>CAMQGK010000100.1:2020000-2345340 GCA_947000775.1 Pterois miles | reverse complement strand
AGAACCCATTTACATTCATATATCTTGAGGTCAGAGGTCAAGGGACACCTTTGAAAATGGACATGACAGTTTTTCCTTGCTAAATTTAGCGTACGTTTGGAGCGTTAAGTTGTTGCTAGTCACTTACCTTCAATTTCAGCCATTTATGCTTTTTTTCCACACGAAGTGACGACACAGAGATACTAACATGGTACCAACGCTGTTACTATTGGCTCACAAGCCTTGTTAGAAGTGGGAACCAAATGTCAGATATCTTCTACAGTTTATCTCTGTCTCAAAACATTCATTTTGGACCCGGCAACATTTTTTAAATACTAAATAATTCACAATCATAATCTTTTTTTTTTTTTTTGGAAGAGCCGTGCTTATATTTGTCTCCTTTCTGTCATTCTATGTTTTTTTTTAATATTCGTCTGCCTAAAAATGTTATGAAAAGGACCTTTGAATTTGTCCAAATATAAGCATGTTTCTGTTATGCTGTCTTATGAAGATAGAAGAAAAGTAGATTATGTTGATTATGTTGATACAATTGATTATTCAATTTCACTCTCGTTTTTTCAGTTATTTTACTGAGTTAAAATTATAGCTGATTTATTTGCATACATTGTGTTTATTTGTTTGGATTTTAATATATAAAGCTCTTTGAAAACATTGCGTAACCTTTTTATTTGTATTTCTAATATGTGCTGCCAGGGTTTGGGTCTTGTCATCACTGGGACGATGCCGGTCTTCAACCTCACTGCTGATACTGTGAGCTCTCAGGTAAAAACAACACATGCAAACACAAGACACGGAGCTTAAAATAGCTGGACTGTTGTTCGCTTACACAGCACACATTATGACTCATACCTCAGCTCATCCTTCATATTAATGAACATTTACCTTCATCATTATGTAAGACCAATGTTTTTATCATCATTCACGTGGTTAAGGCTATACAAGGTTATTCAGACAGAAACAGGAGTTTGTGTAGCAGGCGGGCTTCAGCTTTTATTTTGGGTCTCTTTGCTGCTGTTGACCATCATCAGTCATTTGTAATGGCATCCACCCAGCTGCTGCTCTTCAAGGCAACATCCCCCCCCTGAGGTGACATCAGACATCACAGCCACCCATCTGTAGTATCTATTATCATTCAGAGAGCACATCCAGTTTTTAGTATCCATGACTAAAGTATTTATTCTGAGTTCATCACACTGGCTTGATGCTGCCGCAAACAGACTTAAAGTAGCCTGAAATTGTTTTGTTTAAGATAGACTTAAAATATGGACAAATCAGACTGCACACAAAGAGATAAATGGAAGATGCCGTGGAGATGTTGATCAGTACTCTCTGTGATGCCATGAAATGCTAATAATTACCTTCATTGTTCTTCCTACAGAACCAGCTCATCCTTGGAGTCATGGGAGTAGATATTGCAATCAATGAAATCAAAAGGAAGACACCAACATACAGAGTGAGCAAGTTATACACTCAATATCGCTCTCATATCACTTTCATTTTGATGAATATTGAAACACACCTCCATTCACTCTTTTTATGTGCAGCTTGGAGCCAATGGCTACACCTTTGCCATCGACCCTAATGGCTACGTACTGCTGCATCCCAATCTGCGACCCAAAGTACGTCCAGTTATTGAGAGAAAATGCTTCTGAAGCCAAATTTGGACATTTATTTCCTGCTGCCTGATGAAAAGTCTCCTTCTCCGTCTTCCCCTGCTTTCTCTCTCTTATTCAGATCATTAACTTCAGGGAGCCCGTCACTCTAGACTTTCTAGATGCAGAGCTGGAGGACAGCAACAAGGAGGAGGTAAAAACAACCTCTCTGAGACATCTTCATTACTGTGTGTTTAACATACGTTTCAGTTTTTATTCGTCAGTTGTTTTTCCCAGTGATGTACCTGTACGTCTTCTCACACTGCTGCTTCTCTGCGTTTCTCTTTCCAGATCCGTCGACAGATGATTGATGGCAAATCAGGGCAAAGGAAAATCAAGACGCTCATTAAGTCAGTTGATGAGGCAAGTCACCAATATATGAGACTCAATCATGATCCAAAGTAGCACCTTCCTGAATGGTGTTGTAATGAACCCGAATCACTCAGTATGTTCAGGATCTGTTGTTTCCTGCCAATTAAGGGAAGAAAGATGTGCTGAGGATGCGGCAGCGTTACATATTTCTCTCTGTGGTTGTCAACAGAGGTACATTGACGAGGCCATGCGGACGTACACGTGGACGCCTGTGGACGGTACAGATTACAGGTAAGTTTGGAATTAAACATCAGCTGTGAGTGAAATCCAACTTTGATACTTTGAGTTTGTCCAGTTTGAGTCTCAGATTTACGGTGCAGTGTTTGATACTGTAGCTGCCACTATCACACACACAGACTCAACATATCACTGAATAAAGGCAACTTAAGCATTTGCCTTCTGCGTTTGAATTAAATAATTCATCTTAAACACACAAATTAAAGAACAGTTGTTTCCCTCGCTCATAAAATCCTTCAACAGTACGCTAAGCACCAATTAATTGCAGAATTTATTCATCTCAAAACTTGGTTGAACATTTGAGGTTGCATTGTAATGACATTTCCTCCAGGCAACACTTTGCAAATTACAGTTTATGATATTCAGTAGTCTACAAATGCCTGATGTGTGTCTTTTTTTTTTTTTTTATTACATCTGCTGGCAGCGTGCCTGGTCCTGGCCGAGTCCATATCAGGCTTTCTCTGCACCATTCTATTTATTCCAACTCAAAGGGAGCGTATTTAACAATCCTCATGTGTTACTGTTATGGCCTGCAACAGTTAAATCTAACTCTAAGCAGACATTCAAAGCTCCACTCTGTCATGCTTCCTACACTTTAGAGTTTAGGGACTTTCTTTGCTCATAAAACTGGTGGAGTTGGAAATGTCTTTAAATCTAAATTAGCTTTATATTGCAGATAGTTGACTGTAGCTGTGGCTCAGTTTGAACCTGATACTGTCACAGCCTGATTTTCTATCTGTTCCAATTAATCCTCTTACTGGGTTATATTTTAGCTTTGTATGGCACCACAGATTAAGAGATGGGAAATATTTTTCCTCTTTAATTTCTGGCTTTGGTAGAAGAGTAAATATTTAGTGCCATAAAGCATATGTAGGTCAAACTATGATGCTATGGGGATGGCATTTTACAAAGTGAAACTGATATTTTCTACTTTGTTTGAACCCACTTGAACTTGACTTAAACAGAAAAATAATCAGCAATAATCAGCACAAATATCAAGTATGTTATTTCATGATACTGTACAGACTAGTGTACTCGCTTCAAACGCAGTTGCTTTTCATTAGAACAGCCGGGCAGCGGCCTTCGGTTGCCATCAGGGATGTGCCAGATGTGTATTCTTATGGTTTGGTTTGAGCCATGGATGCATTAAGAGAACTGGATACAGCGTTGGAGGCGAAGCCCCGTTCATTCCCAGGAAAGTTACCCAGTGGTGCATGAAACCAAAATGCCGCAATTTTCATCTAGAAAAGTGCCCAGATCTTCCGGCGATCTTCCGCCTCCACTGGGCCCATAGAGCAGGCGATCGGTCACATGGCTCGGCCACGGAGTCAGAACATCACGCTGTCGTCGCGGTCTGGGTCTCATTCACATGAACGGAGGAAGTAAATAACTCTTGATTTGGCTATTATTGCGTGTTAGAACTTTTAGGACCTTGTGATGAGTGTTCATACTGGGAAGTTGTTTCATTTAAAAAAAAAAATATCTGGTCAGTTAGACGTCTCTTTCCCAATGTAAGTCTATGGGAAACAGTCTTTTTACACGGAAGACTTGAACTTCCTGGAACACTGCGTCTTCAGTCGTGGCTTCATGCTGCACGAGTGGTTGTAACTAAATAGTATAACCTATGACGGCCTCACAAATTTTCAGCAGCGCTAAAAGGTTTTTAACGGAAAAGTCTCAGCATCAGTGGAGGAGTATGAAACCATCGGCGGGAATGTGTTTTGCATCAACACATTTGCACGTGTGCATCTTTGTGTGTGTGTGCATATACAAACAAAACAGAGATAATAATAAGATAGCATAACATTCCTCCATTGTGCTGCTAGTGGTCAATAGAGATTGATTTGCCACACATCACATTAAAGAGTTAATGATACCATTTCATGGGACCTTTAAGCTAGTTGTGTCTGTACGTGAGCGTTCCCGGCCGGCTGTTGTGTGTTTGCATTCATAACCTGATTTTCTGCATCTGCCTCATCACCTCAGTCTAGGGTTGGTACTGCCCACATATAGTGAGAACCACATCAAGGCCAACCTGAGTGACCAGATCCTTCAGGTGCAGTGTAAGTACCCGGGAATACCCAGCATCCTTCACTCTCTCTCCTCTTTCTCTCTTTCTCTCTCTACACTCCTTCCTCCTCTCTCTTTCTCTCCCAAATATGACCTTATGCTCTTATTCAGTCCTTCGTCCTGGGTCTCCAACATCATCATTGGGAGTGTCAGAGCGCAGTGGCCTCCCCCCCTCCCTCCCCCCCACACTCTCTGATAGGCAGGATCTTACCCGAGTCCCCCGACTCCTCTACTGCCCCCTGTTCCCTCCTGTCTTCATGCTGTGCTGTAAAATGGTGATGTTTTTTCTTCACACTGGCTGAAGAAAAAAATAACTGAACTGACAGAAAGGTGAAAGCTGTGGTTTTACTGTGTTACTCAGGTGAAAATAATGGTGACTTTTGTGCTATTATTTTTTTTGCCAAATGCTCTCGCCTCTTCTCCACCATGTAATGATTCTGAAGCATCTGTGTTCAAAGTATTTGATGTTCTGAAAAACTGTGAAAACACGCATGCTTTTCACTCCTTATGATGAGTTTTATGATTTGGGGAATTTTCCTTCTGTTATGTGTGTGATTTATTTTATTTTTGTTCGATTGTGTGAGATGTTTCTCAGCTTTGGAATCATTCAGTATGTAAACTCCCACACGGCCCGGGATAAGGGCTCGTCTAATGTGGGAGTTTGGGTTTTTGTGGGTCTGAATGGGGACACATGTTGTCTCTCTCATTCTTTCTTTGTCCAGTTACTCCCCTCTTTTTCTGTTTCACTTGATTTTTCTTTTTTGGTTATCTCTCACAATTACTGGTTTTGTCTTTACTGTTTTCCTTTCCTGAATTTCCCTCCTTTTTTTCCCACCCTTTCTTCCGTTGGTTTCCGTTTCCTCGTTTGCTCTTGCAAATAAGATGTTTGCTTTTCATTTCTTTTTCTCTCTTGTCTTGTTTGACAAAAATTGGTTTCTTTCTTTCAAGAAAACAATATTTTTATTCAAACAGTAATTGAATAAAATATTGTCTGTGATCCCCCCTTCCCACCCGACCCCCTGTTTCTTTTCTTGCTCACTCCTTCTCTGATGGATCCACACAGTGCCATACATCAAGGGCAAGTATACTCCATATTGGTCCACGTTCCCTTCCTTTACTTCCTACTCCCTACCGCTGCCTCCTTCCCACTCCTCTCATCCTTAACCTCTTCCTGCTGCCCCTCCTCCTCCTCCTCCTCCCCCTCCTCCTCCTACCCTCACCTGTCCCAGCCTGCTTGCCTCTGTTCCTGCCCGTCTTGCCTTCAGGACTTCCTCCCTTTTTCCTCTTTCTCCCCCTCTTCCTCCTTTTATCCCTCCTTCCCCTCTTCACCCTCTTGCTGCAGCTCAGATCCCACATCTCTCACGATGGCTCCTCCGGTTCCCAACCTCACCCTCCTCCCCACGTATCCGCTGCTCCAGAAGCAAAAAAAAAACAAAAAACACCTACTGTACCCAAAGAAGACAGATATTCATGTTCTCTGTTAAAACTTGTCTTTTGTCCCCCCTCCTAATCCTTTTCCTTCTGTGGATCGCTCCAAATGGGTTGTGTCTTTCTCCTTTCTTTCTCTCTCTCCGTCTCTTACTTTTATTTTTAATTTTCTTTGACTGTATTTCTCTCTCTTCCTCACCTTCTTTCATCTCTCTATCACCTTCTTGACTCTCTTTCTGTCTTTTTTCTTACAGTGTCATTAGTTAATAAATGTCTTAACTAATTTTCACACTAGGGCCCAGGTGTTGACAGATCTTTAATAATTAGATTTAATAAAACCTCCCTCTTACTAGTGCAATAGCTCATCCATTTTGAACATATTGAGCTTTCAGTTAAAGATTTCTAGTTGTTTGCTGTAATATTTTCTGTAACATGGTTTCTTGGTAAGTAGGTAATAATTAGCAAGTAACCTATATGAAATTTCTTTGGAATTACTGCCCAATCACCCCGATATTTACCTCAAAATTGATTGAAAATTACTTTATTATGAACATTATAATTTATTTAACACATTTCCACTAAAAGAATACTAAGTTCATTGGTATGCATTTGAATGCTGGTAAACAGATAATAATTAGCCAATAAGTGACTTGAAATTTCTTTAAAAACTCCCTGAATCATAACATCAGCTACCAGGTTACATTTGTGTTGACAATAAGTCACAATGGTGAGATTTGTGTCTGATCAGAAGTGTCTTCTTCGTCGTTAGTTTTGTTTCTCCACCTCCGATGAAGAGCAGCCGCTTCTCAAGCCTAAGGGCCCTATTTTAACCATTATATGCTATTTCAGAATATAATTATTAAATAATGTTTATAATAATATAATTTTTGATACATTTTGAGTTAAATATTGAGGTAATTTGGCAGTAATTCCAAAGGAATTTCAGATAGGTTACTTGGGTATTATCACCTAATTACCATGAAATTCGTGGACCTGTAAAAACTGTTCATAATGTAGGGAGGTAAACATACAAATCTGAAATGTTCATTTGTGCTGCACTTAAAGTGATATACATTACAGCACAGACATATCATATAAATACTGCTATTTATTTATAGTGGAGTAAATAGGGATCTGTTGTGGTTCTAATATGTTTACATAACTATTCTTTATCATATAAAAAAGCAGTTATTTACTGTTTGTTAGCTGCCGTAGTATCTCGTCTATACTGTAGCTGGAGACGTCGCAGCCTGCAGACTGCCCACCCAGGTCCTCCCATGTTGTCGGTTGTCAGGGTGCCGCTCGGTGCAGTGCCTGACTTCCTGTGTCGTCCCTCTGTACACCCTGTCTCCATCAGCTTGTCTCCCTCCCTCCTCACCCCTCAGACTGCCAGGGGCACGGCCAAACACTTCCTCAGTTAAACCTGACCCGGATGTGCACGGCATTGTGGGCGGAAAACTACCTGGGCACTCTATTCTAGCTCTAAAATTTCATTCCTCTGCTGTACATAGTTACAGGTCTTCTGGACATAATGAGAAAATAACAGGTTGGATTCATCGCAGACTCACCTGTTGAGGCTTTAATGATGGTTTTTGCTGGGTTTTGTCTGTGTTAGATGAAATGAAGTTGCCCTTCGACATGCCCTTCACAATGCAATGCATATCCTCTGATTATGTGTCTCTCTGAGCCCTCTCTGCTGCCAGTCTGAGGGGTGACCACTTCCATCAGGACCTTCACCCACCTCCCCTGCAATAGTTGGCCATGTTGATGCCTGCCTGATCTAAAAAGCACTCATTATGGATCATCTGTCTGAGAACTTGCTTCCTGATTCATGTCTTGCAAGTCAGTTCTCAGACATCCAAAATATGTTAGATTGAAACCAAACAAATCCCAAAATTGCTGTGATGAACAAAAAGGAAAAAATGGTGTGAGTGCTTGTGAAACTAAAGCAGTCGTCCATTGAGTCAGGTTCTATTTTTGGCACCATATTGGCTAACGCTAGTGTTTCCCATGATACCTCAGTGTTGCTATGGTAAACTCCCTTCTGCGTCCCTGCACCTCTGAAGAACAGCTGCTGTTTACCCACAACTCCCCGTTGCCCTGCGCACCGCTGTTCCCAGATAATCTTCCCCTTTCTGTTGCAGATTTTGAATCACTGCTGCCAAACAGCTTTGAGTCTGAAGGACATGTATTCATTGCTCCCAGGTAGCCCTGTGTGTGAATGCTTGCTGTCGTTGATGGTCATCACTATACACATACTTTTATTATTGTTGTTGTTTTGACTCCACAATCAGCATTTATATATATATATTTTCTGCTTTCTCAAGTTTTGTCTTTTGTGATGTTGAGTTGCACTGTGTGTAAGTGGTTGTGTTTCATTCGTTGTTCATTTTGAGTGGTGTTTTAACTGAAAGTTACAAATTTAAGGAAAATCTGAAATTCATCATAACCTCATGATGTGTGTGTATATACTTTATATGTATTATATGTTGTTGTATTGTGTTGTTGTATGTTTTTATTACACAAATAAATTCAGGGCTTATTGGTTTTGTTGTACGACGTAATGGTAAAATAGATCCTCTTTGCATGTGTTGTTTTATCAAACCCTTGTGGCCTCCAGCTTCAAACTGGATTCTGAAACATGCTGATAAAAGTCACTTCACTGTGATGCCTGCGCTCTGCTCTGCAGTCCAATCCACATTTTGTTTTGATCAACAGTCATTTTGGTTCATTGGATTTTAAGCTTTAAAGCGTGCATGCTGCATAAGATAGCATCAAGTAACATGTACAGTATATGGCTTTATGCATCCTCACTTTGTGTTGCGTGTCCCCTTATAAAGGAGAAATAAGTCAGAGTTTAAATGCTGCATATACATTTGTTTTTAGCTTCTTTCTCTGAGGTGAAACACCTTGTTTGTTCCTCAGGGAGTACTGCAATGATCTGGAACTGTCCAACAACAACACTGAGTTCCTGCTCAACTTCATTGCTCTCATGGAGAAGGTGACACCGGACTCCAAACAATGTGAGTTTCACTTCTTTGCACTCACACTGATTTTAAATTAGACCATAAGATATACATAAGGCTTTAAAGGAACAGTGTGTAACATCATTATATATATATATATATATATATATATATATATATATATATATATATATATATATATATATATATATATATATATAAAATCCATAGAAAAGACCAAAACTGACCATAAATTTATCCTACTAGTAGCTGTTGTCTGTGTGGCCAGAGCTGGCACAGAGACGGGGGATTTGTAGATTTACATGCCTGGAAATTGGGGAAACTGACAAATTTAATGTTTATATTTATTACAATCACAAGTGTTTTGTGTTCAGTTATGTTTTGACCAAAGGTCACTGAAAGAGTTTTACAGTGTGTTCAGAGACAGGAATGTGGATATAGCTGTGGATATAGCTGATATTCTGTCTCTGATTGTCTCTCTACCTCACCGTGTTCAGGTGACAACTTACTCCTTCATAACCTGATTCTGGACACTGGCATCATCAGGCAGCTGGTCGAGAAAGTGTGGAAGAATAAAGACTTAAATACGTGAGTGTGATCAGGGAACTGCTTTTTTAGATTTGACTCTGAATAAGATTTGATTTTATTTCTGTCTCGTTTGATGTTTAGGTATGGCTTTCTGGCCGTGTTCGCTGCCTCAGACGGTGGTGTAACGAGAGTGTTTCCCAACAAGTAAGTGCACTCCTCATCACGGCCGTATGTCTGTTATGTTTCTCATTTTATTCTCTTTTAAGGTAGCAAGTTGAAGACTTAAAATGTTTCAGTATAGCTTGTACTTCAGAGATTTACAGCTCCAGTGTTGGTGCTCTTATATCTCAGGGCTGCAGAAACCTGGGAGGAAGACCCTGAGCCGTTTAACGCCAGCTATTACCGCCGCAGTCTCGACAACAAGGGCTACATCTTCCGAGCGCCTTATCGAACTGGTGAATGATGCTCTCTTGGTCTTGGGTTATATATCTCACACATAATGTGTTGTGGCTCTTTGTTTCTAATCCCCCCTCCTGGCTTGTTTCTCTATTTTGTTTCCCTCTTGAAGCACCAGACGAGCTGCTGAACCCAGAAAATGACACCATAGGGATCCTGGTCAGCACGGCGGTGGAGATCACAGTAGGGGGGAAGACCATCAAACCTGCAGGTGGGTTCAGCTCTTAAAGGCGAGACAAGTTCCTTAATGACGGATGTTAAAGAAAATGTTTCAGAGTGAAGGCGAACATAATTACACGTCTGTGTTTGTTTGTGTTTGTTGTCACTCTGTCTGGACATGTCCGTGCTCTGCATCTGTTTGTTGGAGCTTTTATTTGCGTCTGTCTGTTTTCTACATTTTCATGTCTTTTCCTAACTTCTTTTTCTCTCAGTGGTCGGAGTGAAACTAGACCTTGAAGCCTGGACGGATAAGTTTAAGATTCTTGCCAGCAACCATACAGACAACCATCAGGGCTCAAATACGGTAATAAGATATACTTTACGTTACATTTATAATGGGGCTGTCAACTGCTAACTCATTAACGCACAGTTTTTAAAGCTCAAGTGAAGATACTGGCATCATATGAAATTAGAAAACTTAATTCCTTTCGTACCAGCCAGGACAAATAACGCTCCAAACTGTGTGGCCATTTTCAAAGGGGTCCCTTGACCTCTGACCTCAAAGTATGTGAATGAAAATGGGTTCTCTGGGTACCCACCAGTCTCCCCTTTACAGACATGCCCACTTTATGATAATCACATACAGTTTGGGGCAAGTCATAGTCAAGTCAGCACACTGACACACTGACAGCTGCTGTTGTCTGTTGGGCTGCAGTTTGCCATGTTATGATTTGAGCATATTTTTTATGCTAAATGCAGAACCTGTGAGGGTTTCTGGACAATATTTGTCATTATTTTATGCTATTAATTGATTTCCACAAATAAATATATACATACATTTGCATAAAGCAGCATATTTGCCCACTCCCATGTTGAAAAGAGAATTAAATACCTGACAAATCTCCCTTTAAGGTACATTTTGAACAGATGAAAATGTAAAACTTGGACAGTCAGGATTAATCACAACTAAATATTTTAATTAATTGACAGCCCTGATTTACAAGTTCTTCAGTACTTCAGCAGTATTTTTAGATGTTCAGCTACCGACTTTATTTTTCCTCTGTGACAGTGTGGACCAAACAGAGGTTGTGAAATGGACTGCGAAGCCAACAGTGAGGTGAGTATCTCTACTAGTTTCTAATGAGCTCCCTGTATTCAGACACTGTATCCTGTCAGTGTATGTTCTGTGCTTCTATTTAACAGCCTCTTTGCCTCTTTGTACAGGATCTCCTGTGTTATTTAATAGATGATGGTGGATTCCTAATCATGTCTAATCAGAAGGAGGACTGGAACAAGGTAGAATTAATAAATTCATTCAATTACCACGTTTTTCTTGTAAATCATTACTCTGAGCTTAACCAGTGTCTCTTTTTCCCCCCAGGTGGGCATGTTCTTCAGTGATGTTGATCCCTACTTGATGTACGCGCTCTACAATAATTCCTTCTACAACCGCAAGCAGTCATTTGACTACCAGTCTGTATGTGAACGGATGCCCAACAGTGAAGCTGGAGCTGCACCCAGAGGAGTGTTTGTGGTAAGAGAGTAAACTTCCACACCGGAGAGGACGAGAAGTAATGCATGTAAATGATAATGCATTGAGTTAATGTCATATAGTGAGACTGATGGAAGCTTGATTGAAATGTGCATGATATCTAGTTGATATGGCATGGATGTTCTTCAGTTTTTCTCTTTTTGTCTCTATCTGCAGCCCACAATTGCAGATTTTGTAAACGTGGCTTGGTGGACATCAGCAGCTGCATGGTGAGAGTCCTCAATTTAAAAGCAAAATTTCAATTGTAATACACAGTACACACATACTGAACCTGATGAAAGAGATCTGATGGTTCCTCTTAGTACACAGCATCATATTCACTGCAAAATACAACTTATCACTAAGCCCCATCTGCTGTCTCCGCAGGTCCTTGTTCCAACAGTTTATATATGGACTGGCTTATCACAGCTGGTTCGTCACAGGTCGGTGCAAACAACACAACCATTTAATGTTATTTTGGTGTTTTACATGTCTGTAGGTGCAGTTTAACCCATTTGTGTCTGCAACAAAAATTTGAATTTCCTTTAGTGGAAGTGTGAGCACAAATGTTTTTGTTGGCCTACAAAAATATGTCATCCTTGGAGCACTCTATAGACTCCAGTATAGTTCAGGAGAGTATGCAGTGTAAAAGAAATATTTCATATGGAAAATTTAATGTTAGCATTTTTCCTAATTTTTCAAAAACCTTGACCATTAATTAAGTGTAATTTTGAACTTTTGATTGACTGATTGTGACCTAAAAATTTCGAAGTTGTGTTGTTACACAAAGTATATCCGTATTAAATTTCAAGTTAACTTTTGACTAGTTAGAAGTAATATTGTGGCATGCCTTGAGTTACACATGAGTTAAAGGAGCAGGAACATTTGTGGAGGACATCTTTGTGTTAAGTGTGAAGCTGGAGAGGGGAAATATACACAGTATATTATATACTAGTTATTATTACTACTTCTTCAAGTCAAATTGTAGTTATGAGCCAAGACTTTTAAAGTGTGCTAAAGGTTAAATGATAAGTGTATCTGTATTTAAAGTGTTTGTGGTGAAATTATTTTGTTGTCCTCAGTTACGCTTTCTCAGTCTGAGTGCAGAAATTGTAAATACAAACTGTGTAAAGGATTGAAGGAGCGAGGTTTTGCAGCTTTTTCCAGACCAAGTGTAGACGTTCATCTTTGTAATCGCATTGTTAGAATGAGAGCTTATAAATCAACTGATCTGACAAGTGTAACTCTGATGTCTTTGTGCTCTGCTGATGCTGCAGATGAGGTGGATGCAGAAGGAATCGACTCCAAAGAGCGGAGTTGTGTAATGATCCAGACCCAGTACTACTTAAGTAATCTCAGCAGCTCCTACAACATACTGCAGGACTGTGGCAACTGCTCCAGGTCTGTACACATATGTAAACACACATGCACGCGCTCACACATAAACACCACAAAGAATCGCGCTGTGACGGAGGCACAGTTAGCAAGATGGATTTATCTTTCTGTCGGAGCTAATAAACTCTGCTGATGATTAAACCGCATCAGCTTTAATGAAACGGTCATATCATTGGATAAATGAGCCTTACAAGACGGTCTCATGAATCTCGCTGATCCATTAGCAAATGAGGCTGTGATGTAAGCAAGCAGAGAGGGGTTGTTGACAGAGCTGTCTCTCTCTCTCTCTGTCTCTCTGCAGGCTGATTCATGCCAAGAAGATAAACAACACCAACTTGCTGTTTGTGGTGGCAGAGAAGATGCCATGCAACACCTGTGAGATAGAGAAGCTGTCCCAGGAGGAGGAGGAGTGTATCCTTTCTCACATTGTACACCAGCTGGCAGAGAGGAAGACGACACACTTGATTTTATCTCCTTATTACCATACCTGTGGAAACACAGAAGCGTCACATTCATTTCAAGGTTATTTTTATCATGATGCCGTGAATTATGACCAGTCGTTTAACATCTACAGGACTGTGTGAGGAATCAGTGTGCGGGCGGATGATGAAACGCTGGGTTTATTAATTTTCCTTAATCAAGACAATTTTCAGTCAAGGAGGAAAATCCATGTGAAGAAATGGCTGTGGCACGCTATCGAAAAGGACCCTCCACCTGCTTTGACAATAACATCTCTGTAAGATATCATTGAGCACATTAATGATTGTTAGCAAATTAAAACTGAAATAATACATAATTCTTATTATTTTCCATCATAATGACCTGTAATAATAAATCATAATGAATGTTTTATAACTGAAGCATCTTAGCCGCATTATAGCATGTTAAATTAACTAAATGAAATCGGCTGTGATCTTTAAAATAACGTCCTATGATTATTAATGTTTAACATATACTGAAGGTGCATGACAGCGCCGTCAGACTGCTTTTGACTCTTATCGTTAACTCAAACACTCACTGATGTCAGGTTTTTTATAGATTAGTGAGTGTCCACAGTGTAATAACCGTCAACGTTCACACCGTGGTGTGCTGTGAAACCCTAATTAAAACTCCCATGTGATGTCCTAGATGTGTACTTACAGCTCCAGTTTTCTCTCTGCAGGAGAACACGTCAGACTGTGGACGGGGACACTCCTTCCGTCCGTCTCTCTACACCTTACTGCTCATTCAGCTGCTTCTGCTTTATCCAGCCGTCAGCCCCCACTTTCACACTCTACTACATTAATTACATTTTCCTCCACGTATCCTCCTTTTAGCCCTTCCGACCTAAAAACCCTCCAACTCCACCTTTGACCTCCATGCCCCCCCCCACCACCCCACCAATATAGTCATAGGAAATAATGGGACTTCCCTTCACGGCAAGTTGGAAGCCCCGAGTGCCGCGCTACCCAGCTCGCTTCAGTTTGTGTCGCTTAATGACAACTGCCGGATGTTTGTGTCCTCAGCCAGTTAACCTTCATCTGCAGGAGGAGTGGGTGGTGCTGGACCACCTGGATCATCAGAGGAAACACCCCCACCCCACCCATGACCACCCCACCACCTCCACCATCCAGAGAAGGGAGGGGAAAGAGGACAGGCCGATGTCCTCGCCACAGACCTCCCGCCTCATACAGACTGGAGAGTTGAGGTCGTCTGTCCGCCTTCGCCTCTGTCCATCACACAGATGGTGGGACTTCACCCTCTTCTTCTCTCCTCCATCTCAGAGTCTCACCACTCTGTCCTTCGCCTCTCATAAGAGGCTGTGGACCAATCAGCCAGTTATAGCCACCTTAAAAGAAAACAGCAGAAAAAAAAAGAAAACGTCAAGTATAAACCGCTGAAGTGATGAGTATTCCAAACATACAGTATATTTAGGCTTTAATTTGAAAAGAAAGTTGCTAGGTGTTTATTTAAAAAGAATTCATTTATGCACTATATCTACTTGCCAAAATGAGATAGACTTTCATGTGGTCTTATTTTTTATAGCCAAAACACGAGGAGGAAATGGCTTCTGATTTAGATTTAGGATAAACTGTGAGAGGAAGAAACTGAATGCTGATTCATTTTGTGCGGCGCCTAATTACAGATTAATGCTTTTAAAAGACGTCCACTGGGGATTATTGTAATGACTTGATGGTAATCGCATTTCTTGAAGTGTTTCTCATATTTAAAGCTAGTGCTATCTGGCTCACACGCTAGTGACAGCTGCAAAATATGAATCAGTGTTCATTGTCTGCAGATTCGGAGCATCGTTGATGTCGTGTATTATTCTCCTTTATGATCAATTGACCATTCTGACCTCTGGTTTTGGACTGATGTTAAAAAAAAATCCCTGTGCTCTCTGATGCGACAGCTCACCTCTGCCAATCCTCATGAGGCTTCTCCAGTAACCTCTACTAACGCTCCTAATCACCATTTGTATATGTGCTTTACTTCTGGTCACACAGACGAAGATCTCTGCCTCATGATGACCGTCTCATAGTGGGTGGGTTTTTTCATTTTCGTTTTTTTTTTTTTTTTTTTTTTTTTTTTCTGGGCTTGTATTACCTTTTGACTGATGCTGTTCAAACTTCAAAACCATTCGCTGCTGGGGGATAGGGGCTTATCAACATTTCCAGCAAAAGTGCAGAAGAGGCAACTAAATATGGTGATCACGTACAGTAGTAGTCTGGTTGTAATCCATCACAGCTCATCATTTGATCATTACAATGTTTAGGAGCCACTCTGTTTCATAGTGCCTTGATGCACTTTGTTTTGGACCACACTGGCTGTTTAAGAGTAGAGCTACTGTATAGTACCTTTATAGAGCAGCCATCTTTGAGGCTTTGGATAACACAGGAGCCTGTGAGACTGAATCTGTCAGCTATAGAAATAGCTTTACACAGAGCCATCGTGCTGACCGGCTCTAGCTTAATGTATTTCCGCTCTCAGCTCTGGTCGCTCCAGTGCCACCTGACTGCCATCATATAGAGTTACTATACCGTTCCTTTACTAAGCCATGTATAGAGCTATGATCCGTATACAGCGACTTAACTGGCCATAGAGCGTTTTTAGGGCCACCTGACTGCTATAGTTCTGCCTGAAATCGTATGTCTTTGTGTGGATGTGTGTGTGTTAGTTTGCGTTAAAAACCCTCAGAGGGAATGTCTTTAAACTGAGTTGTGGTGTGTGTGAGGGATGACAGTTGAGGTAGGATTAGCTGTTTTTCCTGTTCATACAGTATGTTTCAAACGGACAAAACCCAGTGTTGTTGTGGAGAAAAAAAAGGATTTCACTGAAACAAAAATCTGTCTTTAACCATCAGTCTGCCTAAATGTTAATCTAAAGGGAGCAGAGGAAGAATGTGTAGTTCATCAGTGTTTTCTGCTTCAAATGCAACGTAGTTAACAAAGCCTCTCTAAATGCCTTAGTGTTACACAGAGTACGGAACTGCGATACGTTTCCCTCCCTCATGTACACTCACGCACACACTGATAAATCCTCCTAAATAGTCACTCCCTGGGTTTTCTTGGTGTTCTGCAGTAAGTATAGTGAGCTCTAAGTTTGTATTTTTGCGTCTTGGAATGGTTCGTTTTTGATCAATGCCTGTTTTGGTTAAATGCTTGAAAGCCAAGCGGGAGTTTTAAATTTCAAAAAGCCTCTGAACCTTTCGATGTTCACACCCACCCAAACCTCACTGTATTGCTCAGGTGGGACGACTCACGCGACAATTTGAACCTTAACTACACACTCTGTACAGTTGTTGGTACTATTTGATGTGACAAACATGCCGGCACAGTAACTGCAGTGCGGCTCCGAACAAATCAGAAAAACTAAAAGACTGTTAGAAAATTTCAAAAGTATTTCCAATTCGGCTCCTCTCAATGTTGAGTACCTATCATCTGATGCCGGATGCAGTTTTACTTTTCTGGCATTTGTTTGTCTCTGTCCTGTGCCATTTAATTCTGTCTGTATTTCCCAATTTCCACTGTCTGTAAATGAGCGCTACACGTGCCTGTGGAAATGTACCCCCTGAAACTTCCTCTCTTTTCCTGGCTCTGTACGCTTACAGTCCTCACACACAAACTAAATATGTAGGCACCTGCACCGAGACATTATGCACAACACACCTATAAGCAAACATGTAATGACACCTGTTCATACCCAGCTGGGAGATGTCAAGCACCAGGCAGAGGCAAGCCAAGGACGTCAGTTCCCAGGTGTTTTTTTGGTGTGCGGGTGGAATGTCAGAGGCAAGCTCAGGGAGTGGGTCTCCACAGAGCAGCACGGGCCCGTCCAACAGGAGGTCATGGAGGAATCATGTAGTGACGTCTGTGTGTGCATCCCGACGGAGAAAAAAAAAAATGTTTTCTGAAGGGACCACACGTCTGATTTCTGTGGTTTGACAAATTTGCTTTTGCCAAAAAACAAAACAAAAAAAAAAAAAAAACAAAAGAAAATTGGACCAGCTTGGGGATGATGAGAGGGAGGGGTCAGCTTTAGGACAGGACCCTAAAATATGTAGGGGATGGTTTTCATAAAGCCTCTCGCCCCCTCCCGACCCTCGCTGCATCTGTGTTGGTGCGTCTCTGTGGGAAAGACACGTGTGTATGTGATTCTGTAGTCTGTAGTCTGGTGCTATGTGACCATGTTTGACAAGTGTGTAAAAAATAACAGCAACATTTAGAGAAAAAAAAGAGTAAAATCAGTCGAATTTTAAGTGAAGTTATAAAAAATATAGGAATTCAGCACTGTTGATAAGTTTGAGATCTGAAGTCAAAATGTTTTGAATTATTTTTTGTTTTTATTTCTTGTACGTGTGTGAGTGTGAATGTTTGTGTGCGTGGAAGATTTAGCTCCTTCTTTTCTGGGCACTGGTCCATGTCGCTCCATTCTTTTGTACAGATGAAGCTAAAAAAAAAAAAAATTAAAAAAGAAGAAGAGGGCAAAATTTGTAAAATATTGTGTCTGTGACTCCTTGTAAAATATTTTCAAATTGTTTATTACAGAGAATCAGTTATTAAATAATGTTCATATTTTTCACTTCATTTCAGTGTGTGGTGTTTTGATTGTTCAGTCGAGAGACAGATGGAGATAATTGTGCCTTTTCTGTTAATTAAAATATGAAATGTTAGTTTTCATGGTATTAAAGGAAAAGTTTGACATTCTTTTTTACAGAGAAGAGACAATTAACACAACAAATTTTTATTTCAAAGGCGGGGGACCGTTATTACAGGCATAAATCCTCAAAGGGGCTTTAGTTTTTCAGATGCAAAACACAACCATGTTTTTTCATAATTTTGATGGTTGTAACAAAAAAATTATACAACAAAATACAGCAAAAAGTGATGAAAGTGATCAATATATTGACTCACCCCATAGGTGAAAAAAGTGCAGAATGAAACCTGATATCACCTTTACAAATCAAAGCAATATGAATAGCAAATATGTATTTATTATAAAACTAGAGCCTGGAGGGATACATTTCACACAGACACCTTTTTATAAGAAAGTTATTTTTACTTGATATATTGGCACAGTTCAGGCCAAAACTTTGATTAAGAAACTTTAAAGGTGAAACTATAAAGGTGGTGCAGTAAAGTAAAAGTAAAATGCATTTTTTTCATCTTAATATGATACAAAGGATGCAAAATAAAAAATAACAAAAATATTATTTTAATTCCATTAAACCATCTGAGGCTCAAGATTTCTACAATTTATTATAAATTAATTATAATAAATGAATAAAACACAAACACCATACCATACTTCCATACCTTTATTTATATCTCAGATGAGACTGACTCATACTGAGACACATCATGTCGGTTTAAAACCCTCTGAAGCCATTTTTCTTCCTATTTTTGGTCCACCTATTCTTTAAAAAACAATATCTAAACTCAACACTGTAAATGTACAATTTTAATTACATCTCATTTCAGGACAAACTATCACAATATGCACACCGATGTCACATGAATGTAATGAAATAGTTCTATTACTATAAATACAAATGAAAAATTATTTGAAATTGAAACTCATATTTATTAAAATCACATGTAATACAATAGTGGACAAGATTCCTAGTAGGATGTGGTGATCGGGGAAAATTATACTGCAGATTACTGAAATTAATAATAAATTATATAGTATAGAAGCCAAATAAAATGTATAAAAAGCGAATAATAACTACTTATCCATGAACTGGCTTGACAGTATTATCCAAGTGTGCCAAGGATAATCTACCGATTATTAATATCCTTGTTTCTATTTGTAAACTAGACTATGATTGTGATTCACGGATGAGATGTTATAGAAATTATCGCTCTCTGTGTGACATTAATCCAGCCGTAGTTTGAACGGCACTTCCGGTACCGGAAGTGAATTTCTCGCGCATTCGCTCTGCAGCCGTTTAAGAGACAAACATGGCGGCAGATTGATCAGAAACGAAATCGTTATTATCTGCTTGTACTTCTGGGAGTCGCTGTGCCAACATCCTGGGATCAGGTACCGTATGTAGACAAGGACTGTCATTGTCGGCAGGTATTTGACCCGGAAGGACAAATGTTTTTGAACACAGACGCGCCAACAGTAGTTTGTCACGCTCTGTAGTTTGTTTGTTTGTTTGTTTGTTTTGTAGTTAGTTTAATAGACATCATTTATCTATCGGTGGAAAAGGCAACAGACTTTGTTCACGATGCTGCACGACGGAGCCAGTACGTGGATCGTTTTCTACAACCGAAGACCAACAGATCCTGTAAGCAACACAGCACCCTGTACAGCACATGGTAACGTTAGCTAGTGAAGGCTAACAGTTAGGAAAGCGCCTCCAGGTCGCCTCTGGGTTAACGTTAGGACTCTCAGTAGTAACAGTAACAGCAACACACTGAGCTACTGCAACAGAGTACTTCATATGATCTGTGCAAGTACTGTTAAATAAAAATATATTGCTCTTAATGTAGTATTTACAGAACAAAGACCAAAAGGATTAATCCTAAGGAGAGTTGACATTGGATTACTCAAAGTATTGTAAAAGTACTGCATAGTATTGTGCAAGTAGTCTCAGAAGTACTAAGTCCAAAACTATTAGGTTCAGAAACTACTTATGGATAAAATGTTTTTTTTTTTTTTTTATCCCACATCAAAGTTAGACAAAAGCCTTAATCTTGTTCTATAGATGGGATTTTGACATTGGATTACTCAAGAAGTACACAGTAAAAATATATACACATTTTATTTGTGCAAGTAGCCTGTTGAAGTCCAGCAGTATACATGTCTTGACTACATATAAATCCTTGACTACTATCAGTTCATGTTCATTTTATCTTTTCACAATTATATTGATGTTTATGACTGGGCCATTCTTCTTCTTTTTTTTTTTTTTTTTTTTTTTTTTTTACAAAAAATCATTTAAGTATGTCAAAAAAATATGTATGTCACAAAAGTCATATTATACTATGTTACAGACATAAAGTCATAATATAGTTGAAAGTAGTATGTAGTTGAAATGTAGTTGAAAAAAAGTCATAGTTCATGTCAAAAATAAGTCATATTATAGTATGTTGAAAAAAATAAGTCTTAGGATAGTAAATCAAAAAATAGTATGTTGAAAGATAAAAGCTTAATAGTCCTACAATGTTTAAAAAAAAGTATAAAGTGGTATGTTGGAGAAAAGTCACCATATAGTATGTTGAAAATATATTTTTTAAAAAAGTCAAAGTATAGTATGTCAAAAAAAGTGATGGTATAGCAGATCAAAAAAAGTCATAGTGTAAAAAAATTGTAAAAAGTCATATTATAGTATGTCAAAAAATTAAGTCAGTTACAGAAAAAAGTCATAGTATAGGATGCTGAAAAAAGTCATACTACAGTATTTTGAAAAAATTTAGAAAAATGTCAAGAGATAAAAATCATGAATGGTATAGTATGTAGAAAAATGTTCACTTTATAGTATGCCAAAAAAAATAAGACAAGTCATAATATAGTATGTTGGAAAAAAAGAGAATTATGGTACTGTATGTCGACAAAAAATTAAAGTCACGCTGTTGAAAAAAGGACATAGTATGTTGAAAAATTCTGATAGTATAAAGTGTTATGTAGAAAAAAAAAGCCACAATATATTATGTTGAAAAAAAGTAATATGTTGAAGAAAAAAAAACTTGTACAGTATATTGGAAATAAGACATCGTATAGCATGTTGAAAAAACATAGTATATTTTGAAAAAAAGTCATAGTATATTAATTTAAGAAGTTTGTAAAAAGTCATATTATAGTATGTCAAAAAATTAAGTCAGTAAAAAAAATCATGGCATAGTACTGTATGTAGAAAAAAAAGTCAGTTTAGTATGTTGATAAAAAAAATCTTAGAATGGTATGTTGACAGAAAGTCATAGTATAGTTTGCTGAAAAAAACATCATAATATAGCATTTTGAAAAAAAGTTATCATATAAACATGTAGTATGTTGGAAATGTCATAGTATAGTATGTCAGAAAAATTCATAGTATAGCATGTTGAAAAAAGTCATAGTAAAATCAGTATAGCATGTGGAAAAACCTCTGTTTATTATGTAAAAAAAAAAAATCATAGTATGTTTAAAAAAAAAAAAGTCATAGTATGTCGGAAATAAGTCATAGTTTAGTATGTTGAAAGAAGTAATTTGTTAAAAATTAAGTCATAGTATGTCGGAAATAAGTCATAGTTTAGTATGTTGAAAGAAGTAATTTGTTAAAAATTAAGTCATAGTATGTCGGAAAATTGTCATAGTTTGTTGAAAGAAAGTCAGTGTAATATTCCTGAAAAAAAGTTATAGTATAGTATGTCGGAAAAAAAGTCATGGTATAAGATAAGATATTCCTTTATTAGTCCCACAGTGGAGAAATTTACAAAAATGTCAGTATGTCAGGAAAAAGTCAGTGTAGTATGCCAGAAAAATATCATAGTATAGTATGCTGAAAAAAAAGTCATAGTATAATATGTTGAAAAAACTCATATAGCATGTTGAAAAAATGCCAGTGTAATTTGTTCGAAAAAAAAGTCAGTTCGTTGAAAATAAATCATAGCACAGCATGTTGAAAAAAAAATTATAGTACAGCATGTTGAAAAAATCATAGTACAGCATGTTGAAAAAAGTCATAGTATAGCATGTTGAAAAAAAGTCATAGTACAGCATGTTGAAAAAAGTCATAGTATAGCATGTTGAAAACAGTCATAGTATAGCACGTTGAAAAAAAGTCATAGTATAGCATGTTGAAAACAGTCATAGTATAGCACGTTGAAAAAAAGTCATAGTACAGCATGTTGAAAAAAAGCCATAGTATACCATATTGAAAAAAGTCTGTTGTATACATAGCATGTTGAAAAAAGTTTTTAAAAAGTCATAGTATAGTTTATCAATAAATTTAAGTCTGTTGAAAAAAAGTGTAGTTTGTTGACAAAAAGTCATGTTGATAAAATAGTCATTGTATAGTATGTCAAAAAAAGACATTGGTATGTCGAAAAAAGCAGTAAAAGTCATAGTATAATACGTTATAGTGTGTTGAGAAATTAAGAAAATATAATTAGTATAGTAGTAATTAGTATAGTAGTCAAAAAGTAGTAGTAGTAGTAGTAGTCAAAAATGACAAAAATTCATTAAAACATGTATAGCCATAAAAATGTAATAAAAATACCATAAGTAACAAAATAGTATAGAATGCCATAAAAATGTCTAAGTATATAGTATGCCACAAAAAAGCCTGAAGTCATACTGTAGTATGTCCTGAAAATTTTTAAAGGCATAGCATACCATAAAATTGTCAAGAAAATGACATATTATAGTATGTCGTATTTCAAAAGCCATAAAGTTATCGTATAGTATGTCATAAAAAAAGCAATGCATTATTGCATGATTTTAAAAACATTGAAAAAATTCACCGTGGTATGTCATAACAAGTATCAGAACTAGTAGTAGTACATTAAAAAAAATCAAGGTCAAAGGTCGTAGTACTTTTATGTCAAATCATTAAAAAGTCGTAGAGCAGTATAATCATTAAAATAATCATGAGCATAATCATGATCATAAGCAGATTTCTAAGTCATCTTTATCTTCTCGTTCTCCAGATGAGTGGAGGGTTCTGGACCAGAACCGAGGATGACAGAGCTTCTTCACACTTTATCCACGTCTCCTGCTGGATGAATGTGAGTGGTCCTAAGGGAGGCATTTACAATAATTAAAAAAAAAAAATAAAATCCTTAAACTTGTGGTTTTCTCTTCCATAACCCCATCTTCTGTCCCTCCAAAACAGGAGGAGACTCTAGACCTTTCCCATTTCCCAAACTGGACGGCTCGACTCCTCTCCTCTATTCCTCTCCTTGAGTCCCACCCATGGGAGATGTGAGCAGAAGAGGCGAAGAAATGTGTTTTTAGAGAAACGAGACATCCTTTCCTCTGATGCATCACATGAAGTGATGCACGTTTCTGATGACACAGCAGTTGTCACAGCTGGATCAGCTGTCAGTCAGCTTCAACAGCTGTAGAGACTTTAGATGGAGTTTATGTCTGAACTGTACTAAGTCTAATAAAGACAGATATCACTGGAACAGTGTTTACTCTCTGTAAACTGATTAACAAACACCTGCAGACAAATAACAACCTGCAGTCTGTATTTATACTATGGACTACAGGTGGGTGATATGGCGAAAATAAAGATTTTTTTTTTTTTTTTCAGGCAGGATCACAATCCACGATCTTTAAAGACAATTTTTCAAGTTAAGCAAGAATATCAAAACCAGACTAGTTTCACCATTTAAAAAAAAATACAGCTAATAAAAGATAAAGAATAAGATCATTAATGCCCAACAGATTTTAATCAAGTGTGCAATTCAGTTAAGTTTCAACATTCAATTTTGACTTGGTGTAGCCTTTTGCATAAATCCCTCCCAAAATGAACATTGGTTTCAAAAGGTAAATAACAACACAACAGTAAAGTGAACTCTGGCTACATCACATTTAAGGAGCTGAATTTAGGGATGTAAACCAGGTAGTTTATTAGACACAGATCCAAAAGACGTCTCATCACCTTCTGTGTTTTTAAAGTAGCAGGACAGGAGTTTAACACTGTAACAATTATGAAAAGAGGAGTACAGAACAAGTTACAAATAAATCTTATCTTAAAAGGATTAAATAAGAATGTTAAAATTGCTGTTGAATGTTATACTATGTTGAATTACATTAGAGTACAGGAGTTACATTCTGATTTTACTGACAAAAAAATTTACACTGACTTTTTCTGACATTACATTGATTTTTTTTTTCAACATACTGTACTGACTTTTTTCGACATACTATTCTGTGTTTTTTGAACATACTATATACTATGACCTTTTTCCGACATACTATATTTATATTTTTGACTTTTTACAAAATAATATACTATGAATTTTTACAGGTTAAACTATAACATTTTCAAAATACTATACTGTGACTTTTTTCAACATGCTATACTGACTTTTTTTCAACATATTATACTAGGACTTTTTCCGACATGCTACGTTATGATTTTTTTCAACATACTATACTATGAGTTTTTCCGACATACTATCCTACTACGTTGTCCGATATATTAAATTTTTGTCGACATACTATGACTTTTTATTAACATGCTATACTGACTGTTTTTCAACATACTAGACTGACTTTTTCTAAGCATACTAGACTATGACTTTTTCTGACATGCTATGCTGTGACACCTTTTTCCGACATGCTATGCTGACTTTTTTTCGACATGCTATACTGACGTTTTGATATGCTATACTATGATTTTTTTTCTACATTTTCAACATGTCGAAAAAAAGTCATAGTATAGCATGTCTAAAAAAGTCATAGTATAGGATTTCTAAAAAGTCATAGTATAGACTGTCGAAAAAAGTCCTGGTATAGCATGTCAAAAAAAGTCATGGTGTAGCATGTTGAAAAAAAGTTGTAGTGTAGCATGTCAAAAAAATTCGTAGTATAGCACGTCGAACAAGTAATAGTATAGCACGTCGAAAAAGTCATAGTATACCATGTCGAAAAACAGTCGTTGTATAGCATGTCGACAAAAGTCATATCATAGGATATCGAAAAAAGTCATAGTATAGTATGTCGAAAAAAAGTCATAGTATAGCATGTTGAAAAAACATAGTGTACCATGTCGGAAAACAAACATAGTATAGCATGTCAAAAAAAATCATAGCATAGCATGTCGAAAAAAAAAAGTCATAGTATGGGATGTCGAAAAAAGTAGGAGTATAGTATGTCGAAAAAGTCTAGTAGTATAAACCAGGGGCGTCAAACTCAATTTCATCCCGGGCCACATCAGCATTATGGCTGCCCTCAAAGGGCCGGTTGTAATTATAAGACTACCGGTATATAAATATATCTACTCTTGATCATTTTTACAAAATTGCCTCTGCATTTGATTATTATTAGTTTTAGTAATAATTTATTTAGTAACTAGCTCTGAAGACAAAAAGTGAGTAAAACAATTCCCTAAATATGTTTAGAACTACAAATGAACTTTCTTCTGTCAGTTCTGTTTTGTTTTTTTTTTTTAATACCACAATTCAAGCCTCCTCCTTTATCCAGGCTTGGGACCAGCAAAAGTGACCTAAAGGGGACACTCTGGCGGAGTAACTTCTTTTTTTTTCCTATATTTTTAAAAAATTTTCTAACATTTCACGAAATGACTTTTGCTCACCATAGAATCATTCTACATGCTATAATACGACTGTTTTTATGTTTTTTTCAACATCAAAATATTTGACGTTTTCATCGAAAAATTTCGACATACTATACTATAGCGTATTTTTTTGTAAAATTTTCCAGCATATCACGAAATGACTTTTACTCACCTTAGAATCATTTTACATGCTATAATACGACTGTTTTCATGTTTTTTTTGCAACATCAAAACAATTTGACGTTTTCATAAAAAAATTTCAACATACTATACTATGGGGGTTTTTTTGTAAAATTTTCCAACATTTCACGAAATGACTTTTGCTCAACATATAATCATTCTACATGCTATAATACGACTGTTTTTATGTTTTTTTCAACATCAAAAAATTTTACGTTTTCATCGAAAAATTTCGACATACTATACTATGGAATTTTTTTTTGTAAAATTTTCCAACATTTCACAAAATGACTTTTGCTCACCATAGAATCATTCTACGTGCTATAATGCGACTGTTTTTATGTTTTTTTCAAGATCAAAAAATTTGACGTTTTCATCGAAAAATTTCGACATACTATACTATGGCGTTTTTTTTGTAAAATTTTCCAACATTTCACGAAATGACTATTGCTTACCATAGAATCATTTTACACTCTATAATACAACCGTTTTCATGTTGTTTTTTAAACTTAAAAAAAAATTGACGTCTTCATCGAAAAATTTCGACATACTATACTATAGCGTTTTTTGTTTTTTTTTTTGTAAAATTTTCCAACATTTCACGAAATGACTTTTGCTCACCATAGAATCATTCTACGTGCTATAATACGACCGTTTTCATGGTTTTTTTCAACATCAAATACATTTAACGTTTTCATCGAAAAATTTTGACATACTATACTATGGCGCTTTTTTTTTGTAAAATTTTCCAAAATATCACGAAATGACTTTTGCTCACCATAGAATGATTCTACATGCTATAATATAACCGTTTTTATGTTTTTCCCAACATCAAAAAAATTCGACGTTTTCATCGAAAAATTTCGACATACTATACTATGGCGTTTTTTTGTAAAATTTTCCAACATTTCTTGAAATGACCTTTGCTCCGCATAGAATCATTCTACATAATGTAATACGACCGTTTTCATGTTTTTTTCAACGTCAAAAACATTTGACGTTTTCATCGAAAAAAATTTCGACATACTATACTATGGCGTTTTTCTTGTAAAATTTCCCAACATTTCACGAAATGACTTTTGCTCACCATAGAATCATTCTACATGCTATAATACGACCGTTTTCATGTTGTTTTTTAAACTTAAAAAAAATTTTACGTCTTCATCGAAAAATTTCGACATACTATACTATAGCAGGTTTTTTTTTGTAAAATTTTCCAACATTTCACGAAATGACTTTTGCTCACCATAGAATCATTCTACATGCTATAATACAACCGTTTTCATGGTTTTTTTCAACACCAAAAAAATTTGACCTTTTCATCGAAAAATTTCGACATACTATACGATGGGTTTTTTTTGTAAAATTTTCCAACATTTCACGAAATGACTTTTGCTCTGCATAGAATCATTCTACATGCTATAATACGACTGTTTTCATGGTTTTTTTCAACATCAAAAAATTTGACGTTTTCATCGAAAAATTTCGACATTCTATACTAAAGCGTTTCTTTTTGGGAAAATTTTCCAACATTTCACGAAATGACTTTTGCTCACCATAGAATCATTTTACATGCTATAATACGAATGTTTTCATGGTTTTTTTCAACATCAAAAACATTTAACGTTTTCATCGAAAAATTTCGACATACTATACTATGGCGCTTTTTTTTATGTAAAATTTTCCAAAATATCACGAAATGACTTTTGCTCACCATAGAATCATTCTACATGCTATAATACGACCGTTTTCATGTTGTTTTTTAAACTTAAAAAAAATTTGACGTCTTCATCGAAAAATTTCGACATACTATACTATAGCGCTTTTCTTTTGTAAAATTTTCCAACATTTCACGAAATGACTTTTGCTCAGCATAGAATCATTTTACATGCTATAATACGACTGTTTTCATGTTTTTTTCAACATCATAAAAATTTGACATTTTCATCGAAAAATTTCGACATACTATACTATGGCGTTTTTTTTTGTAAAATATTCCAACATTTCACAAAATGACTTTTGCTCACCATAGAATCATTTTACATGCTATAATATGACCGTTTTCATGTTTTTTTCCAACATCAAAAAAATTTGACGTTTTCAGCGAAAAATTTTGACATACTATACTGTCGCGTTTTTTTTTGTAAAATTTTCCAACATTTCACAAAATGACTTTTGCTCACCAAACAATCATTCTACATGCTATAATATGACCGTTTTCATGTTTTTTTCAACTTAAAAAAAATTTGAGGTTTTCATCGAAAAATTTCGACATACTATACTATGGCGTTTTTTTTTTAAAATTTTCCAACATTTCACAAAATGACTTTTGCTCACCAAACAATCATTCTACATGCTATAATAGACCGTTTTCATGTTTTTTTCAACTTAAAAAAATTTGACGTTTCATCGAAAAATTTCGACATACTATACTATAGCGTTTTTTTTTTTTTTTTTTTTTTTTTTTTTTGTAAAATTTTCCAACATTTCACAAAATGACTTTTGCTCACCATCGAATCATTTTACATGCTATAATACGACCGTTTTCATGTTTTTTTCAACATCAAAAAAATTTGACGTTTTCATCGAAAAATTTCGACATACTATATTATAGCGTTTTTTTTTTGTAAAATTTTCCAACATTTCACGAAATGACTTTTTCTCACCATAGAATCATTTTACATGCTATAATACGACCGTTTTCATGGTTTTTTTCAACATCAAAAAATTTGACGTTTTCATCGAAAAATTTCGACATACTATACTATGGCGTTTTTTTTTGTAAAATTTTCCAACATTTCAAGAAATGACTTTTGCTCACCATAGAATCATTTTACATGCTATAATACGACCGTTTTCATGTTTTTTTTAAACATCAAAAAATTTGACGTTTTCATCGAAAAATTTCGACAAACTATACTATGGCGTTTTTTTTTGTAAAATTTTCCAACATTTCACGAAATGACTTTTGCTCACCATAGAATCATTTTACATGCTATAATACGACCGTTTTCATGTTTTTTTCAACATCAAAAAAATTTGACGTTTTCATCGAAAAATTTCGACATACTATACTATGGCGGTTTTTTTGTAAAATTTTCCAACATTTCACGAAATGACTTTTGCTCACCATAGAATCATTTTACATGCTATAATACGACCGTTTTCATGTTTTTTTCAACATCAAAAAAATTTGACGTTTTCATCGAAAAATTTCGACATACTATACTATGGCGTTTTTTTTTTTTTGTAAAATTTTCCAACATTTCAAGAAATGACTTTTGCTCACCATAGATTCATTTTACATGCTATAATACACTGTTTTCATGTTTTTTTAACATCAAAAAATTTGACGTTTCATAAAAATTTGACATACTATACTATGGGTTTTTTTTTTGTAAAATTTTCCAACATTTCACGAAATGACTTTTGCTCACCATAGAATCATTCTACATGCTATAATACGACTGTTTTCATGTTTTTTTTTCAACATCAAAAAAATTTGACGTTTTCATCGAAAAATTTCGACATACTATACTATAGCGTTTTTTTTTTTTTTTTTTTTTTTTTTTTTTTTTTTTTTTTTTTTTTTTTTTTTGTAAAATTTTCCAACATTTCACGAAATGACTTTTGCTCACCATAGAATCATTCTACATGCTATAATACAACCGTTTTTAAATTTTCCAACAAACTCATAAAAACCGTTTTATTTTTCCCAACATCAAAAATTTGACTTTCATCAAAAATTTGCATTCAACAAACTTTTTTTTTTCCCTTTCCATCTTTTCTCCCATTCATTTTCTCTTTTTTTTGTTTTTTTCCAACATCAAAAATTTAACTTTTCATCGAAAAATTTCGACATAATACTAAGCGTTTTTTTGTAAAATTTTCCAACATTTCACGAAATGACTTTTGCTCACCATAGAATCATTCTACATGCTATAATACGACCGTTTTCATGTTTTTTTTCAACATCAAAAAAATTTAACGTTTTCATCGAAAAATTTCGACATACTATTTTGTTTTTTTTTTAAATTTTTCCAACATTTCACAAATGACTTTTGCTCACCTTTATATGGCGTTTTTTTGTAAAATTTTCCAACATTTCACGAAATGACTTTTGCTCACCATAGAATCATTCTACATGCTACAATATGAACCTTTTTTATGTTTTTCCCAACATCAAAAAATTTTACATTTTCTCGAAATTCGATTCTTACTAATTTTCTTTGAAAATTTCCCATTTCAATACTCATACTCCCCATAGAGCGCATATATTTCCCTTTTTTTTTTCCCCACAAAAAATTTGACTTTTCATCAAAACTTTCAATACTATATTGGCGTTTTTTTGTAAAATTTTCCAACATTTCATGAAATGACCTTTGCTCCGCATAGAATCATTCTACATAATGTAATACGACCGTTTTCATGTTTTTTTCAACGTAAAAAAAATTTGACGTTTTCATCGAAAAATTTCGACATACTATACTATGCCGTTTTTCTTGTAAAATTTTCCAACATTTCACGAAATGACTTTTGCTCACCATAGAATCATTTCACATGATGTAATACAACCGTTTTCATGTTTTTTTTTTCAACATCAAAAACATTTGACGTTTTCATCGAAAAATTTCGACATACTATACTATGGCGTTTTTTTTTTTTTGTAAAATTTTCCAAAATATCACGAAATGACTTTTGCTCACCATAGAATCATTCTACATGCTATAATACGACCGTTTTCATGTTGTTTTTTTAAACTTAAAAAAAAATTTGACGTCTTCATCGAAAAATTACGACATACTATACTGTAGCGTTTTTTTCCTAAAATTTTACATCTATAATACACTTTTCATTTTTTTTCAACATCAAAAAAATTTGACGTCTTCAACATTTCGACATACTATACTATAGCGTTTTTTTGTCTTGTAAAATATTCCAACATTTCACGAAATGACTTTTGCTCACCATAGAATCATTTTACATGCTATAATACGACCATTTTCATGTTTTTTTTCAACATCAAAAAAATTTGACGTTTTCATCAAAAAATCTCGACATACTATACTATGGCGTTTTTTTTGTAAAATTTTTCAACATTTCACGAAATGACTTTTCCTCACCATAGCATCATTCTACATGCTATAATACGACCGTTTTCATGGTTTTTTTCAACTTCAGAAAAATTTGACGTTTTCATCGAAAAATTTCGACATACTATACTATGGCGTTTTTTTTTTTTTTGCAGAATTTTCCAAAATATCACGAAATGCCTTTTCTTACCATAGAATCATTTTACATGCTATAATACGACCATTTTCAAGGTTTTTTTCAACATCAAAAAAATTTGACGTTCTCATCGAAAAACTTTTCGTCATTTGCGTTTTTTTTGTAAAATTTTCCAACATTTCACAAAATGACTTTTGCTCACCATCGAATCATTCTACATGCTATAATACGACCGTTTTCATGGTTGTTTCAACATCAAAAAAGTTTGATGTTTTCATCAAAAAATTTCGACATACTATACTGTCGCGTTTTTTTGTAAAATTTTCCAACATTTCACGAAATTTTCCAACATTTCACGAAAAATTTCGACATACTATACTATGGCGTTTTATTTGTAAAATTTTCCAACATTTCACGAAATGACTTTTGCTCACCATAGAATCATTCTACATGCTATAATACGACTGTTTTTTTTTTTTTGTTTTTCTCAACATCAAAAAATTTGACGTTTTCATCGAAAAATTTCGACATACTATACTATGGCGTTTTTTTTGTAAAATTTTCCAACATTTCACGAAATGACTTTTTGCTCACCCATAAAAATATTTTTTATTATATTATAACAACCTTTTTATTTTTTTTTTCATTAAAAAAAAAATTTTTTTTTTTCTCAAAAAATTTTCCAAACTATATTTTTTCTTTTTTTTTTTTGTAAAATTTTCCAACATTTCACGAAATGACTTTTCCACCATAGAATCATTCACGTGCTAAATCCCCTTTTCTTGTATTTTTCAACATCAAAAAAATGTGATGTTTTCATCGAAAAATTTCAACATACTATACCAAGGCAGTCAAACTCAATTTCATCCTGGGCCACATCAGCATTATGACTGCCCTCAAAGGGCCGGTTGTAATTATAAGACTACCGGTATATAAATATATCTACTCTTGATCATTTTACAAAATTGCCTCTCATTTGATTATTATTAGTTTAAATAATTTATTTATAACTACTCTAAGACAAAAAGAAAACAATTCCCAAATATTTAAAACAAACTCTTCTTCATTCTTAACTCCCCTTCTCACCCACCCCCCCTTTCCTCTTTTTTCTTTTATTTACCTTTCTCTTTCTTTAATAAACAAAATACACACCCCTTCTTTTTTTATATTTTTCCTTTTTCTTCTCCTCCTCTCCCACCCCCCATTTTTACCAGCACTTACCTTCCGCCACCCCTAACCCATCTCCCCCCATCATCATCACCGAAAAGGAATAACACCCACACGACACGCGGTATCTGTGAGGCTCCTGACACACACATCTCGCCCAGCCGCTCCACTTTCCGCCGCCGCGGCAAAAGAAAGGAGGGGGCTCGCCTCTACGGACACTGGACCCGCCTACGGGAGACCGTGGCACCCGGACCGCTCGCGAGCCCGCCATATTATTTCCCTCCCCATATTATCATTTTTACATTCCTCCTTCCCCCCTCTACCCCCCACCCGCCCCACCAAATCATTCATATCCACCCTATTTCAATCACGCACTCTCAAAAACACTCCCCACCTTCAAACTTGCTCCCACAAATAACCGACCCTATCCAATTAAGCTACAGCTCCATACCCTCCCCCTCACTACCACAACCTGCCACCTAACCCCTCTATACACCTAGCCACCACCGCCACCAACTCGCTGCCCGCGACCCTCCGGTTTCCGCAGCCTAATCCCGAGAGACCCACCGAGCCCGGCACGCTCGAGCAGAAGCAAACACACACCCGGGCACGCTTCGTCACACCTTAAACACAGCTCGACACCTGATGTGTTCTGGCACCTTAGCAAGGCCAGGGCCCATTTACGCAAGATTTTTTCCACCATCTCTTTGCGAATCCAGAATCATATTTACACACACACAACACACAGACAGACAGACAAAACTGAGACAAAAGACAAAACAAAACCACAAGAAAGCCCAGAGGAAGTTCCAAATTTCGGAGAAAAAGTTATTTTTATTTCAGCTTATTTACATTGAAAACCCTACCCCCACCACACCACTACGAGCCAACACAACAAACCTCGCCACTAAGCAGGAGAACTTTATTTTTAAATAAAAACCATAAAATACACAACATTCACTCCCTTCTTCAACCAACCACTTACCCACACACACAACCCATAAAACCACAACTCCCAATCCAAATATATCTTATTTGCACCACCGCAAACACCACCAATTTTCTTTCATAAACACAATATTTAAATATCCCAACCACAAGAAGACATTAGACAACAGAATTCCAAATAGGACATCAAAATTATTCATAATTACTAATATTATTATTCCCCACAAACATATAATCATCTATAGTCAACAAACAACAACAAACCAAAACAACCCAACCACTGCAAAAACATCCAGAAGGAAAAATACCTTCGACACGTCAACGCACCAGTCTAAGGCTGGAACCAGGGCACCGGTCAAGTCCCGACAGGCCAAAACAGGAACGGACGCCATACCTCTTGGCACTGCCGGCCCCTACACACCAAACCCCCACTCTCCCCACAGCCCCCACTCTACATCTCTCCAATTTCAATATGGACCTTTCATGTGTGTGTAAAGTAACAGAGGAAAAAATTGAATTTCCCCAGCCAAAAAGATATTCTTCTTTATCTTTTCTTCTTCTTCTATTTCCTCATTTAATCCACAACATCCTCACACTCATACCCACAAAACCGTTTTTAAAAGGCACCTCAACACCCTTCGCCACACACCACACTCAAGCCACACTCACACACTACAGTTTCTTTGACACCAAACCCACCAAACTTCACTTACCCAAACAACAAACCCTACCAGACACAACTCACAAACGGCAGCCTCAGAGGCAAGAGAGGAAGGGACAGACAGACGGAAAAAAGGAGGGCAAGGAGGAAGGAGGAAGTGGAGAGAAACCCAACAAAAGCAGGGGGGGGAGGCCCAAACCACACTGCCAGACAAGGGGGGGAGAACCGAGGCCAAACACCTTTTTTCAACATAAACCCCCCACCCACCCCCTCTCCCCACGACACCTCATCCCCTCTCTCTCCCCCTCCTCTTTCACTCACTCTCTCCCTCTCTTCGACACCTCCACCCACCATCTCCCCACACACCACACCCCTTTCACTCTTCTCATCCCCCCACCCTTCACCACACTCACACACAAACCCAACCCCCGCCACCCCCACCCCCCCCTTTTCAGCCACTCAACCACCCCCCCCTATTAAACATCCTCCTTTTCCTTCCCCAACACCAAACACCCACACACCCCCCTCCATTAAACAAGCCGTCAACACCACCCCCCACCACCTGCCCCCCTCCCTACCCTCCCCCCCCTTCTCCCCCCCCCCTTTTTTTCTTCTCCCTTCACACACCCCCCCCCCCCCAACTCCACCCCACTTGCCTGCCCTCCCCCTCCAACCGCGACCCAAGCCCCCCCCCTTCTCCATCCTCTCACCCTCACCTCCTCACCACCACCTCCTCCCTCCCCCCCACCCCCAGCGTTGAGACCAAACCCCACCCATACAAAAACCAAAACTTTACTTTAGGAACCGACCACCTAACCCACCCCCAAACCTGACAAACACCTCCACCCCAAAAAAGCGCAAAAAACCACAAGCCACACACTTCACTCACCACCTTTAATCCCCACCACCTACCCCCCCTCCCCCGACCCCCCAACCCAACCCCCCCCCTTCCGACAACCCAACAAGACAACACCTCCACCCCTCACCCCCCACCCACCCACCCCCCCCCCCCCCCCCCCCCACCCCCCCCCCCCACCTTATTCCCCAATTTTCTCACCATCAAGAATCATTTTTTACATGCTATAATACGACCGTTTTCATGTTTTTTTCAACATCAAAAAAATTTGACGTTTTCATCGAAAAATTTCGACATACTATACTATGGCGTTTTCCAACATTTCACGAAAACTTTCTCACCATAGAACATTTACATGCTATAATACGCTTTCATGTTTTTTTCCAACATCAAAAAATTTGAATTTTCTTCAACAAAAATCTCCACCCTACACTCCAACCCTTTTTTTTGTAAAATTTTCCAACATTTCACGAAATGACTTTTGCTCACCATAGAATCATTTTACATGCTATAATACGACCGTTTTCATGTTTTTTTTCAACATCAAAAAAATTTGACGTTTTCATCGAAAAATTTTGACATACTATACTATCGCGTTTTTTTTTTGTAAAATTTTCCAACATTTCACGAAATGACTTTTGCTCACCAAAGAATCATTCTACATGCTATAATATGACCGTTTTCATGTTTTTTTCAACTTAAAAAAATTTGACGTTTTCATCAAAAAATTTCGACATACTATACTATAGGCGTTTTTTTGTAAAATTTTCCAACATTTCACGAAATGACTTTTGCTCACCAAACTTTCCATTATTTTTTTTTTTCAACATCAAAAAATTTGAGTTTTCATCGAAAAATTTCGACATACTATACTATGGCGTTTTTTGTGTAAAATTTTCCAACATTTCACGAAATGACTTTTGCTCACCATAGAATCATTTTACATGCTATAATACGACCGTTTTCATGGTTTTTTTTTAAACATCAAAAAAATTTGACGTTTTCATCGAAAAATTTCGACATACTATATTATATCGTTTTGGTTTTTTTGTAAAATTTTCCAACATTTCACAAAATGACTTTTGCTCATCATAGAATCATTCTATATGCTATAATACGACTTTTTTATGTTTTTCTCAACATCAAAAAATTTGACGTTTTCATCGAAAAATTTCGACATTCTATACTATGGCGTTTTTTTTTTGTAAAATTTTCCAACATTTCAAGAAATGACTTTTGCTCACCATAGAATCATTTTACATGCTATAATACGACTGTTTTCATGTTTTTTTGCAACATCAAAACAATTTGACGTTTTCATAAAAAAATTTCGACATACTATACTATGGGGGTTTTTTTTGTAAAATTTTCCAACATTTCACGAATTTTTTTTTTTTTTTTTTTTTTAAAAATTATAATTTATTTTATTTTTTTTTTTTTTTTTTTTTAAAATTTTCCAACATTTCACGAAATGACTTTTGCTCACCATAGAATCATTCTACATGCTATAATACGACTGTTTTTATGTTTTTTTCAACATCAAAAAAATTTGACGTTTTCATCGAAAAATTTCGACATACTATACTATGGCGTTAATGACTTTTTTTCCATAGAATCTTTAATGTTTTTTTTTTTTTTTTTCTATTTTCTTTTTTTTTTTTCCTTTTTTTTTTTTTTTTTTTTTTAAATTTTCCAACATTTCACGAAATGACTATTGCTTACCATAGAATCATTTTACATTTCCAGAATCATTCTACATGCTATAATACAACCGTTTTCATGTTTGTTTTTTAAACTTAAAAAAAAATTTGACGTCTTCATCGAAAAATTTCGACATACTATACTATAGCGTTTTTTAGTTTTTTTTTGTAAAATTTTCCAACATTTCACGAAATGACTTTTGCTCACCATAGAATCATTCTACATGCTATAATACGACCGCTTTCATGTTTTTTTTCAACATCAAATACATTTGACGTTTTCATCGAAAAATTTCGACATACTATACTATGGCGCTTTTTTTTTGTAAAATTTTCCAACATATCACGAAATGACTTTTGCACACCATAGAATGATTCTACATGCTACAATATGAACGTTTTTATATTTTTCCCAACATCAAAAAATTTTACGTTTTCATCGAAAAATTTTGACATTCTATACTAAAGTGTTTCTTTTTGGGAAAATTTTCCAACATTTCACGAAATGACTTTTGCTCACCATAGAATCATTTTACATGCTGTAATACGAATGTTTTCATAGTTTTTTTCAACATCAAAAACATTTAACGTTTTCATCGAAAAATTTCGACATACTACGCTATGGCGCTTTTTTTTTGTAAAATTTTCCAAAATATCACGAAATGACTTTTGCTCACCATAGAATGATTCTGCATGCTATAATATAACCGTTTTTATGTTTTTCCCAACATCAAAAAAATTTGACGTTTTCATCGAAAACTTTCGACATACTATACTATGGCGTTTTTTTGTAAAATTTTCCAACATTTCATGAAATGACCTTTGCTCCGCATAGAATCATTCTACATAATGTAATACGACCGTTTTCATGTTTTTTTCAACGTAAAAAAAATTTGACGTTTTCATCGAAAAATTTCGACATACTATACTATGCCGTTTTTCTTGTAAAATTTTCCAACATTTCACGAAATGACTTTTGCTCACCATAGAATCATTTCACATGATGTAATACAACCGTTTTCATGTTTTTTTTTCAACATCAAAAACATTTGACGTTTTCATCGAAAAATTTCGACATACTATACTATGGCGGTTTTTTTTTTTTGTAAAATTTTCCAAAATATCACGAAATGACTTTTGCTCACCATAGAATCATTCTACATGCTATAATACGACCGTTTTCATGTTGTTTTTTTAAACTTAAAAAAAAATTGACGTCTTCATCGAAAAATTACGACATACTATACTGTAGCGTTTTTTTGTAAAATTTTCCAACATTTCACGAAATGACTTTTGCTGACCATCAAATCATTTTACATGCTTGAATACGACCGTTTTTGTTTTTTTTTCAACATCAAAAAAATTAGACGTTTTCATCGAAAAAATTTCGAAATACTATACTATAGGGTTTTTTTTGTAAAATTTTCCAACATTTCACGAAATGACTTTTTATCACCATAGAATCATTTTACATGCTATAATACGACCGTTTTCATGTTTTTTTCAACATCAAAAAAATTTGACGTCTTCATCGAAAAATTTCGACATACTATACTATAGCGTTTTTTTGTCTTGTAAAATATTCCAACATTTCACGAAATGACTTTTGCTCACCATAGAATCATTTTACATGCTATAATACGACCATTTTCATGTTTTTTTTCAACATCAAAAAAATTTGACGTTTTCATCAAAAAATCTCGACATACTATACTATGGCGTTTTTTTGTAAAATTTTCCAACATTTCACGAAATGACTTTTCCTCACCATAGCATCATTCTACATGCTATAATACGACCGTTTTCATGGTTTTTTTCAACTTCAGAAAAATTTGATGTTTTCATCGAAAAATTTCGACATACTATACTATGGCGTTTTTTTTTTTTTTGCAGAATTTTCCAAAATATCACGAAATGCCTTTTCTTACCATAGAATCATTTTACATGCTATAATACGACCATTTTCAAGGTTTTTTTCAACATCAAAAAAATTTGACGTTCTCATCGAAAAATTTCGACATACTATGGCGTTTTTTTTGTAAAATTTTCCAACATTTCACAAAATGACTTTTGCTCACCATCGAATCATTCTACATGCTATAATACGACCGTTTTCATGGTTGTTTTCAACATCAAAAAAGTTTGATGTTTTCATCAAAAAATTTCGACATACTATACTGTCGCGTTTTTTTGTAAAATTTTCCAACATTTCACGAAATTTTCCAACATTTCACGAAAAATTTCGACATACTATACTATGGCGTTTTATTTGTAAAATTTTCCAACATTTCACGAAATGACTTTTGCTCACCATAGAATCATTCTACATGCTATAATACGACTGTTTTTATGTTTTTCTCAACATCAAAAAAATTTGACGTTTTCATCGAAAAATTTCGACATACTATACTATGGCGTTTTTTTTGTAAAATTTTCCAACATTTCACGAAATGACTTTTGCTCACCATAGAATCATTTTACATGATATAATACAACCGTTTTAATGTTTTTTTTCAATATCAAAAACATTTGACGTTTTCATCAAAAAATTTCGGCATACTATACTATGGCGTTTTTTTTTTTTGTAAAATTTTCCAACATTTCACGAAATGACTTTTGCTCACCATAGAATCATTCTACATGCTATAATACGACTGTTTTTATGTTTTTCTCAACATCAAAAAATTTGACGTTTTCATCGAAAAATTTCGACATACTATACTATGGCGTTTTTTTTGTAAAATTTTCCAACATTTCACGAAATGACTTTTGCTCACCATAGAATCATTTTACATGATATAATACAACCGTTTTAATGTTTTTTTTCAATATCAAAAACATTTGACGTTTTCATCAAAAAATTTCGGCATACTATACTATGGCGTTTTTTTTTTGTAAAATTTTCCAACATTTCACGAAATGACTTTTGCTCACCATAGAATCATTCTACGTGCTACAATACGACCGTTTTCATGTATTTTTCAACATCAAAAAAATGTGATGTTTTCATCGAAAAATTTCGACATACTATACCAAGGCAGTCAAACTCAATTTCATCCTGGGCCACATCAGCATTATGACTGCCCTCAAAGGGCCGGTTGTAATTATAAGACTACCGGTATATAAATATATCTACTCTTGATCATTTTACAAAATTGCCTCTGCATTTGATTATTATTAGTTTTAGTAATAATTTATTTAGTAACTAGCTCTGAAGACAAAAAGTGAGTAAAACAATTCCCTAAATATGTTTAGAAATACAAATGAACTTTCTTCTGTCAGTTCTGTATACTTCCGGCGCTGTCTGAGGGCAGCTGCCAGCCAGAGTTGCTACGCGTCTGTCGTGTGTTTTCCTACTTTTTTCTTGTGTATTTACCTTTCTGGCTATTCTTGTGAATTAAAGTAGCAAGTAATTAGCACAAGGATGTGGCTACGCACATTCTTTTTAGTGTTTATATTGATTTCGGCACTTTTTTCGTGTCGGTCCTCCGTTCTCGCGGAGCAGACGCCGGGCTCCATTGTTTACAGCAGGGATCAGCTGTTGAGCCTTTGGAAAAGCGGGGCGGCCACTACGAGACCTGAGATCCCGTATCTCCCCTCCATCATCATGGGGAACGTAAGAGCACTGGGAAATAAAATGGAGGAGTTAACATCACTCACAAGGAGCGACAGCGTGTTTCGGGAGGTATCTGTGATGTGCTTCACTGAAACATGGCTGAAGGACATCATCTCGGACTCAGTGCTGAGTTTGGCCGGCTTCCAACTTGTGCGGGCGGACCGGAGTTACGACAAGAGCGGCAAAAAGAAAGGAGGGGGGCTCGCTCTCTACGTGAACAACAAGTGGTGTAACCCCGGACACATTACGGTGAAGGACCGTGTGTGCAGCCCGGACATCGAACTGCTGGCAGTGAGTCTCCGTCCATATTATTTGCCCAGAGAGTTTTCCCAGGGCATTATTATCATTGTTTACATTCCTCCTTCCGCTAATGCCTCTCGTGTGGATGACGTCATCAGCTCCGTTACCGGGGGACGACAGACGCGGCATCCAAATGCATTCATATCCATCTCCGGTTATTTCAATCACGTCACTCTGACAAAAACACTCCCCACCTTCAAACAGTTTGTGGACTACCCAACAAGGGAGAATAAAACACTGGACCTGCTGTATGCCAATGTTAAGGAAGCATACAGCTCCATAGCCCTCCCCCCTGGGCAGATCTGACCACAACCTGGTCCACCTGAAGCCCCTCTATACACCTGAAGTCCAGCGGCAACCAGTGGCCACCAGAACAGTTCGGATCTGGTCCCAGGAGGCTGAGCAGACTCTCCAGGATTGTTTTGAGGAGACCGACTGGGATGTGCTCTGTAATGCTCACGGGTAGTGATGGACTGCTGACACGCGAAGCTCCGGTGCACGCATCGTAGTTCATGAAGCAAATGTATCGAAGCACAGTGCCGAGGCGTGGTTTGGTCACGTGACTTGTGACGTTCGACACACTTGAGAAACGTATGAAGCAGCTGAGTGCTTCGAATCACCTGATTGGTTTGGTTTGTCATGTGCATCACTTGACGGGATCGAATGTGCGCTGGGATTGGAGTCCCTATTTAATGGCGTTCATTAGAATTTTTGTTTCGCAGAGTAGGTTGGTTTTGTGTCGTTTCAGTTCGTTGCTTTGACAGTTAGTAGTGTTGTTCCAGATTGATTGCATATTTAGACAGACACACACACAGACACACAGACAGACAGACAGACAGACAGACAGATAGATACTGTAGATTCATAGATAGATAGTGAGATACATAGTTAGATACATAGATAGATGAAGCCATCAAGGAAAAGGGCCCGTGTATGGGATAGTTTCCAAATGTTGCTGGATGATAATAAGGTTTTATTTTTATTTCAGCTGTATTTACATTGGAAAACTCCTTAGGCTCCTCTCTAACGGATTGTTTCACAGGTCCAGTGTATGCTGTGTGATGCGAGGCTGTCATACAGCAACAACACCTCGTCCATGCTAAGGCATGGAGAAACTATTATTTTTAAATAAAAACTCATAAAAGTTACACAAGCATTGTCACTGCCCTGTCTTTCAAGCACAACCACTTTACCCACACACACATGAACCCATTTATCAATGAACCTGAAAACATACTTTGCCCAAATCCATAATATGATCTGTATTTGCACCAACCGCATGTGAAATGGCACCAGTCTCAATTTGTACATTTCATGAATGTAGCAGCAATATTTAAATATCCCATACCACAAGTGAAGATCTATTGAGGGTTACATACAGATATTCCAAATTAGGATCATGGTTTTCAATAATTATTGTCATAATTACTGTAATATTATTATTGCGTCCGCTACAAACATATAATCATCTAGTGTAGTCAAGCAGGAATGTGCATGGACAATCAAATCCAAAACAATCCCTGAACCACTGGGATGTGTTGTGCATTAAATACGTATGCTGCAGAATGGAAAGAAGTTTGACTCTTCGACACGTCTAAGAGGCGGCAGTAGCTCAGTCTGTAGGGAGTTGGCTTGGGAACCGGAGGGTCACCGGTTCAAGTCCCGACATGGGCCAAAAACTGAGTGTGAACTGGTAGCTGGAGAGGTGCCAGTTTACCTCTTGGGCACTGCCGAGGTGCCCCTGAGCAAGGCACCAAACCCCCAACTGCTCGGGGCGCTTGTCAGGAGCAGCCCCCTCACTCTGACATCTCTCCAATTGTTGCATGTATATGGACCTGTTTGTGCATGTGTGTGTATAAGTTAACAGAGTGAAAAAATTGAATTTCCCCTAGCGGGACTAATAAAGGAATATCTTCTTCTTCTATCTTCTTCTTCTTCTTCTAGTTTGCACTTCATTTTAATGACCACCAGATGTCATCCTCGAGCACTGTGTCATTGGAGCCTCGAGCAATGAACCAGGTTTTGTAAAAAGTGTCGACGCTTCAACAAAGCCTCGTTCGGCCATCACTACTCACAGGGAGGACATCAATGGACTCACTGACTGCATCACAGACTATGTCAGTTTCTGTATGGACACCATAATCCCCACCAAAACTGTGCACTGTTACCCAAACAACAAACCCTGGGTGACCAAGGACATCAAAGCTTCACTAAACAGGAAGAAGGCAGCCTTCAGGAGTGGAGACAAGGAGGAGATGAAGAAGGTACAGACAGAACTGAGGGAGAAAATAAAGGAGGGCAAGGAGTGTTATAGGAGGAAGTTGGAGAGTAAACTCCAACAAAAGAACATGAGGGAGGTGTGGAGTGGCCTCAGAACCATCACTGGCCATGGGACAAAGACGGATCGGGGGATGGTGGGAGACCTGGATGAGGCCAATGAGCTGAACCTGTTTTTCAACAGGTTTGATGAGATGGCCTCTGCCCACCCACCCCCCTGCTCCCCTAACGACACCTCATCCCCTGCTGCTCTCCCTCCTCCTCTTTCACTGCAGCATTCTCTGCCCTCTACTTCGACACCTCCACCTCACCATCTCCCCACAACACCAGCAGCTGCTCCTGTTCACTCTTCTCATCCCCCCGTCAGGACCCTTCACCATCACTGCTGAAGAGGTGAGAAGAGAGTTCAGCAGACTAAGACCTGGCAAAGCTGAAGGTCCCGACGGCATCAGCCCCAGAGTGCTTAAGGGCTGTGCTACCCAGCTGTGCGCAGTTTTCAGGCACATCTTCAACCTGAGCCTGAGTCTGATGGTTGTCCCCTCTATGTGGAAAACATCCTGCCTTGTTCCTGTCCCCAAGAAAAAGCATCCAAACACCCACAGTGACTACAGACCAGTGGCTCTGACTTCTCATGTGATGAAGTCAATGGAACGTCTGGTTCTGAAGCACCTACGCTCCCTGACTGGACCATCACTGGACCCCCTGCAGTTCGCCTATCAGCCTCGCATTGGAGTGGAAGACGCCGTCCTCTTTCTGCTGAACAGGGCTTGTACTCATCTGGAGGAGGCAGGCAGCAGTGTGAGAGTCATGTTTTTTGACTTCTCCAGTGCTTTCAACAGCGTCCGACCCGCCCTCCCGAGGACCAACTTCTGGACATGCAGGTGGATGCTCCACTAGTGGCCTGGATCACTAACTATCTCACAGGTCGGCCACAGTATGTGAGGCTGCAGAATGTCACGTCGGACACCATAGTGAGCAGCACGGGGGTCCCTCAGGGGACAGTCTTGTCTCCATTCCTCTTCACGCTCTTCACCTCGGACTTCAGACACAGCTCACCTTCCTGCCATCTGCAGAAGTTTTCAGACGACTCTGCCATAGTGGGCTGTATCAACAGAGATCAGGAGGCTGAGTACAGAGGAGTTGTGGACAGGTTTGTGGGATGGTGTGACCTAAATCATCTCCAGCTCAACATTACAAAAACCAAAGAGCTGGTTTTTGACTTTAGGAAACACAGGACCACTCTTAACCCAGTCAGCATCAGGGGCACAGAGGTGGACATCGTGGAGGATTACAAACACCTTGGTGTCCACCTCGACAATAAAATGGACTGGACAAAAAACTCACAAGATCTGTACAAGAAGGGTCTGAGTCGACTGTATCTACTCAGGAGACTCAGATCCTTTAATGTCTGCAGAACCATGCTGCAGACGTTCTATCACTCGGTGGTGGCCAGCGTCATCTTCTACGCTGTAGTGTGCTGGGGCAGTAGGGTGAAGGTAGCCGACGCCAACAGACTCAACAAGCTCATCAGGAAGGCGGGTTCTGTCCTGGGAGTGGAACTAGAGTCTTTGGCGGAGGTGTCGGAGAAGAGGATGCTGAGGAAGCTACTCAGTATCAAAGACAACACCTCTCATCCCCTGCATGCCACTCTGGAGTCCTACCAGAGCACCTTCAGCCGTAGACTGAGACCACCGAGATGCTCAACAGAGCGTCACAGGAGGTCTTTTCTCCCTGTGGCCATCAGACTATATAACTCCTCCCCTTTCTGCTGGACAGACAGCTGACAATACTAGACTTTATGAACACCAGCATCAGTGCAATAATACGGCTTTAATATCATCATCTTTTCTACTATCATATGCAATAATACGGCTTTAATATCACCACCTTTATTTATTTATTTCATGTGCAACAACACCATTACTGTCATCAGTTTTTATTGGCATGTGCAATACTTCACATATGGTAATGCTGTTTATTAACAATTAACACTACATTACTGATGTTATCTGTGCAATATGGTTATTTTTCAGTTATTTGATTTCTCACAATTGATGAGAAAAGTACTTTTCTCCTCCTATTTGTACTTATCAATCCTCAGTTCTTATCTCTTTTTTTTTAAACTTGTTTCTCTATACACAGTGTGATGTTAATTGTGTTGTGTTTTGTACTTTTTGTAAATACTGAGCATCTATGGCACAACAATTTCCTTTGGGATGAATAAAGTTCAATCTTATCTTATCTTATCTTATCTTATCTTTTTAATACCACAATTCAACCCTCCTCCTTTATCCAGGCTTGGGACCAGCAAAAGTGACCCAAAGAGGACACTCTGGCGGAGTAACTTCTTTTTTTTTCTATATTTTTAAAAAATTTTCCAACATTTCACGAAATGGCATTTTTTTTTGTAAATTATTCCAATATTTAATGAAATGGCATTTGCTCACCATAGAATCATTCTACGTGCTATAATACGACCGTTTTCATGGTTGTTTCAACATCAAAAAACTTTGATGTTTTCATCAAAAAGTTTCGACATACTATACTGTCGCGTTTTTTTGTAAAATTTTCCAACATTTTACAAAATTTTCCGACATTTCACAAAAAATTTCGACATACTATACTACAGCCTATAGCTTTTTTTTTTTTTTTTTGTAAAGTTTTCCAACATTTCACGAAATGACTTTTGCTCACCATAGAATCATTGTACATGCTATAATACAACCATTTTCATGGTTTTTTTCAACATCAAAAAAATTTGACGTTTTCATCGAAAAATTTCGACATGCTATGCTGTGGCGTTTTTTTTGTAAAATTTTTCAACATTTCACGAAATGACTTGCTCAGCATAGAATCATTCTACATGCTATAATACCACCGTTTTCATAGAAAAATTTCGACATACTATACTATGGCGTTTTTTTGTAAAATATTCCAACATTTCACGAAATGACTTTTGCTCACCATAGAATCATTCTACATGCTATAATACGACCATTTTCATGGTTTTTTTCAACATCAAAAAAATTTGACGTTTTCATCGAAAAATTTCGACATACTATACTATGGTGTTTTATTTGTAAAATTTTCCAAAATTTCACGAAATGACTTTTGCTCACCATAGAATCATTTTACATGCTATAATACGACCATTTTCATGGTTTTTTTTAAACTTAAAAAAAATTGACGTTTTCATCGAAAAATTTCGACACTATTGCGTTTTTTTTTTGTAAAATTTTCGAACATTTCACTAAATGACTTTTGCTCACCATAGAATCATTCTACATGCTACAATATGACAGTTTTCATGTTTTTTTTCAACTTCAGAAAAATTTGACGTTTTCATCAAAAAATTTCGACATACTATACTATGGCGTTTTATTTGTAAAATTTTCCAAAATTTCACAAAGTGACTTTTGCTCACCATCAAATCATTTTACATGCTATAATACGACCGTTTTCATGTTTTTTTTCAACATCAAAAATTTACGTTCATTGAAAAATTTCACAACTATACTATGCGTTTTTTTTGTAAAATTTTCCAACATTTCATACATGACTTTTCTCACCATAGAATCATTTTACATGCTATAATATGCCATTTTCATGTTTTTTTCAACATCAAAAAAATTTGACGTTTTCATCGAAAAATTTCGACATACTATACTATGGCGTTTTTTTGTAAAATTTTCCAACATTTCATGAAATGACTTTTGCTCACCATAGAATCATTCTACATGCTACAATACGACCATTTTCATGTTTTTTTCAACATCAAAAAATTTGACGTTTTCATCGAAAAATTTCGACACACTATACTATGGCGGTTTTTTTTGTAAAATTTTCCAACATTTCAAGAAATGACTTTTGCTCACCATAGAATCATTCTACATGCTACAATATGACATTTTTCATGTTTTTTTTCAACATCAAAAAATTTGACGTTTTCATCGAAAAATTTCGACATACTATACTATGCGTTTTTTTTTTTAAAATTTTCCAACATTTCATGACATGCTTTTTCTCACCATAGAATCATTTTACATCTATAATACACCGTTTTCATTTTTTTTCAACATCAAAAAATTTCGTTTTCATAGAAAATTTTTCATACTAACTATGCGTTTTTTTTGTAAAATTTTCCAACATTTCACAAATTACTTTTCTCACCATAGAATCATTTTACATGTATAATACAACCGTTTTCATGTTTTTTTCAACATCAAAAACATTTGACGTTTTCATCGAAAAATTTCGACATACTATACTATGGCGTTTTTTTGTAAAATTTTCCAACATTTCACGAAATGACTTTTGCTCACCATAGAATCATTTTACATGCTATAATACGACCGTTTTCATGTTTTTTTTCAACATCAAAAAAATTTGACGTTTTCATCGAAAAATTTCGACATACTATACTATGGTGTTTTTTTTTTTTGTAAAATTTTCCAAAATATCACGAAATGACTTTTGCTCACCATAGAATCATTCTACATGCTATAATATGACCGTTTTCATGTTGTTTTTTAAACTTAAAAAAAATTGACGTTTTCATCGAAAAATTTCGACACTATTGCGTTTTTTTTTTGTAAAATTTTCGAACATTTCACGAAATGACTTTTGCTCACCATAGAATCATTCTACATGCTACAATATGACAGTTTTCATGTTTTTTTTCAACTTCAGAAAAATTTGACGTTTTCATCAAAAAATTTCGACATACTATACTATGGCGTTTTATTTGTAAAATTTTCCAAAATTTCACAAAGTGACTTTTGCTCACCATCAAATCATTTTACATGCTATAATACGACCGTTTTCATGTTTTTTTTCAACATCAAAAAAATTTGACGTTTTCATTGAAAAATTTCGACATACTATACTATGGCGTTTTTTTTGTAAAATTTTCCAACATTTCATGACATGACTTTTGCTCACCATAGAATCATTTTACATGCTATAATATGACCATTTTCATGTTTTTTTCAACATCAAAAAATTTGACGTTTTCATCGAAAAATTTCGACATACTATACTATGGCGTTTTTTTGTAAAATATTCCAACATTTCACGAAATGACTTTTGCTCACCATAGCATCATTCTACATGCTATAATACGACCGTTTTCATGGTATTTTTAACATCAAAAAAATTTGAAATTTTCATCGAAAAATTTCGACATGCTATACAATGACTTTTTTTTGTAAAATTTTCCAACATTTCACGAAATGACTTTTGCTCACCATAGAATCATTCTACATGCTATAATACGACCGTTTTCATGTTTTTTTTCAACATCAAAAAAATTTGACGTTTTCATCGAAAAATTTCGACATACTATACTATGGCGTTTTATTTTTGTAAAATTTTCCAAAATTTCACAAAATGACTTTTGCTCACCATAGAATCATTCTACATGCTATAATACGACTGTTTTTATGTTTTTTTCAACATCAAAAAAATTTGATGTTTTCATCGAAAAATTTCTGACATACTATCCAGGGGCGTCAAACTCAATTTCATCCAAAATGTGCCACAAAATCAGCTTTATGGCTGCCCATCAAAGGGCAGGTTTTACATGCTATAAGACGACCGTTTTCATATTTTTTTTCAACATCAAAAAAATTTGACGTTTTCATTGAAAAATTTCGACATACTATAGTATGGCGTTTTTTTTGTAAAATTTTCCAACATTTCATGAAATGACTTTTGCTCACCATCAAATCATTTTACATGCTATAATACGACCGTTTTCATGTTTTTTTTCAACATCAAAAAAATTTGACGTTTTCATCGAAAAATTTCGACATACTATACTATTGCGTTTTTTTGTAATAATATTCCAACATTTCACGAAATGGCTTTTGCTCACCATAGAATCATTTTACATGCTATAATACGACCATTTTCATGGTTTTTTTCAACATCAAAAAAATTTGACGTTTTCATTGAAAAATTTTGACATACTATACTATGGCGTTTCTTTTGTAAAATTTTCCAACATTTCATGAAATGACTTTTGCTCACCATAGAATCATTCTACATGCTACAATACGACCGTTTTCATGTTTTTTTCAACATCAAAAAATTTGACGTTTTCATCGAAAAATTTCGACACACTATACTATGGCGGTTTTTTTTTTTTTTAAAAATTTTCCAACATTTCAAGAAATGACTTTTGCTCACCATGGAATCATTCACCATACTATAATATGACCATTTTCATGGTTTTTTTCAACATCAAAAAAATTTGACGTTTTCATTGAAAAATTTTGACATACTATACTATGGCGTTTCTTTTGTAAAATTTTCCAACATTTCATGAAATGACTTTTGCTCACCATAGAATCATTCTACATGCTACAATATGACATTTTTCATGTTTTTTTTCAACATCAGAAAAATTTGACGTTTTCATCGAAAAATTTCGACATACTATACTATGGCGTTTTTTTTTTTGTAAAATTTTCCAACATTTCATGACATGACTTTTTCTCACCATAGAATCATTTTACATGCTATAATACGACCGTTTTCATGTTTTTTTCAACATCAAAAAATTTGACGTTTTCATAGAAAATTTTTTGACATACTATACTATGGCGTTTTTTTTGTAAAATTTTCCAACATTTCACGAAATTACTTTTGCTCACCATAGAATCATTTTACATGATATAATACAACCGTTTTCATGTTTTTTTCAACATCAAAAACATTTGACGTTTTCATCGAAAAATTTCGACATACTATACTATGGCGTTGTTTTTGTAAAATATTCCAACATTTCACGAAATGACTTTTGCTCACCATAGAATCATTTTACATGCTATAATACGACCGTTTTCATGGTTTTTTTCAACATCAAAAAAATTTGACGTTTTCATCGAAAAATTTCGACATACTATACTATGGTGTTTTTTTTTTTTTGTAAAATTTTCCAAAATATCACGAAATGACTTTTGCTCACCATAGAATCATTCTACATGCTATAATATGACCGTTTTCATGTTGTTTTTTAAACTTAAAAAAAATAGACGTTTTCATCGAAAAATTTCGACATACTACACTATTGCGTTTTTTTTTTGTAAAATTTTCGAACATTTCACGAAATGACTTTTGCTCACCATAGAATCATTCTACATGCTACAATATGACAGTTTTCATGTTTTTTTTTCAACTTCAGAAAAATTTGACGTTTTCATCAAAAAATTTCGACATACTATACTATGGCGTTTTATTTGTAAAATTTTCCAAAATTTCACAAAATGACTTTTGCTCACCATCAAATCATTTTACATGCTATAATACGACCGTTTTCATGTTTTTTTTCAACATCAAAAAAATTTGACGTTTTCATTGAAAAATTTCGACATACTATACTATGGCGTTTTTTTTGTAAAATTTTCCAACATTTCATGACATGACTTTTGCTCACCATCAAATCATTTTACATGCTATAATACGACCGTTTTCATGTTTTTTTTCAACATCAAAAAATTTGACGTTTTCATCGAAAAATTTCGACATACTATACTATGGCGGTTTTTTTTGTAAAATTTTCCAACATTTCACGAAATGACTTTTGCTCACCATAGAATCATTCTACATACTATAATATGACCGTTTTCATGGTTTTTTTAACATCAAAAAAATTTGACGTTTTCATCGAAAAATTTCGACATACTATACTATGGCGTTTTTTTTTTTGTAAAATTTTCCAACATTTCATGAAATGACTTTTGCTCACCATAGAATCATTTTACATGCTATAATACGACCGTTTTCATGTTTTTTTTCAACATCAAAAAATTTGACGTTTTCATCGAAAAATTTTTTGACATACTATACTATGGCGTTTTTTTTGTAAAATTTTCCAAAATTTCACGAAATGACTTTTGCTCACCATAGAATCATTCTACATGCTATAATACGACCGTTTTCATGTTTTTTTCAACATCAAAAAAATTTGACGTTTTCATCGAAAAATTTCGACATACTATACTATGGCGTTTTTTTGTAAAATATTCCAACATTTCACGAAATGACTTTTGCTCACCATAGAATCATTTTACATGCTATAATACGACCGTTTTCATGGTTTTTTTCAACATCAAAAAAATTTGACGTTTTCATCGAAAAATTTCGACATACTATACTATGGCGTTTTTTTTTTTTGTAAAATTTTCCAACATATCACGAAATGACTTTTGCTCACCATAGAATCATTCTACATGCTATAATATGACCGTTTTCATGTTGTTTTTTAAACATCAAAAAAAATTTGACGTTTTCATCGAAAAATTTCGACATACTATACTATTGCGTTTTTTTTTGTAAAATTTTCCAACATTTCACGAAATGACTTTTGCTCACCATAGAATCATTCTACATGCTACAATATGACAGTTTTCATGTTTTTTTTTCAACTTCAGAAAAATTTGACGTTTTCATCAAAAAATTTTGACATACTATACTATGGCGTTTTATTTGTAAAATTTTCCAAAATTTCACAAAATGACTTTTGCTCACCATCAAATCATTTTACATGCTATAATACGACCGTTTTCATGTTTTTTTTCAACATCAAAAAAATTTGACGTTTTCATTGAAAAATTTCGACATACTATACTATGGCGTTTTTTTTGTAAAATTTTCCAACATTTCATGACATGACTTTTGCTCACCATAGAATCATTTTACATGCTATAATACGACCGTTTTCATGTTTTTTTTCAACATCAAAAAAATTTGACGTTTTCATCGAAAAATTTCGACATACTATACTATGGCGTTTTTTTTGTAAAATTTTCCAACATTTCAAGAAATGACTTTTGCTCACCATAGAATCATTTCACATGCTATAATACGACCGTTTTTATGGGGGTTTTTTTCAACATCAAAAAAATTTGACGTTTTCATCGAAAAATTTTTGACATACTATACTATGGCGTTTTTTTTGTAAAATTTTCCAACATTTCACGAAATGACTTTTGCTCACCATAGAATCATTTTACATGATATAATACAACCGTTTTCATGTTTTTTTCAACATTAAAAACATTTGACGTTTTCATCGAAAAATTTCGACATACTATACTATGGCGTTTTTTTGTAAAATATTCCAACATTTCATGAAATGACTTTTGCTCACCATAGAATCATTTTACATGCTATAATACGACCGTTTTCATGGTTTTTTTCAACATAAAAAAAATTTGACATTTTCATCGAAAAATTTCGACATACTATACAATGGCGTTTTTTTTTTTGTAAAATTTTCCAACATTTCACGAAATGACTTTTGCTCACCATAGAATCATTTTACATGCTATAATACGACCGTTTTCATGTTTTTTTTCAACATCAAAAAAATTTGACGTTTTCATCGAAAAATTTCTGACATACTATACTATGGCGTTTTTTTTTTTGTAAAATTTTCGAACATTTCACGAAATGACTTTTGCTCACCATAGAATCATTCTACATGCTATAATACGACCAGTTTTCATGTTTTTTTTCAACATCAAAAAAATTTGACGTTTTCATCGAAAAATTTCGACATACTATACTATGGCGTTTTTTTTTTGTAAAATTTTCCAACATTTCACGAAATGACTTCCTCACCATAGCATCATTCTACATGCTATAATACAACCATTTTCATGTTTTTTTTCAACATAAAAAAAATTTGACATTTTCATCGAAAAATTTCGACATACTATACAATGACTTTTTTTTTTAAAATTTTCCAACATTTCACGAAATGACTTTTGCTCACCATAGAATCATTTTACATGCTATAATACGACCGTTTTCATGGTTTTTTTTCAACATCAAAAAAATTTGACGTTTTCATCGAAAAATTTCGACATACTATACTATGGCGTTTTTTTTTTTTGTAAAATTTTCCAAAATATCACGAAATGACTTTTGCTCACCATAGAATCATTCTACATGCTATAATATGACCGTTTTCATGTTGTTTTTTAAACTTAAAAAAAATTGACGTTTTCATCGAAAAATTTCGACATACTACACCATTGCGTTTTTTTTTGTAAAATTTTCGAACATTTCACGAAATGACTTTTGCTCACCATAGAATCATTCTACATGCTACAATATGACAGTTTTCATGTTTTTTTTTCAACTTCAGAAAAATTTGACATTTTCATCAAAAAATTTTGACATACTATACTATGGCGTTTTATTTGTAAAATTTTCCAAAATTTCACAAAATGACTTTTGCTCACCATCAAATCATTTTACATGCTATAATACGACCGTTTTCATGTTTTTTTTCAACATCAAAAAAATTTGACGTTTTCATTGAAAAATTTCGACATACTATACTATGGCGTTTTTTTTGTAAAATTTTCCAACATTTCATGACATGACTTTTGCTCACCATAGAATCATTTTACATGCTATAATATGACCGTTTTCATGTTTTTTTCAACATCAAAAAATTTGACGTTTTCATCGAAAAATTTCGACATACTATACTATGGCTTTTTTTTGTAAAATTTTCCAACATTTCACGAAATGACTTTTGCTCACCATAGAATCATTCTACATGCTACAATATGACAGTTTTCATGTTTTTTTTCAACTTCAGAAAAATTTGACGTTTTCATCGAAAAATTTCGACATACTATACTGTGGCGTTTTTTTGTCAAATTTTCCAACATTTCATGACATGACTTTTGCTCACCATAGAATCATTTCACATGCTATAATACGACCGTTTTTATGGGGGGTTTTTTTCAACTTAAAAAAAATTTGACGTTTTCATCGAAAATTTTTGACATACTATACTATGGCGTTTTTTTTGTAAAATTTTCCAACATTTCACGAAATTACTTTTGCTCACCATAGAATCATTTTACATGATATAATACAACCGTTTTCATGGTTTTTTTCAACATCAAAAAAATTTGACGTTTTCATCGAAAAATTTCGACATACTATACTATGGCGTTTTTTTGTAAAATATTCCAACATTTCACGAAATGACTTTTGCTCACCATAGAATCATTTTACATGCTATAATACGACCGTTTTCATGGTTTTTTTCAACATCAAAAAAATTTGACGTTTTCATCGAAAAATTTCGACATACTATACTATGGTGTTTTTTTTTTGTAAAATTTTCCAAAATATCACGAAATGACTTTTGCTCACCATCAGAATCATTCTACATGCTATAATATGACCGTTTTCATGTTGTTTTTTAAACTTAAAAAAAATTGACGTTTTCATCGAAAAATTTCGACATACTACACTATTGCGTTTTTTTTTGTAAAATTTTCGAACATTTCACGAAATGACTTTTGCTCACCATAGAATCATTCTACATGCTACAATATGACAGTTTTCATGTTTTTTTTCAACTTCAGAAAAATTTGACATTTTCATCGAAAAATTTCGACATACTATACTATGGCGTTTTTTTTTTGTCAAATTTTACAACATTTCATGACATGACTTTTGCTCACCATAGAATCATTTCACATGCTATAATACGACCGTTTTTATGGGGTTTTTTTTCAACTTAAAAAAAAATTTGACGTTTTCATTGAAAAATTTCGACATACTATACTATGGCGTTTTTTTTGTAAAATTTTCCAACATTTCATGACATGACTTTTGCTCACCATAGAATCATTTTACATGCTATAATATGACCGTTTTCATGTTTTTTTCAACATCAAAAAATTTGACGTTTTCATCGAAAAATTTCGACACACTATACTATGACTTTTTTTTGTAAAATTTTCGAACATTTCACGAAATGACTTTTGCTCACCATAGAATCATTCTACATGCTACAATATGACAGTTTTCATGTTTTTTTTCAACTTCAGAAAAATTTGACGTTTTCATCGAAAAATTTCGACATACTATACTATGGCGTTTTTTTTTCGTCAAATTTTCCAACATTTCATGACATGTCTTTTGCTCACCATAGAATCATTTCACATGCTATAATACGACCGTTTTTATGGGGTTTTTTTTTCAACATCAAAAAAAATTTGACGTTTTCATCGAAAAATTTTTGACATACTATACTATGGCGGTTTTTTTTGTAAAATTTTCCAACATTTCAAGAAATTACTTTTGCTCACCATAGAATCATTTTACATGATATAATACAACCGTTTTCATGGTTTTTTTCAACATCAAAAAAATTTGACGTTTTCATCGAAAAATTTCGACATACTATACTATGGCGTTTTTTTGTAAAATATTCCAACATTTCACGAAATGACTTTTGCTCACCATAGAATCATTTTACATGCTATAATACGACCATTTTCATGGTTTTTTTCAACATCAAAAAAATTTGACGTTTTCATCGAAAAATTTCGACATCTATACTATGGCGTTGTTTTTGTAGAATTTTTCAACATTTCATGAAATCTTCCTCACCATAGCATCATTCTACATGCTATAATACAACCATTTTCATGTTTTTTTTCAACATAAAAAAATTTGACATTTTCATCGAAAAATTTCGACATACTATACAATGACTTTTTTTTGTAAAATTTTCCAACATTTCACGAAATGACTTTTGCTCACCATAGAATCATTTTACATGCTACAATACGACCGTTTTCATGGTTTTTTTCAACATCAAAAAAATTTGACGTTTTCATCGAAAAATTTCGACATACTATACTATGGTGTTTTTTTTTTTTTGTAAAATTTTCCAAAATATCACGAAATGACTTTTGCTCACCATAGAATCATTCTACATGCTATAATATGACCGTTTTCATGTTGTTTTTTAAACTTAAAAAAAATTGACGTTTTCATCGAAAAATTTCGACATACTACACTATTGCGTTTTTTTTTGTAAAATTTTCGAACATTTCACGAAATGACTTTTGCTCACCATAGAATCATTCTACATGCTACAATATGACAGTTTTCATGTTTTTTTTCAACTTCAGAAAAATTTGACGTTTTCATCAAAAAATTTTGACATACTATACTATGGCGTTTTATTTGTAAAATTTTCCAAAATTTCACAAAATGACTTTTGCTCACCATCAAATCATTTTACATGCTATAATACGACCGTTTTCATGTTTTTTTTCAACATCAAAAAAATTTGACGTTTTCATTGAAAAATTTCGACATACTATACTATGGCGTTTTTTTTGTAAAATTTTCCAACATTTCATGACATGACTTTTGCTCACCATCAAATCATTTTACATGCTATAATACGACCGTTTTCATGTTTTTTTTCAACATCAAAAAATTTGACGTTTTCATCGAAAAATTTTGACACACTATACTATGGCGTTTTTTTTTGTAAAATTTTCCAACATTTCAAGAAATGACTTTTGCTCACCATGGAATCATTCACCATACTATAATATGACCATTTTCATGGTTTTTTTCAACATCAAAAAAATTTGACGTTTTCATCGAAAAATTTTGACATACTATACTATGGCGTTTTTTTTTTTGTAAAATTTTCCAACATTTCATGACATGACTTTTTCTCACCATAGAATCATTTTACATGCTATAATACGACCGTTTTCATGTTTTTTTTCAACATCAAAAAATTTGACGTTTTCATAGAAAATTTTTTGACATACTATACTATGGCGTTTTTTTTGTAAAATTTTCCAACATTTCACGAAATTACTTTTGCTCACCATAGAATCATTTTACATGATATAATACAACCGTTTTCATGTTTTTTTCAACATCAAAAACATTTGACGTTTTCATCGAAAAATTTCGACATACTATACTATGGCGTTTTTTTGTAAAATATTCCAACATTTCACGAAATGACTTTTGCTCACCATAGAATCATTTTACATGCTATAATACGACCGTTTTCATGGTTTTTTTCAACATCAAAAAAATTTGACGTTTTCATCGAAAAATTTCGACATACTATACTATGGTGTTTTTTTTTTTTGTAAAATTTTCCAAAATATCACGAAATGACTTTTGCTCACCATAGAATCATTCTACATGCTATAATATGACCGTTTTCATGTTGTTTTTTAAACTTAAAAAAAATAGACGTTTTCATCGAAAAATTTCGACATACTACACTATTGCGTTTTTTTTTGTAAAATTTTCGAACATTTCACGAAATGACTTTTGCTCACCATAGAATCATTCTACATGCTACAATATGACAGTTTTCATGTTTTTTTTTCAACTTCAGAAAAATTTGACGTTTTCATCAAAAAATTTTGACATACTATACTATGGCGTTTTATTTGTAAAATTTTCCAAAATTTCACAAAATGACTTTTGCTCACCATCAAATCATTTTACATGCTATAATACGACCGTTTTCATGTTTTTTTTCGACATCAAAAAAATTTGACGTTTTCATTGAAAAATTTCGACATACTATACTATGGCGTTTTTTTTGTAAAATTTTCCAACATTTCATGACATGACTTTTGCTCACCATCAAATCATTTTACATGCTATAATACGACCGTTTTCATGTTTTTTTTCAACATCAAAAAAATTTGACGTTTTCATTGAAAAATTTCGACATACTATACTATGGTGTTTTTTTTGTAAAATTTTCCAACATTTCATAACATGACTTTTGCTCACCATAGAATCATTTCACATGCTATAATACGACCGTTTTTATGGGGGGTTTTTTTGAACTTAAAAAAAATTTGACGTTTTCATCGAAAATTTTTGACATACTATACTATGGCGTTTTTTTTGTAAAATTTTCCAACATTTCACGAAATTACTTTTGCTCACCATAGAATCATTTTACATGATATAATACAACCGTTTTCATGTTTTTTTCAACATTAAAAACATTTGACGTTTTCATCGAAAAATTTCGACATACTATACTATGGCGTTTTTTTGTAAAATATTCCAACATTTCACGAAATGACTTTTGCTCACCATAGAATCATTTTACATGCTATAATACGACCGTTTTCATGGTTTTTTTCAACATAAAAAAAATTTGACATTTTCATCGAAAAATTTCGACATACTATACAATGACTTTTTTTTGTAAAATTTTCCAACATTTCACGAAATGACTTTTGCTCACCATAGAATCATTTTACATGCTATAATACGACCGTTTTCATGTTTTTTTTCAACATCAAAAAAATTTGACGTTTTCATCGAAAAATTTCGACATACTATACTATGGTGTTTTTTTTTTTTTTAAAATTTTCCAACATTTCACGAAATGACTTTTGCTCACCATAGAATCATTCTACATGCTACAATATGACAGTTTTCATGTTTTTTTTCAACATCAGAAAAATTTGACGTTTTCATCGAAAAATTTCGACATACTATACTGTGGCGTTTTTTTTTTGTAAAATTTTCCAACATTTCACGAAATGACTTTTCTCACCATAGAATCATTTTACATGCTATAATACAACCGTTTTCATGTTTTTTTTCAACATAAAAAAAAAATTTGACGTTTTCATCGAAAAATTTCGACATACTATACAATGACTTTTTTTTGTAAAATTTTCCAACATTTCACGAAATGACTTTTGCTCACCATAGAATCATTTTACATGCTATAATACGACCGTTTTCATGGTTTTTTTCAACATCAAAAAAATTTGACGTTTTCATCGAAAAATTTCGACATACTATACTATGGTGGCGTTTTTTTTTTTGTAAAATTTTCCAAAATATCACGAAATGACTTTTGCTCACCATAGAATCATTCTACATGCTATAATATGACCGTTTTCATGTTGTTTTTTAATTACTTAAAAAAAATTGACGTTTTCATCGAAAAATTTCGACATACTACACCATTGGCGTTTTTTTTTTGTAAAATTTTCGAACATTTCACGAAATGACTTTTGCTCACCATAGAATCATTCTACATGCTACAATATGACAGTTTTCATGTTTTTTTTTCAACTTCAGAAAAATTTGACGTTTTCATCGAAAAATTTCGACATACTATACTATGGCGTTTTTTTTTGACGTCATCGAAAAATTTCGACATACTATTCTATGGCGTTTTTTTGTAAAATATTCCAACATTTCACGACATGACTTTTGCTCACCATAGAATCATTTCACATGCTATAATACGACCATTTTTATGGGTTTTTTTTTCAACATCAAAAAAATTTGACGTTTTCATCGAAAAATTTTTGACATACTATACTATGGCGTTTTTTTTGTAAAATTTTCCAACATTTCATGAAATTACTTTTGCTCACCATAGAATCATTTTACATGCTATAATACGACCGTTTTCATGGTTTTTTTCAACATCAAAAAAATTTGACGTTTTCATCGAAAAATTTCGACATACTATACTATGGCGTTTTTTTTGTAAAATATTCCAACATTTCACGAAATGACTTTTGCTCACCATAGAATCATTTTACATGCTATAATACGACCATTTTCATGGTTTTTTTCAACATCAAAAAAATTTGACGTTTTCATCGAAAAATTTCGACATACTATACTATGGCGTTGTTTTTGTAAAATTTTCCAACATTTCATGAAATGACTTTTGCTCACCATAGAATCATTCTACATGCTATAATACGACCATTTTCATGTTTTTTTTCAACATAAAAAAAATTTGACATTTTCATCGAAAAATTTCGACATACTATACAATGACTTTTTTTTGTAAAATTTTCCAACATTTCACGAAATGACTTTTGCTCACCATAGAATCATTTTACATGCTATAATACGACCGTTTTCATGGTTTTTTTCAACATCAAAAAAATTTGACGTTTTCATCGAAAAATTTCGACATACTATACTATGGCGTTTTTTTTTTTTGTAAAATTTTCCAAAATATCACGAAATGACTTTTGCTCACCATAGAATCATTCTACATGCTATAATATGACCGTTTTCATGTTGTTTTTTAAACTTAAAAAAAATTGACGTTTTCATCGAAAAATTTCGACATACTACACTATTGCGTTTTTTTTTTTGTAAAATTTTCGAACATTTCACGAAATGACTTTTGCTCACCATAGAATCATTCTACATGCTACAATATGACAGTTTTCATGTTTTTTTTCAACTTCAGAAAAATTTGACGTTTTCATCAAAAAATTTTGACATTTTATTTTGTTTTTTTTTTAAAATTTTCCAAAATTTCACAAAATGACTTTTGACACACTATACCATATCATTTACATGCTATATACCTTTTTTTTTTTTTTCAAATCAAAAAATTTGACGTTTTCTTGAACAATTTCACTCTTCTTGGCGTTTTTTTTGTAAAATTTTCAACCATGACTCTTTTGCTCACCATAGAATCATTCTACATGCTACAATATGACAGTTTTCATGTTTTTTTTCAACTTCAGAAAAATTTGACGTTTTCATCGAAAATATTTTAAATTTCCGATTTCATACTATACTATGGCGTTTTTTTTTTCTTTGTCAAAAATTTTCCAACATTTCATGACATGACTTTTGCTCACCATAGAATCATTTCACATGCTATAATACGACCGTTTTTATGGGGGGTTTTTTTTCAACTTAAAAAAAAATTTGACGTTTTCATCGAAAAATTTCGACACACTATACTATGGCGTTTTTTTTGTAAAATTTTCCAACATTTCAGGAAATGACTTTTGCTCACCATAAAATCATTTTACATGCTATAATATGACCGTTTTCATGTTTTTTTTCAACATCAAAAAAATTTTACGTTTTCATCGAAAAATTTCGACATACTATATACTATGGCGTTTTTTTTTTTATTATGCTTTTCTCCCTGAATCTTTTCTTATAATATGACCTTTTCTTTTTTTCAACATCAAAAAATTTGGTTTTCTTTTAAAAATTTCGACACACTTTATTTTGACTTTTTTTTGTAAAATTTTCCAAAATATCACGAAATGACTTTTGCTCACCATAGAATCATTTTACATGCTATAATATGACCGTTTTCATGTTGTTTTTTAAAAAAAATTTTTATTTTTTTTTAAATTTTTTTTTTTTTTGGTTTTTTTGTAAAATATTCAACATTTCCAAATGACTTTTGCTCATATAATTTTTTTTATTTTTATTTCCCCTTTTTTTTTTTTTTTTCAACATCAAAAAAATTTGACATCTTCATCGAAAAATTTCGACATACTATACTATGGTGTTTTTTTTTTTTGTAAAATTTTCCAACATTTCACGAATTGACTTTTGCTCAGTATAGAATCATTTTACATGCTATAATACGACCGTTTTCATGTTTTTTTCAACATAAAAATTTGAGGTTCTCATCGAGAAATTACGACATGCTATACTATGGGGGTTTTTTTGTAAAATTTTCCAACGTTTCACAAAATGACTTTTGCTCACCAAACAATCATTCTACATGCTATAATATGACCGCTTTCATGTTTTTTTCAACTTAAAAAAAATTTGACGTTTTCATCGAAAAATTTCGACACACTAAACTATGGCGTTTTTTTTGTAAAATTTTCCAACATTTCAGGAAATGACTTTTGCTCACCATGGAATCATTCACCATATTATAATATGACCGTTTTCATGGTTTTTTTCAACATCAAAAACATTTGACGTTTTCATCGAAAAATTTCGACATACTATACTATGGCGTTTTTTTGTAAAATATTCCAACATTTCACGAAATGACTTTTCCTCACCATAGCATCATTCTACATGCTATAATACGACCATTTTCATGGTTTTTTTCAACATCAAAAAAATTTGACATTTTCATCGAAAAATTTCGACATACTATACTATGGCGTTTTTTTTTTTTGTAAAATTTTCCAAAATATCACAAAATGACTTTTGCTCACCAAACAATCATTCTACATGCTATAATATGGCCGTTTTCATGTTTTTTTCAACTTAAAAAAAATTTGAGGTTCTCATCGAGAAATTACGACATGCTATACTATGGGGGTTTTTTTGTAAAATTTTCCAACGTTTCACAAAATGACTTTTGCTCACCAAACAATCATTCTACATGCTATAATATGACCGCTTTCATGTTTTTTTCAACTTAAAAAAAATTTGACGTTTTCATCAAAAAATTTCGACATACTATACCAGGGGCGTCAAACTCAATTTCATCCTGGGCCACATCAGCATTATGGCTGCCCTCAAAGGGCCGGTTGTAATTATAAGACTACCGGTATATAAATATATCTACTCTTGATCATTTTACAAAATTGCCTCTGCATTTGATTATATTAGTTTTAGTAAAAATTTATTTAGTAACTAGCTCTGAAGACAAAGAGTAAAACAATTCCCTAAATATGTTTAGAACTACAAATGAACTTTCTTCTGTCGCTTCTGTTTGTTTGTTTGTTTTTTTTTTAATACCACAATTAAACCCTCCTCCTTTATCCAGGCTTGGGACCAGCAAAAGTGACCCAAAGTGACACTCTGGCGGAGTAACTTCTTTTTTTCCTATATTTTTAAATTCAGGGTTTGATTCCCAAAATTTTACATTTACATCAGCCAGCATGCATGTGCATGCGTGATTCATTCAGTTTGGATACGGAGGGGTGAACAGAGACTGCAGCTAGGAGGGACTGCTGACGAGGACTGTGCCGCTTGTGACTGCTTTGGGACTGGGGAGGGGTCCACGGAAGAACGATACCTGCTTTCATGAGCATCTCCAAAAGTCTCCAGTAACACCAGCAAAACTCGTTAGATTTGTCACTAATTTCTTATTTGAAAGAGGGGTCGAGGGGTCTCAAAACTGGCTAAGTCGCTAAATTGGCAACACTGCGCTGCTGCTGGAAACCGCTGAGACTGAGACGCTACAGTGCGCATGTCAAAAAATCAAGATGCATTGTGGGACATGCAGTTTAAGGACACTACTTCTGTGAAGCTGCATAGAATTGAATAATATGCATTCAATATTCTTTGCAAGCCCTCGCGGATTTGGCCCGCGGGCCTTTAGTTTGACACATGTGGTGTAGCATGTCGAAAAAAGTCATATTGTAACATATCGACAAAAGTCATGTTGTAGCATGTCGAAAAAACTCATAGTGTAACATGTCGAAAAAACTCATAGTGTAGCATGTATGATGTATGATCATGTATGATCTTTTTCAATATGCTATACTACGACTTTTTCCCACATCCAATACTATGACTCTTTTCCACATCCGATACTATGACTTTTTTCGACATGCTATACTATGACTTTTTTCGACGTGCTATACTATGACTTTTTTCGACAGTCTAGACTATGACTTTTTTTGTCGACATGCTATACTATGATTTTTTTGCGACATGCTATGCTATGACTTTTTTCGACCTGCTATACTGACATTTTTCGACACGCTACACTATATTTTTTCAACCTGCTACACTATGACTTTTTTTCGACATGCTACAATACGATTTTTTTTCGACATGCTACACTATGACTTTTTTCGACATGCTACACTATGACTTTTTTCCACATGCGATACTATGACTTTTCTCGACATGCGATACTATGACTTTGTTTCGACATGCTATACAATTACTTTGTTTCGACATGCTATACAATTACTTTTTTTTCGACATGCTATAATATGACTTTTTTCAACATGCTATACTATGACTTTTTTTGACTTGTTATACTATCACTTTTTTGACATACTACACTATGACTTTTTCGACATACTATACTATGATATTTTTCCGACATGATATGCTATGACTTTTTTGACATACTACACTGACTTTTTCGACATACTATCAATGAGTTTTTCTGACATACTACCCGACTACGTTGTCCAATATACTATGATTTTTTTGTGACCTACTACGACTTTTTATCAACATGCTATACTATGACTTTCTATCAACATGCTATACTGTGACTTTTTTCAACATGCTATACTGTGACTTTTTTTCAACATGCTATGCAATAACTTTTTTCAACATATTATACTGTCACTTTTTCTCAATATACTATACGGTGACTTTTCCACATACTATACTCTGAGTTTTTTCAACATACTATACTATGATTTTTTTCCACATGCTATACTATGACTTTTTCAACATGCTATACTATAATGTTTTTCATACTATACTGTGACTTTTTCCGACATACTTTCCTACTACATTGTGATGATTTTTGACTCTTCTGCGACTTTTTATCAACATATAAACATATTATACTGTCACTTTTTCTCAACATACTATACGGTGACTTTTTATCAACATGCTATGATATATTTTTTCAGCCTGTTACACTATTAACTTTTTTCAACATACTATGCTGTGACTTTTTTTCAAAAGACTACACTGACTTTTTTCAACATACTGAATTTTTTTCACTATAGTATGACTTGTTTTGCATACTACACTGATTTTTTTCGACATACTATCCTACTGCGTTGTCCGATATACTATGATTTTTTCTGACATACTATACTATGACTTTTTATCAACATGCTATGATGTTTTTTCAACCTGCTATACTATGACTTTCTTCAACGTGCTATACTGTGACTTATTTTCTGACATACTATACTATGACTTTCTTCAACATACTACACTTACTTTTTTTCTGAATATTTTTGACATACTATACTATAACTTTTTCCACCATACTACTAGTATCTAGTATCTTATTACTACTTTTAAACCAACATGAATTATACAGTATGAATTAAATTCATTTAACCTAACAGCAATCTACATCCAGTGTACTCACAGTAGTGACAACATTAACAGTGAATATTGTGTGAACTCTTATTTTGAAACACTGACAGCATAGCACAGGAGTAGCATAGACTGTTATATTAGCACGCTAGCAGCGATTAGCATTAGCATACCGATACATTTAACCATTAGCTCTCTGGCCTGTTGGACACTGGCATGCTACTAAATTCTCTCAATCCAGCCATGTGTCACACGGTTTATTATTATATACTGTAACTCTGTTCATACATTAACCCATATTAGCTCACATAGATCACACGTTAAAGTCACCGGATGGTCTGTTTACCGTAATTCAACGTTAGCTGATGTCTTTCAATCAACGTCTGCTATTATACTCACAGAAACTGCTGAATGACACCTTCAGCTACGATAAAATTCAGGGTCTCCACATGTTACAGCTACGAACTAAGGCTTTACTCAAGTGTACTACTATTATCTATCACCAGGGTTTGTTTTATAGTCAGTTACTTGTTGGAAATATGAAAATACAAATGAAAGGCCCTGTCTCTGCAGTGGGCACAGCTGAACTCACTCATCATTAATGACTTCTTCTTCTTCTGTACTGAGGTAATGCAAAGAGCGAGCCTGCCATCTGCTGGCCACGCTGTGCTTAACAAGACTACAAGAACTAGCCTTCCCAGTATTTATTTATGTATTTATATATTTACTTATTTATTCATAAAGGCTCTCCATTAGCTGATGCCAATGGCACCAGGTAGTCTTCCTGAGGTCCTAAATCCAGTACATCATATTTATCATATATGCATTTTGTGTTACACTATGTTCAACTTGCATTCACTTTCATTCTGCCTTATCTTGAAAAATCAGTGGTTCAAATTTTCGCAGCATTCATACCTTTTATATTCATATACATAATCTATATTTTTTTTGCCTCAAGGTCCATTATCAGGGAAAAATATACATGACTAACAATGGACTATCAACTAGCTGCTGAAGTAATACATTAACTCTTTGATGGTATTTGAATGAGGATTTGCTACAGGATTGCCACATGTAAAGAGGGCAGTTACTCCAGTGATTGATGGCACAATAAATGACTGTCTTTTTATAAGACATTAGATTTTGGGTGAGGTAACATGATTTGGCCATCACCTGCTGCATCAGTAAAAAACATTACAACAAAATAACAACTGAAAAAGAGCTGCTGGCTAGCTGTTTGAATCTGTTTAAATGACTGGCATAAAGGTGGTATACATCAATTATATTTTATTTTCTCCATATTATTACACACAGATTACACACAACAGATCTGGGTAGAAGACAATCAGATGGGTAGAGTAAGACCAGATCTGAGTAATAGACAACCTGATCGAATAAGACCAGATCTGAGTAATAGACAACCTGATCGAATAAGACCAGATCTGAGTAATAGACAACCTGATCGAATAAGACCAGATCTGAGTAATAGACAACCTGATCGAATAAAACCAGATCTGGGTAGAAGACAACCAGATCGAATAAAACCAGATCTGGGTTGAAGACAACCTGATTGGAAAAAAACAGATCTGGATATAAAATTACATTACATTACATAAAATTATATCAACTATAATTCATTTTCACAATCTTATAACACATATTACACATAACACATCTAGGTAGAAGATGATCAGATGGGTAGATAAGGCCTGATCTAGGTAGAAGACAACCAGATCTGGGTAAAAAACTTCCTGATCTAGGCAGAAGATGAAAAGACCCGGGTAGAAAAAGACCATGTTTGGGTAGAAAAGCACTCGATCTGGCTAGAAAGAGACCAGAACTGGGTATAAAATCAGTAGCCATCATGGCATTTCGACATGGTGACAAAGAAAGACGCAGACACCAGAGGCATTAAGAATCTGAGGAGCGCATACAAGCTGAAGTACGCAGAGTAACATCCGTAATGAACAAGGACATACTGTGTTGCAAGTGTAGGCTATATTTAATTTTGTATGAAGCAATACTACATTCAAACATGTTTAGTGAGTGAAGTGTCATTAAACACACTCTTTGGAGGAAGTGAGGGTTTCAGGTGGAAAAAGCAAACACTAGTTTGCCACATATGGTGCCTTTACGAGTTGGGCCCATACGAACATCCCCCTCATGTCATATTCACAACCTCGTAATTAGTGGAAAGTTTCTGAATGCTCCAAGTTCACGACTTGTGACGTGTTTGTTGACGTTTTGAGAAATGGTGGAGCCCATGTAAGTTCATTTATCGGTGCATAATAAGTTAATATTGTACAGTAAATTATAATTTTAGTCATAAATTGTTTTTCTTGGTAATTTCAGAATCTGTCTGAGGAAAATGTTGATATACTCAATGACCTCATCTTTCTCCTCTGTCATTATGTCTTTGCATTTCCTGCATTATGTTTCACACTAACTTGTTAGCCTCTGTGGCTTCTAGACTCGGACAGTAACGTTAATATTGCTGTTGCTTAGCAGCAGTGTTCTTCACGATTTAACCACTTGAACGCAACGCATATCATGCATACGACTTCCCATCTCGTAACAATGGTAAACACGACCCCATCTGAGGGCACCAATAATCAGAGTAATACTGTCTTCTACATTCTTGCTAATGTAGCTGTCAGTCCTAATAGAAGCATGTACTTGATTTCTCAAATGAGGTCCAACAAACGACAGTCATGTAATTCCAGATAACAGCAGAAGTTGTCAAAATTGTTAACAAGCTATAGCTACTTACACATAGAAATAAACATGGTAAAGTCAGGAACTGGCCAAATTAGTTCTTCAATCATTATTAGAACAAAAATGTAATTTAGGCAAAGATGTGAATGATTATAATGGAGAGTGATGGGACAAAAACTGGAAAAAAGCAATGCTAAAAATGCAATATTAGTCAGTACGCTGAAACGTCTGTATGCTAAATATGATTCCCACCAGCAGCAGGCTAACTTAGCTTGGCACAAAGACTGGAAATGTGGGGAAACTAAAAAACATGCTAGATAAAACATGTTAAACATTAATGGGGTTTAGAGGTGCAGCTAAGTTAATCTTGTTCCCACTGGACAGAACCAGGGTAACTGATTCCCCCTCTTTCAAGTCTTTATGCTTTGGCACATTGACATATCTATCTTCTCATCTAACGCTCGACAGCAGTCGAGCAGTCGTGTGAATAAACGTATTTCTCAAAATGTCTTTGACAGTTTGAGCGTCATTTCCTCTCAGCATTAGAAAAGTCTTGATTTCCAGGTTTATTACTGTCACTAAAAGTCAAAATCAGGTCGTGCAGGAGGGCATAAATTTCTCAAGAATGAAAACTGTATTTATTTGTGTGGCTCGCCTGAGTCATTTATGCGTGATTGTTGTTTTTGATAATCTCCCACAGCGAGGAGCTTCACAGCATATTAAGGAAGTCAGTGAGGGCTTTGTGCCAAGTGTCCGGGTCATCCAGATAACAAGGGTGACCTGCTCCCTTCATCACCACCACGCTGTGATTGGCCAGATTTCTCAGGTTGCTCAGTGACTTTTCTCCGAGCTGAACGTCCTGGTCACCATAAACGATGAGTGATGGGACCTGGAGGACAGACACAAAAACACATACGATGGTAAAGAGTTTTTATGGTTAAGATCTTTCTGATGAATCATTTCCAGAGTCCTCTCTCTCCTTTTAATAAAAGCTGCTTGTTTGGGTTTGTTTTTAAATTCAAAACCATAACTAAAGGGATTTTGTGGATGTCCTCTATTTTACCTCAAGTAAAAAAAATAAAAAAAATCCAGGTCTTATAAAAAGATAAGAGGGAAGTTTTTTTATTATTATTATCAGGTGTGACTAATAATAAAAGTTACTAAAAGAATAAGAACAGACTAGTCAAACAGACTGTTTTTTTCAGCTTCAGACAAAGTATTCAGACCCTTTACTTAAATAAAAGTCACAACACACCAGAATAAATATATTCCATTACAAAGTAATGGCGCCTTCAAATGAAACTTGTGAGCTCGTATTTAAAACATGGGAAGTCATGTACACAATATGCTTGGCGTTCAAGTGGTTAAGTCGCGAGAACACTGCCGCTAAACAACAGCACTATTAGCGTTACTGTTGCAAAGGCATAATGACAGAGGAGAAAGATGAGGTCGTTGGGAATGTTAACATTTTCCTACATTCCTACTTTATACGTCACGTGGTGCTGTTGGGCCCAAAAAGACATTTTCTCATAGATTTACATTGAGAAAGAGACGTCTGTAACTCAGAGGATATTTTTTTTTTTTTTTTTTTTTTTTGGAGGTGAATCAACTTCCCAGTATGAAAACTAATAGTCCTTATTCAAATCATTAGGTCCTAATATCCAAATACAAAGTTATTTCCTTCCTCTGTTTATGTCCATGGAGACCCAGACAGTGACGACAGCACAAGCTGTGACGTTGGGGCCCGTGACCAAGTCATGTGACTGAGCGGCTGCTACGGTGCATATCAGGCATGTGCACTCGGGCCCAGTAAGACCTGGAAGGCCCAGAAGACCCAGGTACTTTTCCAGACCCGGAAGTCAACCCACTTCATGCACCACTGAGCAGCTTTCATAGGAATAAATGAGGCCCCGACTCCAACGCTGTATCCAGTTCTCTCTAAACATCCATGGTTTGAAGGCACCATAAAGGTTCTGCATTAAAAGGCTACTCCAAAGATTTAGTTTTGCATTTATATAAAACTGGGGGATCAAACCTCTCTCTAGCTCTTTCTTTATTCTTGATACAACTATTTCTGTTGACATCACCATGTTATCATCAGGTTAGTGTTATACTACTAATGATGAATAAAAAATAATTTAAAGTTGTATTACATCAAGACAGAGCTAAAACAACTTTATGTTATAACTTCACATTTTGTATGCAAAATCTGAACCTGCAAAGTAATTACAGCTGCCATGTTTGCCATTCACCACCTGCTTTTTATCCATTTTATTTACAGTACACTATGTATTTAATTATACTTGTATCAACATCTCACTTTGATATTATTTCGCTATTTGTTCGCTTTGCTTTTCCCCAAATCACTGAACATGAAGCAGCCACGATGCTCTCATTTACTCAGACGTTTGCTTGTTTTTGGAGGGGATCTATTTTCAGTAGCAAACCTTCATGGATACTGCATCGTCACTTGGTTTGCCATCTAGGAGATGTTTTTTAAATTGTTGGGAGCTGGATGACAGCCGCTGTGAAAGTCACATGATATCTGCTCTTCTCACGGTGGCATGTAAAAGGGAGAGAATGTTGTGCTGGAAAATAGACTTGACATTCACGGTTGCTCGACTTATCCTTTAAAGAGGAAATGAAGAGCAAATATATGGTAAAAACCGTTTTGCAGGAAAGGAAACTACAAAAGAATATAAAATGCAGTCTCACACACAGACCTTTACACTCTGGTACTGCTCTGCTGTGAATTTCTCGGTGCAGATGGGAGCTATGGGGATGTAGGCTCGTATCAGAGCCTGGTGCTGCAGGAGGAAGGGGAGGGAGTACATCCCACTGAGGGACGGACTGATCACCGCAACCGGGCTCAGGCTTAGCTGCTCGCACACCTCTTTCAGGAAACCTGCAGGGGCCAGTTCTCCTACCGCTGCCGGGGCCTCGGCTGACTTAGACCTGCCGAGTCCTGTGGACACAGAGGGGGGACGGCAGATGAATGAAGAAGACGAGGGAAGCAGGTTTTCACATTTATTGGAACCTTTAGATCAGAGGTTTTCAAGCTGTGAGACTTGGAGAGACACGAGGCAAAGACACCGCATGAGGCAGGGAACAGGTACATGTCTGTGCTGTAAAAACAACAGGAAGTTATTCATTGTAGTTTAGCTGCTGATTTGGCCCCCTTAACAACGCTGCCAGCAGTTGATGCTGCACCAGTGACTGTAACACACAGCTCATGGAGTCAGTTAAGGCCAGTTTCCCCAATTTGCATCATAAATAGCCCTCCATATTGGACGGCCTTTAGGGCCATCAGACTCACCTGGCAGGTCGATGGCGACCGCACGGCATCCTGCTTTGGCCAGAGTCTCTAAAGTGCCGATGTTGAGCCAGTTTTCTGATGAGAAACGGATGCCGTGAAGGAGTAAAACTGACATCCTGACATCCCCCACGGCAGGTTGACTCTGTCTGTAGAACAGCGGCGCTTTGCAGCTCTCCACCTGCACACTCCCCTCGGTCATCTTAACAGCCGACATCCTGAACAGAAAAACAGCACAAAACAGTTGTATAACTTCACACTGTGATTGCTATGACTATGACTGTTATTATTATTACTATTATTATTATTACTATTATTATGATTATTATTAGCACCAAAATATAATAAAAACACCAAAGGTAAAAGTTTGATTTTTTTTTTTTTTTTTTTTATTCTTTATATTTTATTTGATAGGAACAACACAATTTAACATAGTTTAGAGCTAAGAGAGCACAGAGAGTTTATAGCTATATCTATACTGACTCTTTCCCTGGTTGGGCTTTTACAGGTACAGTGTAATTAAAATATGCAGCTTTCCATGTCATAAACCCACAATACACTATAAATTTAGAAATACCTATGCCTATACCAGTGGAAATCATTTATGTAGAAAGCTGACTGTCCAAATTTAGCTCTATGATGTGGTATTATACAGTTATCATTCATCGTGATCGTAGTTACTCTATTACAGTCTTGTCTTTGGATATATCTGGAAAGAAGCTCTAGGGCCAAATTGTTAAGACAATTGAAAACTAATTTGAGAAAACAAGTAAAACTATCAAAGCTAAGCAGATTTTGCTTTTTAGTATACGACGGTGATGTCACCGGACAGGCTTTTTGCCCATTATTTTCAGTGCCTGATTGTCTCATTTTGCAGAGTAGCCGATTTCAGGATCATGTATATTTTATCATTAGATTATAACTCTGGATGCATTAATGTGTAAGCATCAGCAGCATTAAGTTGCAGCTGGTAAAGGAGCTAATTTGAATGACTTTATACAGTATACTGCTGGGTAATATTACATAACAATGTATTAGTTGATTATTTTGTATTAGCAGCTGGTAGCTAAAGCTGTCAGGTAAATTTAGTGGAGCAGTGGCATAAATCAGCATTAAATAGAATCATTCAATACAAGTACCTCAATGTTCTAGTTAAGTACAATACTTAAGTAAATGTATATAGTTACTTCCAACCACTGATTGTGATACTAATATATGTCTTCATAGTATAATTATAATAACTACTGTACATTAATCCAGTGGTTTTCAAAGTAGGGTCCAGGGACCACCAGGGGTCCTTGAGGGGGATACAGGGGGTCCCCAGAAAAAAGGGGAAACATCATATATTTTCACTATGCTTCCACCCATAAGTAACTCAGTGACTCTGAATGTATGACCATTTGGTCATGGGTTTCACACACCTTAATAAATAAAATAATAAAAAAATAAAAGAAAATATATAAAATATCTATACACAAAAATCCTATCAGATGGGGGACCCTGGGACAAAATCTTACCAAATGGGGGTCTAATTTCTAGCCTCTAGTGTCAGCTTAGGGGTCATAAATGTGATAAAGTTTGGGAACCACTGGATTAATAGACACTTGCATGTCCTTATAGCTGTGTATGACGACATTTTAGTTTGATATATAGGGTACTTGAAATGTTACCCTCTTGAATATGTGAAAAAGTACATCACTCTGAAATGTACTGTAGTAGCATAAAGTAATAATAATTTCATAATTTGAAATACTCAAGACCTCAAGACTGCACTTGACAACAAACTACAACACAGCAGGCCTACCACATACAACCAAGGCTTTTATATAAAAGTATCAGGTACCAGCTGCTCATCAGCTCACCAGCCAAGTTTATTTCAGCCTGTTAAGGAACACTTCATTCTTCAGTTTATCAAAAAAAAGGATATTTTTGAAAGTATTACGAATATTATGTATTTGCATGAATGTCAGTGGTGGAGGAAGCATTCAGATCATTACTTAAGTAAAAGTGTCACTATCATACTTTTGATTGATTGATTGATTGAAGTGTTTATTTCGAATATGATAACCAAAATAAAGGAAAAATAAAATATCATTTAAACATAAGACATAAAATACATATTCGAAAAGGAGAAGAAGTATAACTTATAAACTCCCACCCCTTCTCATTAACTAATGAATAGCGATGACAAGCCTCGTTGTAACCTGTCTAGATGGTCAAGTATTATAAATACATAGAATGTATTTGTGACTTTATATTAAGAAAACCTAAATATAATTTACATATATCCTTATATAAATGTACATACACTTATACATACATACATACATACTGTACATACATATCTACATATATTTATACATATACACATATATATACACACACACATACATACATACATATCGGCACACATAGGCCCATATAATATATGTCTAGTATAAGCATACAGTACACACACACACACACACACACACACACACACACACACACACACACACACACACACACACACACACAAGAAACAGAAAGTATCCTCATTACATAGTACTACCCAACACCTCCCTCATCCCAGTATCTCTTGAGAATCGTGTCTTTGTACATCATTTTGAACTGTTTCATGTTTGGACGCTGCTTCAGCTCCATGTTGAACCTGTTCCATAGCCTCACCCCGCTAAGTGAAACACAAAAACCTTTTCTGTTTGTACGAATTAAGGTTAAATTAAAGGTCATTTTTACCCTTACATTGTAACTCCCCTCATGAATGCTGAATGATTTCTGTATATTGATTGGTAATAGATTATTTTTAGCTCTGAACATTATTTGAGCTGTTTGATAAGCCACGATGTCTGTAATTTTTAGTAATTTGGATTGTAGAAATAATGAAATAATGACTTTGTGTGTTCTTGATAGCCAACGTTGTGAATGACCCGTATTGCTCTTTTTTGAATGGTGATCAGTGGCCGTAATGAAGTTTTATAGTTGTTGCCCCAAACCTCAGCACAGTATTGAAAGTATGAGGAGACTAGGGAACAGTAAAGAGTGTGGAGTGATTTCCCAAATCACCCCCAAAAATTTTATTTTGTGAACTCTTCCTATTTCAACTCCATCAATTGTTATTAATACCTGTGTATTTAGTGTACAATTAACAAATAGCATTATTTTTGTCTTGCTTAGATTTACTGATAACCTGTTTCTTTCGAACCATTTTTTTAGTTTGGCCATTTCTATAGTGATGTCCTTCTGTAATTTTTGTAAATCATCCCCTGAATAGAAAATATTTGTCATCACCAAACAACACAAAACTCAATACGTTAGTGACTTTACATATATCATTAATGTGCAAAAGGAAGAACTTAGGGCCCAACACTGACCCCTGGGGGACACCACAAGTAATGTCTAAACATGAAGAAACACAGTCACCCAGTTCCACAAAATGTTGTCTCCCATGTAAATAACTTTTCACCCAGTCAGTACTAATCCCCTGATGCCCTATCTTTCCAGTTTGTTGATTAATATTTCATGGTTGACAGTGTCAAGAAATACTCCAATAGCATATTGCTTACGATCAATTGCATTTGTGATTTCTTCTACTGCCTCTGTTATTGCCAATGATATTGATCGATTTGACCTGAACCCATACTGATTCTCTGCCAGAATTTTGTGTTTTTCTAGAAATGCGTCCAAGAGTTTTTCCAGTATTTTTGCGAATTGTGGGAGCAGGGAGACGGGACTATAGTGTGTGAAAAGATGCTTGTTTCCAGCCTTGAACAGAGGTTTGACTTACGCTATTTTCATTTTATTTGGAACCTGTTTGAAATGATAAATTACAGATGTATGTTAATGGCTTAGCAATGCCCTAAATGACCTTTTTGATCAGTGAGAAGTTGATATCATTAAAGTCAGTGGACTGTTTGTTCTTACATTTTTTAACAATATTCAAAATTTCATTTTCATCTACTGCTTGAAGAAACAATGAGCAAGGATTTCTCTCTAATAACTGGTCATCATATGTCCCTGAATCAGGTATTTTTCTTGCAAGGTCAGGTCAAACACTTACAAACAATTCATTAAAGCTATTAGCCACATCTTTCATGTTATAAATTTCAATACCCTTATCAATGAAATACTTAGGCAGACTATTGTGTTTAGATCCATTCCTCATTATATTGTTTAGTATTTTCCACATTCCTTTAATGTTATTTCTATTGTCATCTTATATCCTCTTGTAGTAATATTTCTGACTAGCTCTTATACTTTTTATATTTACATTCTGCCTCTTTAGTTCTCTGTCTTATGAAATCTCTGTAGTGTGTATTTTTATGTATTGTAAGTGTATTATAAGTGTATTTTTCTTTTTGCAGGCATTTTGTAGACCTTTTGTAATCCATGGGCAATTCAAATATGCAAGTTTTCTGTTATCTTTCTTAACTGGACAATGCTTTTCATATAATAAATATTCTCAGAAACTCATTATATGCCAGGTCAATATCTTTTTCTCTATATATTATATCCCATTTATACACCAATAATTCATTTTTTAGCGTGCTAATGGATTCTTCTGTTTTTACTCGACTATATACTGTTTGCTTGTTTGACTTTTTCCTGTCAGGTATATTGTTGTCCTCATATTTTTACTGAAGTACAGGACTTAAGCAAATGCATTTCACCATAGTAAATGCCTTAATTATCTGTGTTGTTATGAGGAGTCTAACTTTTTGGTTTTCTTATGTATTTTGACATCATATTACGAGTGAAGGCCTGTTCAGTAACTCACCAGCCAAGTTTATTTCCCAACAACAGCCTCTCTGGCACAGTTTCAACAAGTTAAACACTGAAAGTTGCTCCACTAAGACATTTATTGCACCGTTTTGCAGCATGTCGCTGTTAATTTGTCCACACTCCCTGCGCGTTTAAAGGTTTAAATAGTGGACTTTTAGCCAGGTAAGTAGAGATGTCTGGTCCACTTCAGTGTTAAAAGACAGTTTGTGGACAGCTGACGGGTGAAACGGGCTGATCAAAGTCCAGATTAGATAATTTGAGTTGTAATATCGAGCCCTTCGTCACAAACACGATGAGAAATAATCCTCTTCCTACCTGAGTAATGAATGAACCGGTGATTATAACCTGCAAAACAAAGCAGCGCAGTTTCGCGTCGCAGCAGCTGATTTCACTTCATTTCCCGGAAAACAAGTTGAACAAAACTCGTCTGTAAAATTATTCTACTGACGTCTAGCGTTTGTAAAGAGAATTACTCTTTTCTCTGACAGCAACTTAAAAAACAAAACAAAAAAACAACAATATCGGTTGTTTTTATAAAGCATTTGCTTTAATCGTCAGGTATATTGTTGTCAGAGTGCATATTTGAGTATCATGAAGGAAAGTGCATGAACAAGGGCTGATGTGAATCTCCATTAATGATTAATACACTGTATTGATTGGCTGTGTTTGGGGGATTAGGGCCTCTGTTTGAGTAAAGGGCTCAGTGTTCACATGTGGGTGGCTGTGTTCAAGTCAGTGTTTTCTGCTGGATTTCTAACATCCTACTGACGTCTTTAGGGGATTTTTTCTTCCTTATTATCAGGTCGACCTGTGATCAGATGTTTAATCTCCAAAAAGGACTTCAGAGCAGAGATCTCAGTCTGACATCCCTCCAGTGTTATAAAACTTTATCTTTATCGTCCACAGACCACAAACAATGACACTGTTGCTGCCCTTTATTCTCCTGACAGTCGGACTGACCACTGGTAATTATGATCCTTAACTGTCCTCAATTATAAATGACTCCTAGGTATTTAATTGTCTGTGTTGTTATGAGTCTAAATGTTTAACTTTATTTTCTATTTTGACATCAGATTGAGGTGAAGGCCTGTTTTGTGTCTCTGCCTGTGTGTTATAAAGAAATGTGTGAACAACAAAAATGAAAACAAAAGTAGTTTTCAGTTGAATATTTATGAGAGTATTATGATTATTATGTATTTGCATGAATGTCAGTGGTGGAGGAAGTATTCAGATTCTTTTACGCAAGTAAAAGTGTCACTATCATACTTTGAAACCACTCGTAAGTCAAAGCCCTGCATCGTATTATAATGTCCTGATAACTATTATCAGCAGAATGTATTTAAAGCATCAACATTTCTCTTTAAATGTCATTGTACATTATCATATGTGATGTTTTTGGATTAATATTAGTGCTGCATTTCTGCTGTAATGTTTTAGGTTGAGCTAATTTTAACTCCTTTATATATTGTTGGCTGGTTTAATCTACATCAATGTATCATTTTCTATAAGATAAAATGTCCTGTGAGAAGCACATATCTCTAAAAAGTCAGCTTTTCCTGTGAAAGGCAGAAAGATTTATTTTTGTTTATTTAGGTTAAGAAGTAGGGGAGTTTTCTCAACCCGTAAGAAACACTTCATTCTTCATTTTATCAAAAAATAATTTGTTTTTGTTTTTCTTTGCACTGTAAAATAACTAGAAACTAGATCTGTCAGACAAATGTAGTGGAGTAAAAATAAAAGCACAATATTTGCTTCTCAGGTGAAGTCGAGTAGAAGTATAACGTTACATAAAAAGGAAATACTCCAGTAAAGTACAAGTACCTCACAGTACAGTACTTGTGCATATACATTTCACCACTTTAACTGTTCTCTGTGTTGTTATGAGGAGTCTAACTTTTTTGGTTTTATAATCTATTTTGATAACAGATTAAGAGTGAAGGCCTGTTTAGTAACTGTCTGAAAGAAAATCCCCAAAACACAACCAGTTATTTTCAATTCAATACTTTTTGCGAGTACTAGGATTATTATATTATACATTTAGCACTGCATCAATGTATACCAGTAATAGTCGCAGTAGTAGTATCAGTAATGGCCAGTTTTAGCAGCCAGATGTGTACTGAGTTGCTGTTTAAAGCTTTTTTTCTGGTCTCTGCTCTCACAAACCAGCAGCGTCTTGGTCCAAAGGTTATATGTGTGCAGGCTCGTGCCCAAATGTTGCAGCTGGTGCCAGTGAGCAAATCTGGACTAAAGAGATACAGATACAGTCCTGTCACTCAGCTTGTATCCACTGACTTTTGTTTTTCTGTTCAGGCTACCGCAGTCCGCTGAATGACTTCCAGCGCTCAGAGGGCAGAGAGCTGGTTCCCACCTCCTGGAACTCAGCTCGGGTGTTGTTGTTACCGGGCCTGAACCTGGAGGACTGTGCTACACGCTGCTCACAGTCTCTGGACTGCAGGTATCCAACCTCTACTTTAACATCAGCAGCTTGTACGCTTCCAGTAAGGCCACAATTAGAAAAGATGTTAAAGGGGAACACCACCAGAATTAAGGAAATGTTTTTCTCCATGGCCGAGTGAAGATCATTCTCTATGTGTGAACATGAGCTCCTCTTTCTCAAAGCCAGAGACCAGAGAAGTCTCAAACTTGCGATGTGATAGAGTATAAAGTGTGGAGCTGCTCCATAGACGGTTAATGGGAGACAGATTTTGTTTGTTTGTTTTTTATACCCCAATGAGCTTTATTTTTATTGTCATGTTGTCAGTTGTGAAACAGAAAATGTTCCCATGTACTCAGATCGTTCCCCTGGGAGCTCCCAGTGTCAACATCTCTCCCCATTCACTGTCTATGGAGCAGCTCACACTATATACCCGCTGTCATTGCAAGTTTGAGTTTTAGCACTATAGATATAGATAGACTGTCTTAGACCATAGGAATAGCATTTTAAATTTTTCCCCTATAAGTTGTTAGTTCTGACTTAAGTTAATATAAAATATTTAAGGCAATAATATTGTTAGACCTGTAAACTTGATGGTTCATTTTAAAGTGAATTAAAAGACACATCTGGTGATATATTTATATTTTTGCTATTGTCAACGAGTTCTGTGAAAAGACCAAAAACAACAATGAATTGATCGCACTAACATCCACAGAGCTCCATCGTTGTCCGAAAACTATAAAAAAAAAACACATTGTTGAGCCACACTGTTACACTGGATGACACACTCCTTTATTACCATGAGAGCACGCACACACACACACACAGTCAATAGTCAACATACGTATCATCCTGCTGCTGTAAATACTCACTGAAGCACCAGATGTGTATTCGACTTGGTACCGAAGTATCGGTTCTCGTGCCACCCATAAAGCAAACCCAATGCGCTTTGTGTTCACAATGTACAGGTTAAGCAAAATGCAACACGGTCTTGAAGCAAACCGAACTCAGACCCTTCTGAAGAGGTCTGAGCTTGGTTTGTTTCAGAGGGCTGAAAGGGACCAAATGTGAAAACACCCATACAAACCCTTTTATTAGTTTACATTATTATAAGCCCTGACATGTAAATATCCCTCAATACCAGAGCGTTCAACTACGAAACACGTCCGACCGTCTCCTGTAAACATCTGCCCTGGGTGGGTGATGGGAGCAACGCAGAGGTGAAGAGGAACGTCAACTGTGACCTTTATGAGAAGAAGGGTAAGACTCATCGTTTGATGTAACAGAGATCAATGTGACGGATCAATACTGGATCAGTTGTTTGACTGGCTTGTTTTTTTATGAAGTTTATGTCAGAAAGTGCATTGTGGGTAAAGGAGAAGATTACCGAGGGAAAGTCTTCACCACAAGAAGTGGACTCACCTGCCAACAGTGGTGGTCTAAGTTTCCTCATGACCACAGGTGAGACAATTCCTCGGATCAGTCACTTTAGAGGCTTTAGTCTCTTATGCAGCGTAATGAGGCACATCAGATTTAAAGTGAAAGAAGTAATATGAGGTTAAACAGCTGATATTTAGGGAGTTTGATCCATATTGGGTGAACAGTGAAGGACTCGTAGCCCTTTCAATACATAATCCTCCAATTTTATAGATCCAAAACATACAGACAAGCCAAACAAGACATGTTAAAAAAATGCAAACAAACTGGACTGAAAACTAAAAAACAAGCCTGGCAGAGAAGACACTTACTGTCATTGTCAAGACAATAAATATGCCAACTGTATTTCAGGCTCCACTAATCAATATTTTTATATAAACATCAGATTTAAATGACTACATGTGATGTGAAAGAGGTCACTCATATGAACCCACCTGGCTCAGCAGTTAATTTCAGAGGTTTTTTAAGCTCTTTTAGTGCATTGTTTTTGGTTTTCTGGCCCATATACTCAACTCTTAGTGACCTTGTATCCAACAGCAGGTGGCAGCTGTTTTTGAAATGTCATTATTGTGTGATTTTAGTTTATGGTGGATTTCTTCTGCTACCAAGTGGCCAAAAAATCAACTGATATAGCTTTAAGTTTATATTAATCCTTCAGACTACTTTCTATCCTCTAAAACTGGGAGACTGTGTATAAAAAAAAGGCTCCAACTCTCACTTTAACATGCTACATTTCCATCCAATGTCAGGCTACAGAGCTCATAAAAGAAACAACACTAACATTGTGACAGCACTGCATGATGAGTGAAACAGTGTGTTACTCACTGTAAACCTCTTTGTTTTTGTCTCAGGTGGACTCCCTCAGCTACTAATGGTCTGGAGTTGAACTACTGCAGGAATCCAGACGGGGATCGAATCGGTCCGTGGTGCTACACCACTGACCCTGAGCGCCGTTATGAAAGCTGTAATATCCCCCAGTGCAAAGATGGTACATCCCGTACATCACCATGCTGTATGAAAAGGGTGTACAAGTGTGATGGGAAACACTTTGTTTTTGTCCTGAAAGTTCTCAGTAATTTTCAAGAAACTGTATGATTTTAGTGTGTACAGTAATTCACATATTAATTTGAGTTTTTAAACACAGAATTGTCAAATGTAGTTTCATAGTTGTGTATTTTAGGTGAAGGGATTTCCTTCAAAGAGCTCCTTAAATCTCAGTTACAGGAAAACTCAAATTCATTTATCTCCAAGAAAATACTCACTTATTTTGTTGGAAACTTCACTTCCCTTGCTGACTGGTTAGTTTGTTGATTTGTTTTCCTGTAATTTACAACTACACAGAAAAACTGATTTCACATTGCATGTTTGTCTAATCGGCTGCCTGCTGTGCTCCAACTGAAAACGGGGTTTCTTTGGTAAAAGAAGGTTGTAATTACTAATTGTACCAAGTGAACACCAGTTAGCACCAAATTACTTCGTCTTTTCCAAGAAGCTCCCGACGAGATTACAATTATATCAGCTCCTTTCAAGGAAGCAATTATTTGGATATTATGGGCCCAGTGAAATGAAATGTTTCTGCCTGGGTGATGTTTGTGGTTTTGTTTGCAGAGGTGTGTATCACATGTAATGGAGAGGACTACAGAGGGCAGGTTGACCACACTGTGAGTGGTAAAGAGTGTCAGCGATGGGACCAGCAGTATCCTCACCAACACATCTACCAGCCTGAAAAGTACTTGAGTATTCAACTCTACATTACCTGTCATGTCAGCTAAATTAACTGGTCATGTAAACTGTTTAAGTCCTTTGTTTTGCTATTGTTGACATTCAAAAAATGTATGTATTTTTCAGGTATCCCGATAAGAGTTTAGATGACAACTACTGCCGTAACCCTGACGCCTCTCCGGTGCCCTGGTGTTACACCACAGACACTGAGGTGGAGAGAGAGAACTGTGAGATCAGCAAGTGCAGTAAGATGATGCTTTTTTTTATAGTGACAATATTAGAAATACAAGATAAGATTTTATAACATTATATAGTGCTTTTCTGGTTTTCTGACCACTCAAAGCGCTTTACACTACATGTCAGCATTGATCCATTCACACGTACATTTATACACTGATGGCAGAGGCTGCCATGCAAGGTGCCAGCTTTGCCCATCAGGATCTGATCTGAATACTCATTCACACACTGATGGCTCAAGTCAGGGATTGAACCACTGACCTTCAGATTGGTGGACGACCTGCTCTACCCTACCCAACATTTAAACATTTCTATCTTCTCAAATGTGAAGATTCGCTCAATAATATAGTGCACTGAATATCTCTATCTTTTTGACTAGCAGTTGGACAAAACCACATTTGCTCCTTGGATTGGACTCTGGGAAGTTCTAAGCATTTTTCACAATTTCGTGAGAGTTTATAGACCAAATGATGAATGGATTAATTAATTGATAACATAATTGGAAGATTAATAATCGTTAGCCGCAGCCCTAAATAAGATATGACTGTAATGTTTTCTAAAGACCTCCTTGCTGGTTTCTTGTGTTTTGTTTTTGCCATTAGTTTCCTCGGGCACAACCGAGGAGACGTGAGCTAAATTGAGTTGATTTCTGCAGCGTTAGGAGACTCAGTGGAATTAGAGTCTAATTAAGTCGCTGTAATTAAATTTAGAAAAATCACCTTTTTAGTGTTTGTGCAAATTACTTCCCAAATTGTGTGATATTTTACAATTGCCCCAGTGATTCTCTTTGATTTAAGTAAGTAAGAGTAAAAGTTTGCAAATGTTTGAGAGCGATTCAAGCCCTACATTGTCCCTCAGGGTTTTGCGTTAATTAAAGGTTAAATACAATGTTTTCTTTATTATGTTATTTGTCCTTATGCAGCTTGTTTTGATTTTCATGTAGTTTAGGTGGGTTTTTAGCTTTCATTAGGATTAGTGGTAGTAATACAATTATTTAAATATATATATGTATAAAAATAAATTTAAAGGTTTGGTTTGCTTAATATGGAATTAAACATCCAATATTTGTACTTTTTAGGCTTATTTTTTCCTCTGGGTCTAATTCATTTTAAGTTGTGACTGTGTTTAATATAATAAATAGCACACCAAGACAACCTCACATGATGAACTTTAGAGGACAAATAAATAAATAAATAAATGAATAAACCTAAACGGGGCATCACATCAGTGTTTTCTCCAGAATTTCGACACAAAGACGACACTGGCAGCGTTGGCATTTCCACTGAGGACAGAGATCACTGAGGCCAAACATCTGGAAGATACTGTAGCACCATCTTGTGGTGCAGACGGCGTTGAGTCAGAGAAACTAAACACTGCTCAAAAATCAGTTCTCACCATCAACACAGATTAACCAAAACATAAAAACAAAACATCACATAGCTTCATTTTTATTTGGTGTTTTCATAAGAAGAGTAAGAAGTTAAAGTTCAACCTTTTTTTCTTTTATCCAGTGTATTAAGTCAGTCTTTGTACCTGCGACAGATACAGAGTTTGTCGATTCAGATCCTGATTTTTAAAATGAGCTGAAAGATGATAACTAAATCACTGATCTAAACAAGGATGTTGAGTCCTTTATAGTTAATGAATCTAAGCAAAATGACATAAAATAAAAAATCTTCTCAATGTCACAAAAAAACTGATGAGACAGAGGTTTATCTTGACTTCAGATTTAATCGTGGTAGTGGGTAGGAATCATACGCACATGATCGTGGACTTTTGAAAGGAAGATTGTTAATCAGAGACAGAGAAATACTCAGAATAATAATCAGTTTTAATTATTATTCAACCTTGATAAATAACATCTACTCATTCTCTTTTATTGAAAAATACAGAGTATATGAATATGTAAATATCATTAGTTTAAAATGATTAAAGGTCTTATTAATAACAATTTTATGTAGATATTGTTTTTTATAATAGGCACTGGATAAAAGTATGGCTTTTCCTAAAACAAATTTTAGGACTGTGAATTAATAATTTTTTTAAATTTTGACAGGTCCAAAATGATCATTTTGTTTATTGCTGTGGAAGATATTTGACATTTGGTTCCCACTTCTAACAAGGCATGTGAGCCAGTCGTAAAACAACACTGGTATCACCTGGTGTCTCTGTCAGTGATCAAGCTGCCAGTTAATGTGGAAGAAACAGATAAATGGCTGAGTTTGACAACAGTGTCTCCATCAAGATGTCCAGAGTTAATAGTTGTACCTTTAACTGTGCCAGTCAGTTCTCGGTCTATATGTTCTGGAGGATTCAAGTTCCCACATCACACTTTTGTGTAGGTTACGTACTAAACCACGACTGGCTGTCAATAGTTGTGATGTCACAAATCCCTGCTTGACCATACACGCATTAAACTTTAAGGTGAGCACAGAGAAATGTTCAATCATCAGCAGATAGATTTGAAAACAGCTTCCTTGTGTCAAACTCTGCACATGATACATCATCTTTTTTAGTGAAGGGAGCTTTAAATAGTTTCACTTACTGTAAACTCATCCACCCATCTAGATAGTAGTCTCAGTCATCATCACACTGGATGTACTGGAAAAGAGAAAGAAACCAAAAACAGTACTTTGTTTTTTTAATTTCACTACAATAACAGAACATAAATACTGTGATCATCCAGTGGAGTCCTGCTCAGAGGGGCTACTATATATATACTGACCTCACCTGTGTAGTTCACCTGTAACACTGATATATTTCCTCTTCAACTTGCTCTGTCCCTCTAGCTGAGGTGCGGGTGGAGAAACGCCAGCGCTCCAGCTTCACCACCAACTGTTTCCGCGGCCGTGGCGAGGATTACCGCGGTAAAGTGAACGAGACAACATCAGGTATCCCCTGTCAGCGCTGGGATGCCCAACAGCCTCATGAGCATCCCTTCTACCCAAACACATACGAATGCAAGTAAGTACATGACATGACAACGTGAAGCATGATGGAGGAGAAGAAGTTGAGTGTGTTTGAAAGGGTTATTTTCTGCTCTCATGGCCTGTTAGTTTGAAAGTGCTCTATTGGCTTCACACATGAATATTTATGTCAAAATGTCATTGCTCTGCTGACAGTTGATGGTAAATGGTCAGCAGCTCCAGATTAAGACGCAGGTCTCACTCTGAGTGGCGATAAGGATGTGAAATGAATATTAAGTTTATTTGTAATTTGGTAATTCATCATGCCTAAATCGATTTTGAGGGTTTCAATCATCCATTTTAGCAGAAGTTACAAGTGTTGGATCTTAATAGCATGTAATTTCACTATGATGTAATATCTCTAAATTAAACAGTAAACAACATCTACGTATGTCTGTGTAACAGGTCATAGTGATGAGACAGTGGACGTTATTGCTATAATGCCTGTACTTTTTTAATATTTGCTGCAATAATACCATATGTTTGGTCTTTAGGAATTAACTATGCATTTAACTATGTTTATAAACCTCTAAATGGCAAAGTATCAAACTATTTACTGAGCATAAGAGACCAGCATGAATGTAACACTAGTCAAAATTCAGTCAAAAAGTCGAAAATTTCATTAGTTTACTTTGTTTATGGTTTGTTTTACTTTGTTTTTTAAGTGATGATGTGGAAAAGTGTATCGTTGCTTTATGGCAGATTAAAACCAAATCAGTTCTACCTGACTGTGTGCTACATCTCATCCAGGGGTTTGGAGGAGAACTACTGTCGTAACCCAGATGGGTCGGAGGCTCCCTGGTGCTTCACATCTGTGCCCGAGATGAGGACTGCTCTCTGCTTACAGATCAAACGCTGTGCAGACGACATAGAAGCTGAAGGTATACGACTACTTTATTCAGATTTTAGCAAAAAAAAAGAGGAATTTACTTACTTGCTTACTTACTTACTGTCACCTGTGATGGATAAAGATCACGTTGTATGTATGAATATAGACATGTGAACATTCAGGGCAGCAACCATGGTTATGGAAACGCTGAGGTCATCAGTCGCTGGAATATTCAGACCAAGCGCGTAGTTTTTTAAATACTTGGATTCAAGGGTGCCCCCCCCTTTTTTAAATAATTTCCCAAATATTTCTTCTTCTTCTTCTTCTTTTCATGATGTCTTATTTATTTAGTGAACTGTACATGTATGTTATATTCTGTATATTTTATTTCCCAACATTAAAGCAACACTTTGTAACTCAACTTAGCAATAAAACATACCCACAGTAGCTTTGGATGGCTAATGTTGGCTAACACAATGATTTGCATTTACCATTATCATGTTATTGTCACTTGTGGCCATGATGGCTGCTATTCAGCAAGAGTAGTGCATGTGGTCTTGGTAGAGTTAAGGTCTGTAATGTGTTTAGACCTCAAAGTGACTCTGAATGCAGATCTGAAGAACAAAACCCTGGTAGGGAAATACATAATCTTTCTTTGACCTTAGAGTACAGTAGACTACTCTAAGGCCTCTATTAGAGTCTATACTGCATACTGAGTCAAAACATACCAATGTACATGATCAGCGTAAATAATGTGTTTTGGTGCCTTCAAATGGGGTCATGTTTGCTGTGTTTATGAGTTGGGCCCATATGAGCGCCCCCCTCGTGTCATATTCACGACCTTGTAAGTGGAAAGTTTCTGAAAGCTCTGAGTTCACGACTTGTGACATGTTTGGTGACGTGTTTGTTGACGTGAGAAATGGTGGAGCCCATGGAAGTTCAATTTCAGTGGATAATAAATTAAGATATTGTAATTTGAGTCATATATTGTTTGTCTTGGTAATATTATAATATGTCTGAAGAAAATGTTGATATTCTCAGCGACCTCATCTTTCTACACACATTATGTTTTTGCATTTCATGCATTATGTTACCCACTTGCTAGCTTGCTAAATTGTTAGCCTCTGTGGCTTCTAGACTTGGACAGTAACATTAGTATTAATATTGCCTGTTGCTTAGCAACAGGCAATATTAACATGGTAAACACAACCCCATTTAAAGGCACCATAAGTAACTCCCCCAGTGTTACTAAAGCCCCAAATACTTCGCATATGACCTCACTACCCTCAGTGGTAGCTATGGCCCTGCATGAGAATGGGGAGCTTCACTTTTGTATCCAATTTTTACAACTTTTTATCATTTTACTGTGTGCCATGATTCATAGAGGCAACTGTCATAATAATAATAATAATAATAATAATAATAATCTCTTTTTTGTCTTCAGATTGTTACCATGAAAATGGAAAAAACTACAGAGGCATAGTCCGCAAAACTCGTAAGGGGATCACCTGCCAGAAATGGAACGTCAACACACCTCACCAGACCAAGTACGATGATCATTTAAGTGTTACGAAGACAAGAAGAAACAGTTGTGGACATCTGTCCACAGTCAAAACAAAGACAGAAACAGGCCATTCTTGTGGCCTTTACGTTAAAGCTGTGTCCAAAATCCAAAATACTTAATAATTCTAAGCAAGTGTTGAGTTTTGCTGACGCACCGTTTGTTTTGGTCAGTGGTTGTCTGTGGCTCCGGCGTAGATGGCGTGCTTCCAATACGTGGCTCTTTGTCCTCTGTTGTCACCACCAACAATACCTGCCAAAAAGCCAGAACTAATCAGATATATCAATCCATTTATTTCACATTAAAGGTACAGTACGTAGGATTTGGTGGCATCTAGTGGTGTGGTTGCAGTTTACAACCAACTGAGCACCTTTCCGCTCACTCCTGCCTTTCTAAGACTGACCTAATGTGAGTCGCTGAGTAAAACCGGTAACACTGTTCACCTTGCTTAGAGGTGATCCTAACCATAATGATATTACTTTAGCAGCAGCAAAAGTCAGACAGCAATTGGCGGTACCACGGCTTGGTGGTGAAACAGCTCACATGAGCACATTCACAAAACAGAAATAACTAGTACATCTTTGGAGGAACATTTAGCTGCCTCTTTGTTAAGTTATCAGCATTGCTGTTTTACATCAGCTACAACAGTTAAATATGTTGATATGTTTATAGTTACCATAAAAATACAGTAGTTCTATCAAGATTAGTACATAATGTATACAATAAATACTGTATATATCGAGTATAATAGTAATTATCACAATGATATTCCAGAATAAACCCAAGGACGCATCCTGACGCCAACCTGACGGAGAACTACTGTCGTAACCCTGATGGGGACCAACACGGACCCTGGTGTTACACCACCGACCCCAAAACTGAGTTTGACTACTGTGCCATCAAACAGTGTGGTACACAAATCTGCTCTCTTTGTCCATTTCAACATGTATTCAGAGTACTTTAATGCTCTGTGTGGTGACAGTTCACCCAGGGCTTCTGTCTTCTGACTTTAACGACTCATCTGTTTCTTATTATTTTCAAACAGCTGGAGAGAAAGTGTCCTTGACTGAACCAGTAGGTTAGTTTCTGAATGAAGATGAAGCAACATTTGGATGTGGACAAGTCTTCCTGTGTATGTGTGTGTGTGGGTTTTTTTTTTTTTTACAATAATGTGTCACCTTTTTGTGAATGCAGAAAAAGTGGAGTTCAGTGAGTGCGGGAAGAGAGAGGACCGCTTCCAGAGGACAAGGTTGCGTATCGTAAATGGGATTCCTGGGAACTCGCCCTGGACTGTGAGCCTCAGAGATAGGTGAGTCTGAGAGCTGATGGTCATGAACATGTAAAATACACTCTGCTATGCTGAGTGTGACCCCTGACCTCTTGTGTGCAGGAAAGGAAACCATTTCTGTGGAGGATCCCTGGTTAACCCCAGATGGGTGATCAGCACCAAGCAGTGTTTCTCCTCCTGGTAAACCTCGTTCATGTAAAGGTTTTGGGGGCACAGCTCATCAGCAGGGTGTTAGCATTGTGAACACATTAGCATTTAGCTTAAAATGTTTCGACTGCAGAGACTGGGGTCTAAATTGCAAGTGTAAGGGATATTTTACTCCCCAAAAAAAAAGTCCCTGGTCGATGGTAATACTAGTACAGGAACTTTTGGGATGCCGTTTGCAGTAATGACTGTCGCTGATTGGTGAAACACACACACAACACCGATGCTTCAATCAGTAAACCGCTTCATTCATAAAACAAATCTAGTATTGATTTGAACGAGAGAAATAAGTTATTTTCTGATTATTTCACAGCGGTTATGTTCTAAAGCACAAATAAATAACCATCAAACACTGCCATCCATGTCAAGTTGTGTATTTATACATCAAAAGACTGACTTGCATCATCTTCACAGGTCTTGCGAGCTGACAACAATTGGCTGAATGAACCTTTTAGTTCCTTGAAAAGTAGAGTAACACTTCATTTTACAGGTCTGCAAATTTCATGGTAATTAGGTGAGAATTAGCAAGTAACCTGTTTGAATTTTACTTTACCTCAAAACTTTAAAATTATTTTATTATAAATATTATTTATTAATTATAGTCTTTCCCAGAAGCTGGCAATTTATTTAATACATTTCCAGAAAAAGAATACAAAGTTAATTGATATGCTTTATTTCCATGTCTGTTGGTAAATAGATGATTATTCTCAAGCCTAAAGGCCCTATTTTAATAATTATTTGGTATTTTAGCATATCATCATTAAATAATGTTTTTAATAAAGTTCTTTTTGATAAATTTTGAGGTAAATATTGGGGTAATTTGGCAGTGATTCCACAGACATTTTAAATAGTTTACTTGCTAATTATCACCTAATTACCATGAAATTTGCTGAGCTGTAAATGTTACCACAAGTAGTCCCAGGAATAAATTACCAGGAACTCCTTGGTGGACTTTTTTTTTTCATGTCTTGTTTAAAAAAGTCTCTTGTCTTATCATTCATGGCTCTTTATGGAAGAGCAGTGTTAAACTACTTAAGTTCCTCAGGATAAGTCATGAAGTAAAAAGACCTGTACTCTGCTTGTTTTACATGTGTGCACAGCTACGTGGACCTGCCGGGGTACTCGGCCATGATGGGAACACTGTTTCGTGATCCACAAGAAGGAGAGCCTGGTGTGCAAACCATCCCTCTCACCAAGATCGTTTGCGGACCCTCAGAGTCTCAGCTGGTCCTGTTACAACTGGAATAGTGTGTACAGTACAAGTGCCCCTAGCACACACACACATGGTCAAACATACCAATAACTTCCCTCTGCCTCTTTCTTCTGTCTGCAGCCCAGCCCAGTTTAATGAGCGTGTCTCTCAGATCTGCCTCCCTCCTGAGCGATACATTGTGGCCGAGGGGACGTCTTGTGAGATCGCAGGATGGGGTGAGACGAGAGGCAAGTATAATCCTTTGGAAGTGATGACACTGCATTAGCGACATGCTGCGCTTCATGCAACTACAATATGCTTCAGTTGCAGTAATTGATAATAAATGACTTCCTTAGAACAAGCATCTTGTTTTTGCCCTTGAAGTAATGTTGTACCTAAATGAGAGAGCTATTCAGACCGTTAAGCAACAGATGGTGTTGCTTTTTCCAGAACCATTCAACATCTGTCCACCTTCCTTTTTTTCTTTTCTGCATCTCTCTGCACACATTGGCTGCTAACTCATTCCTCCTTGTCGCTGTTGTTTAAGGGACTGGAGATGAGACTGTCCTCAACGTGGCCCACATATCAGTTCTTAGCAACAAGGAATGCAACAAATACTTCCGAGGTCGTGTCCGAGAGAATGAGATGTGCACAAACTCTTTCCAGGGTGGCGTGGGCGCCTGTGAGGTAGGATGGATTATAATATTCATAGCTATGTTTTCATTAGCGTATAATCACGTGAAACAGAGAATTGTTGTGTTTTCTTTAGCTTAGAACGAGCCCTTCATATCTACATAGGGAGCGGGTCTCTTCATGGAGTCCATGTTGCTCCACCATGTTTCTACCCAGAACGGACAAACCAACACTGACTCTAGAGAGAGCATGTTACCTGAAGGCCACGTTAGTTCTCTGCCACACTTGTGAAACTGGTAACGTGAGTTGCAGAGTACAAAACCGTGGTACTGCCAGCCGCCATCTGACTTTTGTTTGTGCAGAATCTGTGTGTGACAGCGGCCAGAGACTCTTCATTCACTATTTTCTTTTTTAGACCTAGACTTTTATATTGTGCCTTTCTTGGACATATTACAGTAGAGCTGCGTTGGGGTTAATATGGTATATACCTTAACAACTAGGTCACCATGACAACCCAAAACTGGTTATTTTCTTTAACATTTATTGCAGTGTGCAGAAGCATTGAAAGGAAAGGGAAAGACACATTTTGCTCACTCATTAGATGTATGCAGTAAATGTGAAGCTACAGCCAATTAGCTTAACTTAGCACAGCTAGCCTGTTTCCATCTAAAGGTAAAAAAGTCAAGCTCACTAATTTAACACATTATGTTTTATTTGTTTAATTCTTCAGAGATTTTTATATTATTACCTTTTTAGAGAGCCAAGTTCCAGTTTTGATGCTAAGCTAACTGGCTGCTGGATGTAGTTTTAGTGGTTTCAATCATCTCATCTATCTCTCAGCAAGAAAGCAAACAGATGTATTCCCCAAAATGTCAAACTATTCCTTTTAAAGGTCTTTAAGTAATAATTTTCGAAATTTTGGTGGGTCCAAATTAATGTTTTGTTTATCTCTGTGGAAGATATCTGATGTTTGACTCCCATTTCTAACAAGACTTGTGAGCCCATAGTGTAACAACATTGGTATCACTGGGTGATAAATTAGTGTGGAATAAACGGATAAATGGCTGAGAGACGGTAAGAAGTGACTGGCAACGACTTGTTGTGAAACAAATCCAGTGGAATGGGGGAGGGAGAATGCGACATCCAGTGGATGAATACTATCAATGTTATCAATATGCAACTTTAATGAGCAAGAATAACACTGTTTGCAGAGAATTAATAATCCATGTATGCAACTATTTATCTGTTTCTATAAATCAAACACACTCACCATTTGGATAATGATGGTGGACTGGATGAGATGTGACTGCAAGATCCTCGGCAGCGACAGCCAGTGATAACAGAGACAAATAATAACTCCAGAGTGTCGTCCCTGTGTGTCTGCAGAGAGACTACGGCGGCCCTCTAGCGTGTCAGAACAGGGACTGCTGGGTACTCGAGGGTGTGATCATTCCCATGAGGCGCTGTGGACACCCGGGGCAGCCCAACATCTTCATCCGTGTCTCTGTCTACGTGGACTGGATCAAGAAGGTCATGGAGATGGCTTAGAGACTGTCATCCAATAGGACTAATCAAATTTGCTCAACCAGTTATTCACTTAACCGTGTACATTTTTTTCCTCTCAAATGTCACTTTTAAATAAAATATTAATAATAGTTATAACATTATTACATCATAAAAAACAATAATTAATTCATGGAGAAAATGCAAAGAAAGAAATTTTTTCAGTATATCTGCTTTAAATTAATTCCTATGTGCATCTATATTTAGTGAAGCCGGAGTAACTAAGTTCAAGTGCATCAGTGGGGGCATTAAAAGAATAAGCAGAAAACGTATTTGTATTCCCAAAACGTAATCACATCTGCTGAGATACAATAAAAAAATATTTTTTAAAAGTACAATTAAAATTCAAAGTAAAATTCTACACATTTTTGGGCAACACTTTTCATCAGGTCCCTGTTTAGCGTTTATAAGCCATATGCAAACATTCAACCTGTAATGTAGTTGTAAGCAGATGTAAAGACATTTCTAAGTGTTAATTAAAGGGGACATATTATGGAAAAACTCACTTTTTGCTCGTACACATACTTTTGGGGATCTGAAGTGTCTACAAAGACTCAGTCGGCTCCCCTTCCTAATGGTGCCTTCAAATGAAACTTGGGATCTTGTGTTTACATCATAGGACGCTGTGTACTTGATATGCGTGGCGTTCAAGTGGTTACGCTGTGAGAACACCGCTGCTAAGCAACGACAATATTAATGTTACTGTCAGCGTCCTGAAGCTAAGTCCAGAGGCTAACAAATTAGCAGGCCAGCAAGTGGATAAAATAATGAAGGAAATGCAAAGACATAATGACAGAGGAGAAAGATGAGGTCACTGAAAATATCAAGATTTTCCTCAGACATGTTATAAATAAAGCAGAAAAACAGTAAACAATTAAATTAAAATATATTCACTATGTACCAAAAATGAACTTCCATGGCCGCCGCCATTTCTGACAATGTCAACAAACACATCACAAGTCATGAACTCTGAGCTTTCAGAAACTTTCCCTTTATGAGTGATGAATACGACATGAGGGGGTCGTTCACATGGGCCCAACTCATGAACACGGTAAACACGACCTCACATGAAGGCACCATAAATCACATGCAGCCTCATTAGAAAAAAATCTGAAACCTGAAAAAGAGTACGTCCCCTGTAATGTATAGTATTGTTCAGTAATTCAAACTTCTCCTATAAAGACATGCAGTATTTTATATTAATACAACTAATTTCATTATTTAGTCATTCATTATTTGTTTATATAACAGCCTCTACTTATGAGTGTCCACGGGAGGAGTTATAGTAATTGACAAATACATTAATAAACACGTCTTATAACAACTTTACAATGCATTATAAACCATGTTGTGTTTAAATACTGCTTATAAATGTAGAGACTTAAGGTAAAGGGTAATTTTAGTTATTTATTTGCTAAAAACTAAAATGGATTCAGGGATAAAAACCGATTGCAGCCCCTCAGGTTCAGAGGAGAATAAGTAACTCCCAATAACGGGGGAGGTGTGGGGGTTTACAGCACACATTTTAAGTTCCTAACATCTCCTGGAAATGCACCCTTTACCACAAAACTGTACGTCTCCCCTCCTCTTGCTGGCATTGAATGGAGCTCCGAAATACCTTCTTTGCCCCCAGCCTCTAAAGAAATCCCTCCTCTGCCTGTCTTTTGATGCCTGCCCCCACCTCTAAAGACATGCCTTTGTGCCTTATGCAGAACTGTATGCGCTGCACATTCTTTCTAGTTCTATAGGAGGATTTTTGTAACCCGGTCCTGATGAGCCCACGGAATTCAGCTTAAATAAACCTCAAGATCAGAGTCCGACCGAATCTCAGACACACCAGCCTCCACTGAACACACACGCTCACTAATCTAATGCAACCCCCACCCTCTCTCTCTGTCTTATTCCCCATTATCTGTCTGTTTTCTATCACTTCGAATTTTTCACACCAGCATTTTGTCCTTTTGTCTCATAAATCAGAGGATGCTGACTTTTTTTTTTTTTTTAACTAATAGGACTGAAGTGTAGAAGATGTTCACTTTAACTAATGAATGACAGTTATTCTGCTGCTGCACACAAAGTGTTGGGAAATGACAGGTTGACAGTTATGATTCTGTTCACTTTCATTTAGTAATATTTATAATGGATGACTAATCAGATTCATATATGACTACCAGTTCTCACCAACTGTATAAGCTTAAAGCTTCTGGGAAACCTGAAAACATTTGTAATGAATGTTGCCACAGAAATATGCAAAAGTTTGTTTTATCTTATGCATCTTGGTAAATGTCTGCATGTAGGCTAAATGAGAAAAACATTTTGCATGTTTATGAATTTTCAAAATGTAATATTCAGATTTCACAGGATATTTAATGTGAATTTCTGAATCAGATCACTAAAGCATTCAAATGGCGCCCTGTGTGCTTCATTTTAGTAACTTAAAGCTTTATATTTTGGGCTCATGCCAGCACGCTCACCTGACATGACTCCATGCAGCGGTCGGTCCGGCATTAGCCGACCATGGAATGTGTATTCACTGTGGTTCAAACATTTCTGTCTGTTTTTATCTGTTTGTGCAAATTTACAAAGTTGCCTGAAAATCATGAAGATCTGAAGAATTTATGCAGCAAAATGCAACAAAAAGAGGATTCAATTCCAAAAATAAATGACTACATTTCCACTCAGGGAGGATGTGATTTTCAGGTTTTACTTTGTTAATATTTGATAATACACAGAGAATAACTGATTAGAGGATAACAGAATAAAAGACTATTGATGGTGTTGACTAAAAACATTTTACATCAAAATGTTTTATCAGTATTAATCACATGATTATCCACAGTTATTAACAACTAATTAAAGAATCACACATTTTTAATCTGTTCAAAATGTACCTTAAAGGAAGATTTCTCAAGTTTTTAATACTCTTATCAACATGGGAGTGGGTAAATATGATGCTTTATGCAAATGTACGTATATATTTATTATTGGAAATCAATTAACAGCACAAAACAATGACAGATATTGTCCAGAAACTCTCACAGGTACTGCATTTAGCATAAAAAAATACTCAATACTCAAATCATAACATGGCAAACTGCAGCCCAACAGGCAACAACAGCTGTCAGTGTGTCAGTGTGCTGACTTGACTATGACTCGCCCCAAACTCCATGTGATTATTATAAGTGGGCATGTCTGTAAAGGGGAGACTGGTGGGTACCCAGAGAACCCATTTTCATTCTCAGATCTTGAGGTCAGAGGTCAAGGGACCCTTTTGAAAACAAACATGACAGTTTTTCCTCTCCAAACATTAGTGTATGTTTGGAGTATTATTTAACCTCCTTTGCAACAAACTAAGCCGCAGCCACTACAGCCTCTGAATGATTGATAGCTTTAATTTGTTTAAGAAATTATAACTCATTATTATCACATTAACTCTGACAGCCCTTGCTCTACATAAAGACAATTAAAATGGAAATTTGTCATTTTGCGATTAGGGGTCATCTGCTCCTTTCTAACGTACGTTTGCATGCAGTGCACCAAACTGGTCAGTCCCAGAACAATGCAAACAAATGTACATCAGACGGCTGCCCTGCAGACTTTGTTCTCAGATTTGGTATTTCTGTCCTGTTATGACTTACAGAGTTATGTATCTTTCTGTAGGTGGGGATCTAACAGGAGGGAGAGAGTGAAACCTCTGCTCGAAAACAGTCTAGACGTCTGATCTCACCAGAATTTCTACTGAACCTTTCCCTCCCATGTGTGGGGAACTTCCCAGCCCCCAGACCCCAGTTTGGGAACCCCGGAACCAGACTCTACCCTCCAGTCTGATGCCCGTCTCTCTCTCTCTCTCTCTCTCTCTCTCTCTCTCTCTCTCCTTCCTTCTCTCAAGTGGGTGGTCCGGTGAGCTTTTCGGGGCGGGGTCCTCTGTTTCAACCCTCCTACCCTAGTTCCCTCTTGAAACATGCTTTAATAGAGAAAGTATGCAATGCATACTGCTCAGCTACAACCCCCAATTATACTGCAACTGGGGTATTCGTGACTGGACGTCTGGGGGGATCACACACATTTCCGATTAGAGGAGGAGAGAGAGGGAGGGAGAGAGAGAGAGAGAGGGAGGGAGAGAGAGTTTTTACCCTTTCAATCCAACCAATGAGACGGTCGATACACTAAGATTTTCATAGTTGTGCAGGAGCACAAAGTGAGCTAACTGTGTGTGAACTTCCAGGTAAAACTACAGCCCGTCTCAAGGTAAGTTCAACTCTCTCATTGTTGCATTTGGCGCAGCCTGCATGAGCAGGACCCTGAACACGGAGCCTGTAGTCTGGATGTATGCAGGCTATGGGTGTTCATGGCTGGTTCGGAAGGAGAGCTTTTGCACCTGTGTTCCTCGCCTTTGTCCTTCTTTGTAAAGTTTTTGCAGCGCTTCGGTTCATCCGCGTTATCGCTCCAAAACCCGACACATTTAAGATGGATTGCGCAAGTGATGGGAGCAGGGGGGTGCTGTGTGTGAGCGCCGACTTTACGCGTTAAAACACCAACGGCCTCGGCGGTTGTTTTGGCGTTTTACATGCGCCAGTTGCTCAACCCAAAGTCGGGGAGGTTTGAGCTCACTGGCTCGCTGCAGGAACGCGCTACGCACCTTCTCCACACGCTGTAAAATAACGTTTTTATGGTTGCAATTGCCGCCCATATGGAGGAAAAAAAAGTACATTCAGTCCCAGTGCCGGAGTGCCAAACACGGACTAGTTTAAGCGGACGGTCTGCAGGAGAAGTAAGGACGCTTGTTGTTGTCTTGCTCCCAAAGCGGTTTATACGCGACGAAACGACGTCGTGCGTCTCGTTTGCTTTAAATCGGTTGAACGAGGACGTAGATTTCTCAAATGGGTCCGACTTCCTGCTTCAGTGCGGCCGTTTGATAGGCTGTGTTGGCAATTAGCGTTTGGCGCATTCCTCACACAGCCATAGAGCAAATGGTGACCGACCACCCTGAGACAACGCACACTTTAAAGCTGACATTTATGGTCCACTCTCTGAATAAAAGTTAATAATACAGCCTGTTACTTTTTGTGGCCGTTAACATAAATGTAATAGGCATATTACAAAAGGAAACGTTGCATAGGAGAGCTATTAAACAGACTATTTTGATAACTGATTAATCGTTTCAGTCGTTTTTCAAGCACAAAATGCAAACTAGATCCTTTAGTCTCAGATTCTCGTGTGTAAGGATTTGCTTCCTTTGCTGTCTTAGGTATAGACTTTATTTGGGCTGCAACAATTAATCGATTAGTTTCCAACTATTAAATTGATTACCAACTATTTTGAGAATATAATTTAAGTCTAAATTTCTCTGATTCCAGCTTCGTAAATATTTTCTGGTTTCTTTACTCCTTTATGACAGAAAGTAAACTGAATCTCTTTCAGTTGTGGACAAATTAAGACATTTGAGGACTTCATCTTGGCTTTTGGAAACACTTTTCACCATTTTCTGACATTTTATAAACCAACCAATTAATCGATTAATGGAGAAAATAATCAACCGATTAATCAACAATGAAAATAATAGTAGCAGCCCTAAAATGATTATCTTTGTGGTTTGGGACTGTTGATCAGTTTGAAGATGTCACAATGGGCTCTGGGAACTTGTTTGTGGCTTTCTTCACTATTTTCTATTGACTACATAATTCATCTGTAGAGATTATTGACTGATTAAAACATTTTTTGATCAATCAATTATTTAATTGGTCTGTAAAATGTCAGAAAAGGGTGAAAATTGTCAAATCCAAAATTACTTTCTGCAGATGTCTTGTTTTTTGTGACGTACAGTCCAACACTAATTACATCCAGTTTACTGTCAGATAAGACATATTTAAGCTTTCTATTGTAGAAACCAAGAAGCTGGTATCAAAGAATGTTTTGGCATTTTTGCTTGAAAATGTAAATGATTAATCATTTATTAAAATTAGAGCAGCAATGATTAATTGATTAGTTTTCAACTATTAGCTTGATCAGCAACTATTTTGATAGTTTTTTCAGGTTGAGTGATTATTTAAGAAAATAAATAAATCCTCTGATCCCAGCTTGTTAAATGTGAATATTCTCTGGTGTCTTTCCTCCTCTACGACAGTAAATTGAATATCTTTGAGTTGTGGACAAAACAAGACATTTGAGGACATCATCTTGGCCTTTATGAAACACTGATGTGTATTTTTCACCATTTTCTGACATTTTACAGATCAAACAACTAATCAATTATTAATGGACAAAATAATCGACAGATTAATCAACAGTGAAAATAATAGTTGCAGCCCTAAACCGATTATCATTGTGGTTTTGGACCGTTGATCAGACAGAAGCAGTTTGAAGATGTCACCATGGGATCTGGGAACTTGTTTGGGGCATTTCCACTATTATTTAGTGACTAGACTATTCATCAGTAGAGATTATTGATAAATCAAGTATATAATTGGTTTGTATAATTTCAGAAAATGGCGAAAATTGTCACAGTTTTCTAAAGCCCAAGATGACGTCTGTAGATGTTTGTGGGGGGGGGGGGGGGGGGGGGGGGACCTACAGTCCAAAACCTAAAGATATTCTGTTTACTATCATATAAGACAAATAAATGCTGCCTAAGTTGGCATCACAGAATGTTTTGTCATTTTTGCTTGAAAATGTAAATGATTAATCAGTAATCAAAATAGATGCAGATTTTCTGCCAGTAGACTAATCGATTAATCGCTGCAGCTCTAATGTTCACTATAGGCCGCAACTCAGATTTGTCAACAGTTGTAGTTAGTTGTAGTTGTAGTGATTCTTTCCATTACAATTTTGCATGTAGTTTTTTCTCAGTCTTAAAATAAAAGTTGTTGCAGCATCAGCGCACCTACAACATACACTGCCTCATTGAGAAATACCTCCTAGAGGGCAGAGGGAAAGGCAGCGTACAGTAGAGCAGATGGAGATTTTGGATGGAAGACTGAGTTGTGAATATCTGTGCTACTTTTAGTCGCTGGACACCACTCTCATGTTTCCCTGCGTCTGCCAGACCCCTGTCTGTGCTGCGATGAACCTGGTGCCAAGGCTTATGTATGAGCAGTTCCCACGCTCGCTCTTGGAAAAGGATCCTGAGTGATTCTGAGTTTTCCTCTCAGTGATATTAAGCTCTGACTGAATTTCACAAATAAAGATTTGAAGTGGCATAGTATTGCTGATTATCCTAAATTGCTGCACTCAAAACTACCATTTTTTCTTTTCTTCTTCTTTGCTCACCTTTGCAGCTCCTGATCCTCAGGTCTTCTCCTCTTTAAGCCCTCGAGGCCGGCCCTCCAGGCTTTGATGCCCACACTCTCTGAAGCAGGTGGACAGACGCAGGCATGAGTAACAGTGGGACCAAAGAGCCGACTCCCGAGCCGAGCGCTGCCCCGTCGCCTCCTCAGCCTCAGCGCCGGGGCAGGGGTCGGCCACGGAAACAGCAGCAGGTAGGACCTCTGTCTTTAATAGATCAGTTTGATCAGCTCTGTCCTTGACCTTCAGTCATTAGTAACTGAAAACATTTAAAAGTAATTCTGAAAAACAAAAGCAGTTGATTATTTGTATCCTGGTTGTAGAAAACAGCTCATGCTAAGAAATTAGGGCTGTCCCCTCTTAGTCGTTTAGTTGACTAATCGGTCGTTTTGGTCATAGTCGACTAATTTCTTTAGTCAATGAGTCATTTTTTGTGCTTTTTTCATGCTGAATGACTTATTTCCATTAAACTTATGAGCACATTTCTGGTAAACCCAAGGTTTAAAGTGCTACTGATAATTGCGGAGAAGCGAATCTGTAGATTGAATTAGTGTATTAATATTAGTATAAGAATTTGTTTGGCGGAGGACAGTCCTAAAAGACCTGTTTTCACTGGTAAGTTGTGGCTCCACATATGATCTCTGTCTCTGCAGGAGCCTGTTGGACCACCGACTCCAAAGCGACCGAGAGGACGACCGAAAGGAAGCAAGAACAAAGGCCCCAGAACTGCACTGAAGGTTCAAACTGAGCATCTAAGATGTTTTTCTATATTGGACACCCTGTATTTATACAGTTTTGTTAAATCATAAGCAATATGGGTTCATTCACAGTTCATTTTACAGGTCCACAAATTTCATGGTAATTGGATGATAATTAGCAAGTTTTTTCTGTGGAATTACTGCCAGATTACCCCAATACTGACCTCAAAACTTACTGAAAATTACTTTATTATAAACATTTTTTAATTATTATACTCAGCTTTTTCCCAATAGCTGGTCATTTATTTAACATGTTTCCAGGAAAATTGCTGGTATATGCTTTATTTCCATGTCTGCTGGTAAATAGATAATAATTAGCAAATAAGTTCTTTGAAATTTCTTAGCAACTCCCTGAATCATTACATTAGCTACCAGGTTACATTTGTGTCGACAGTAAGTCACAATGGTGAGATTTGTTCCTCTGTTAGTTTTGGTTTTCCAGCTCCGATGCAGAGCAGATGCTTCTCAAGCCCAATTCCCCTATTTTAACTATGATTGTTTTAATTGATATGATATGTATATGATTGATATGATAATATGATTGAATTAATTGATAATAATGTAAGTCATAATAAAGTCACATTGATACATTTTGAGATAAATATTGGGGTAATTTGGCAGTAATTCCAAAGAAATTTCAAATAGGTTACTTGCTAATTATCATCCAATTACCATGAAATTTGTAGACCTGTAAAATGAAGTGTTACCAAATATTGTGAATTTACTGCAAATATCCTAATATTAGATAATACATATCTGATGTATCTGTTACTTCTTACTTTAGTCAAAACAACCTTGATATCTCTGACTCCAGAAAAAAAGAAAGGAGTAACAGACAACATACTTGTCTTACAGTTGATAGTAGTGTCTACATGTTTATGACATACCGTTTATCTGATCTTATTGGGTTTACGTTTGCAATGCACCTTTTAGATGTGATAGAGTAGAGTTCTCCATGTAATACCTCTTGAGTTTATGTCTTTTGTAGGACACTATAAGACAGTCAGCAGTCATCATGCTGAAAACAGACAAGCTGTGATTAAGTCAGTGCAGTATTTATGTGTCATGCTGCAGTCTGAGGGTCAGAGGTCAAAGATAGATTGGTCAGTGCAGACATAGCTAGTATTATTATTCTGAGGAATAAGAGAAAAATGTCATTATAACATCATCAGCTCATAGAATGAACTTAAGTACAGTTTTGAGGTATTTTATGTGAATATATCCATGGCATACTTTATACCTATATGTGACAGATATACTGTAGTTACTAATTACTTTGCAGTTTACCATTTTATACACAAAATATTCTAATTTTTTGACATCCTATAAAATATCCAACCTGGTTTCCCAAGAAGGCAATTGAATAGCACACTATTACATAGATATTCAACGTGCCATTATGACGCATTTTAGGCTTTTTGCGTGTCATTTGTACCCAATGCAACAAAACTATGGTAATGTCCGCAGTTAGGTTTAGGGAACAAAACCACTTAGGTTTAAAAAAACTTAATGATTGGGCTTAATATAAGTATGTAAAATATGTACAGAAATATGTACAGAAACCTAAGTGTAGAAAACACATCTCAAACATCACTAAAAATCATGTGACAAACGTCACTAACTAATTTACATAACAAAACAGCGGCCTCCTGGTTAAAAGTCATGTGTTTGTTGAACCCATCCACGCCCCCTCCCACCCAGCAGTCTTTCTCTCTTTTTACTCAGGATTCAAGATTTGTTCTTGCAAGAAAACAGTAAAGCCAGTCTCATTGCACACTAAATGCCTTGCACATTATTGTTGCATTCATACGCCTATTTGTCCAACTGGGTTGAAATATCATATTTATGTCCACAGTACATTAAGCAGTAGAAACTAGTTCCATTTTAACCAGTCGCGCTACAATTTTAACAATTCCTCTTGCACATGAATGCATCAATCGGATCTAATTTCCAATCAATTAAAAACTGCATTTCTAAATTCACTTAAATCTTTAAAAACTAAAAGCTCACTGTATTTGTCATGTTTGTATGATTTTAAAAGCTAACAGGGTGTTTAAAGACTGGCATTTTGTGTGCTGTTGTTTTTAATGATAGCTGTTCAATATGAATTTGCTGACATTTGTGCTCTCAGATATCTCACATACTATTCAGTATGTTTTAGGAGGAAACGCTGTTTTACTGCCCCTGCTGGCAGTTTTCCAGTTTGCCTGTGAATTTATAGCATGTGGTAGTTGAATAAAGACTGTCATGAGTCTTTTCATACAAATGTTTTGTTATGTTGGGAGGGACACAAATGAGACCTTTGTGAGACCTGTTTTTAGCTTTGTCACTATTTCTGATGAAACAATTAATATGAGGCAACTGAACTTGTTCAACTTGTTGCATCAAAGCACAGCAACGCATGTATGAGCCTGTAATAAGTCTATTGTTTTTCTTTTGAAATTTGGGGAAACTGAACATTGCTGAGAACAGTCGGATCTAAAAGCAAAATATGCCACAAATATATGTACTTAGATGTTGATATTTTAATATTTGATTGTTTTAGACAGTCTCACTCATTTATATTCAGACAGACACGCTGTAAACGCTGAAGCATGTGCTGGGTTTTATTGAATGTACAGCTCTGCAGGCCCTGTACGTGATGACATTTGAATGAGAGAAACTGTCTCTGTTTATCTCTAAAGACTGTAGTTTTGTCCTGTTTGTTCTGCTGACAAAGTCTCAGCCCTTAAGCCCTTAATCTCAGTGATCAGTATGACAGGACTGTTGAAATGTGAAACTTCCTTTTAACCATCCATCTGGTTTCATCCTTCTCAGAAAGTAGAGCCTGTTGGGGAGAGACGACCACGTGGACGACCGAGGAAATGGGTATGGAGCAATTGTTCACAGTTAAGAGACATCGTGGTGTCCAAAGCCTCCAAGATGTCTCCTTCCTGGGGCTGTACAGTCCCCCAGGGCGGCTTTTCACACATGTTTAATTAATTGTGTTTTCTGTCTTTCCACAGCCCCAGAAAGTAGTTCAAGTAGCTGAGGAGCAGCAGGTGAGGAAACAAAATCTATAAAAAGTTGTAGGGTGGTAGAGTTTAGTTTTTGTGTAAACCATCGGTTCCTTGACTGAAAACTTTTTGTGATTTAGTCGGTTTTAATGACTGAAATAAGGTTTTATAAGGTGTGTCTTGTAATATGAGAAACTGAGCTGCAGGTTTGATGCAGAATCGTTAAAGCATTAACTCATTTTAGCCTCTAAGCCTTGTACTCTTCAATTTAATACTCTTCCACTGGAGATTTCTAAATTATTTCACCTTTTTAAAATAAGAAAAGCCACTAGTTAGTTATTACACCAAGTTAAAGTGACTTTGAGAGTTTGTGACGATGGAGAAATGCAACCTCTGCTTCAGTTGAATGGAAATCTCAGTTTGTGTCACACGTTTTACCTTTTGACTAATATCGGTCACATTTATGAGGAGGGACTGATCTCATTTAACTATTCATGAACATGTCCTAACCTAAAATCCCTTTGCGCTTGCTGCAAACAAACCATGGCCTCCAGACCACTCTGATGTACACTCAGTTATTAGATGCATTTCTCTAACACTGATGCAATGTGCTATACGGAGAGCTGTTTCTAGATCAAGAATCACAAAGAAAGGGAGGGTGACGACATGCAACAGAAGTCCTAGTCTTAGCCACCAGGCTGCCAGGTGGCTGTATTAGGATGCATTAGTTTTAGCTAGATTTACCAAGTACTGGTAACTGTGTTTATGTGCTATAGTATCACATTCATATATGCTGTAATCACTTTTAGGCTCACTCACACAAAATCATAGTGTAAAGCAACTATCCCAGGTTTCATGCATTGGCAAACGCCTCCATAACCACAAATCCAATACAGCGAGACTAAAGGAATAGCTTCTTTCCTCTGACGTCTGTGTATCCTCCAGCTTGAGTAGCACATTGTCTACAGTGAATCCTTTGTGCACTGCACATGTGACACATGCACATTTCACTTATTTTGCATGTTTAGAGTGTCCTATCTTTTTATATGTTTGCTCTAATCATTATTTTTCACACGAGTCTCTTTGCGTCTCACTACATGTTTACTTGCGTATGTGAGAAATTGACCTTTGAATGCTATACACAATCAGACAAATTTAAAACGGCTAAAATTGCTGTTGCTGTGGCACATAGAGCAAAACAACCAATGCACATGTTCCTTGTGCTTTACGTAAACAGACTTCATGAGGATATGACGAGTTCTTTGAAATGCACGGACGGCGGTGCTGAATTCCCCAGAACATCCACCTCCAAACATCCTTTTGTGACATTCAGTTCTGGTGAATAAGCCCAGTGTTTCTGAGAAACTTTGGTTCTTTTAGCCACCTTGTTCATTATTCAAACACAAAACATTGCACAATCATTGTCACCAAGACGGGCAGCTCTCTTGATGCCCCTCGTCTGCCTTATCGCATCCTCTCCTCGGAGCCGTTTGTCAAAGATGCTTTGAGAACTGAAACCGTTGAGACAGACTTCGTTTCTCAGACGAACACACGCGAAGGGGAAGAATGAGTCAATGTAGAGAGGGGAAACCTGATCTAACTGTTCTCTTCCTCTGTCTTCTTGGTTTCCTGACATAACCGTCGTCTTCCTCACATTTCTAGGTTTGACAGCTGGACCTGCTTCCCCCCACGCAAACACTGCGCAATGAAATTCTAATACTCATTCGCGTATTTTTGTGCTCTTTCTAGTGTTGATTCATTACCTTGCGCATGTTGAGTCACTCTGACGATAACAGTCAAAGTGACAGTGTTTTCTGGTCCCCTGCTGCTCCAGGGCTCTTCAGAAGAGGGTCCCTCGCAGATAGAGCCCTCCACATCTCAGGTTCCGGCGCAGGAGGAAGGAGAGTAGATAGGACGCCTCTCTACCTACCTCAAGGTTTGGCCTCAAACAAACAAGGGTGCTGTCTGACTCCTGTCTATGATGGGGATTCAGGATCACACACACACACACACACACACACACACACACACACACACACACACACACACACACACACACAAATCATTGCAAACAGTGGTTTCTTCTCTTGATCTGATACTGTACCCTGGTTTTATTGGTTCACTGTAAGAGTTTGGTGAACAAACTGTTTTAACGTCAAAGAATTTGGTCTTTAGACATGGCTTTTTTTAAAGGGGATATTTGACATTTTGGGAAATGCGCTTATTGGATTTACAGCTGAGAGCTGCATGAAAAGATTGATACCACTCTCATGTTGGTACAGTAAATATTGAGCTATGGCCCGCAGCTGGTTAGCTTAGCTTAGCACACAGACTAGAAACAGGTGGAAACAGCTAGCCCGGCTCTGTCCAAACATAGCAAAACTCACCTACCAGCACCTCTAAATTTGAATCGCAATTGTTTGATCTGTACAGATGGAAAATATTGAACTATCATATCAAGGCTAAAAAATTATCATATTTTGAGGAACATTGTTGTATGTGAGTCATAACCACGAGAACATATAGGTGTAAATACTCAGCACGCTGCTGGGGAAGGGGGTATGTTTCCAGAAGTCCATCAGTTTGACAATTTTTGTAATAGCCTGCTATCACAAAATTAAATGACATGACAGTACAATTGAAAGTCTGTTCATATTCTGCATGGAAACAGTTAAGGCCATAAGCCAATTAGAGAGGACCTGTTATGCTTTCATGCTTTTCCCTTTCCTTTAGTGTGTTGTACTGTGTATTTTTGTGCATGTAGAAGGTCTGTGAAGTTATAAAGCCCAAAGTTCAGGCCAAAGGGAGTTACTCTCCTCCCCAGAAACACTGCTCCTGAACTGCCTGAAACACCTTAATTGAAGTCCCACCTTTTCTTCTGTAACATGGTGATGTCACCAAGTAACACATTTGCACAATACCCGCCTAGGGGCTAGTTTGGCACACCCTCGAATAAAGCCAGTTAGAGCGGAGCTGGAAAGAGGTGCTACAGCACAGCCGATATGAGAAAAGTAAAGCATTTTTTAAAGAAAATAGTCCAGTAGAAACCCCAAATACAAGTATGAAGCTGAAAACAAGCATAATAGGTCCTCTTTAAAGAAATAACTGGACTTACTGGTGCATTAAAGCTATCTCTCGTGCAAACTCTTTCTCAAATGAGCGCTGAGCAGCCGCGATCGGCAGTCACATTCATCAGCATCACAGCCTACACCAAGAAGAAGAGATGCATAAATGTAGATGTAGGATTCATCTGGAAGGTGGCGTGGACTAAAAACAACAACGCATTTTAAGTGTCACAAAATGTAAGTGGCCAAATTATCATGCATTACAGCACTTGGGGGTATTACTGATCGTACAGAGGGCAAAATTATCGTACAAATACGATAATTATTGTACAACTTCCAACACTGGATCTGTACACAAATCAGAGTGTAAAAGTCTTTACAGAGGTCATGTGCCTTTTGAGTTTCTGACTGTTTTTTGTCATTTATGCTAAGTTAGGCTAAGTGTCCTTTTGCTCTATCAATCTTTTCATCTAACTCGGAAGAATCCCAAGAGGCGTTTTTCCTAAAATGTTCAACTTGTTATAAAGATGCCTGCTTTCCTGAACCTCTCAGTGTGTCTGTGTGAGTGTGTGTGGTGGTTGTGTGGAGAGGGAGCGGGCTGGTGGGTTAAAATGAGAGGGGCTTGGGGGAGGTGGGTGGGGGATGGGGGGTTATAGAAAACAGGAACCAGCCTGAACCGTTTTAGTGAAACATGTTTCTAAATTTCTATATCGAGTGTCATGAATCCTCATGAAATGGGAGCAAGATGGTGACATTTTTAGCGATGATACAATATAAAAATGGTGCGTTGAAGTCATTATTATGAAAGCAGATGTGAAAGGTTTTGTTCCAAAATGAAATATCCAATTTGTGAGGAGAAAAATGTCTTATGTTCTTTGCTCAGAATTAAAATAAAAATTTTAAAATTAGTTGTCAACGCAAGCAAGAGTTCAGTTCAGATTAATAACCTCAATGATTTTGCAGGAAAAAAAAGTACCCAAAGGTTTAAATGGATATCTCATTTTTTGAAAGAAACTCTTCATATATACTTTAGTCAACAACAGTGTTGATGTGTAATCTTACCATACTCAGGATTTTACTATTAACAGTGCTTTTACACCATATTGAAACCTCAGGTACAAAACTATTCAGGAACATGTTGTCAGTCTACTCAGTAATAATTATTGTGCTGTGTTTATTGTGCATTTCTGATCTGTATTTGACATTACCAGTATGCCTTGACACAAAGACCTCATTTAAACCTCAGTTGCCCTCAGTTTTTTAATCTCTCATACTACCTCAGTAACACATGAAATCAACAACAAAGCAACTCTCCACTCCCTCGACATGCAAGCTTACTGTACACATACACACAGGTTCATGTGCACATACACAGCACAGACATGCAAGTTATCAAACCAACACACAGAAGCAGACGTCACACTCCAGCAGTGGGTTTTACTATCAGTGTACAAATAAACACATCAGTGTCATTTCTTTTAAAAAGACTGTAAACTGTATTGGTTAATAGCTGAAGTGAGACTTGGTTTGTTCTCCTGGGAAGTAAAATGCAGCCAATAGTTTACAACAAATACTTGCTTTTTAGGGTGTAGTTCCTTATGAAATACTTGTTTTATTTTTTTTGGGTCTTTCTCAGTTTTACTACATCGTGTATTTTCTCATTCTTACACTGTAAATTGTATATGTGACACTCTTAATACGTGCGATTTGAAAGCAAAGGCAGCAAATGAGCACACAGAGCTGAAATACATGACAGTTGTGGGAAACGACAAGACAACCACAACACCACAGTTACCGTGTATGACAATTAAATTGTGGAAAACTGGTTACTATAAACATCAGTAACCCTTTCTTTGTTTTACTAATTTACGAGAGAGAAAAATGACCCAAGTTGTTCCTTACGTCTTGTTTAGATTTGCCTTTAAATGGAGTCTGTCTCAGCTATACCACTGTGGCCACAATGTGACAGAAATGGGTGAGTGGTAAACACAAAGATACTGTATAGTGTAACAGAAACATGAGTGGACATGAGTTATCAAGCGAGCAAATGTACTCAACATCTACCGAGTGACCAAGTGAGGCTGTGTTGAACTGAGCTGTTTTATTGCTCATTAATTCAAGTTGTTAGTGTGGTTCTTCTTTCAAATGTTACATAATGAATTAGTTCACAAATTACAGAACAAAAAACAACCAAAAAAACAGGCGGTAACGCATGATAATAATCATAATTTATGAATGGTAAATTGATAGTGAAACATAATTAAGTTTTTTTAACTGTTAATAAACAATAAAATGATAATTAATCATGTTTACTACATATTAGTAATGCTATCATATCTATTATTTTATCAGAAGTTTGTAATATGAAATAATGACTTTAAATATGTTTTAATATTATATATTACATTTACTTATTTACATTACTCAAGTATCTATTGAGTTTATTTTTGTACACATTATAACATTTTAAATACTATATCAAGGATTTGTTAATGATTACCAAATGATTTGTAAACTTTTAAGAAATTGTTTGTAAAACATCTATAAACATTACACAGGTAAATGGACCAGAAACCAACTAATAACCATTGACAGAGTTAGAGCTAGTTATAGATGTTTTACAAATAATAACAATAACAAATCATTTGGGAATATTGACAAATACTTATAGTATATAAAATGTTGTATACTATATTTAAAGTATTATTTTTTTGTTATTTATAGTTTTTAACATGTGTGCAACAATACACTGTTAAAATAAATTATAGTATTACTAATAATTAAACAAGTTAACATTATTAATTTTAATTGAATGGTTTGAACAGTAAAATAACTAAATTATACATTTATTATTTATAAATGATGGTTATTACCTCAAAAACTAAAAATATTTTCTCACTTACCTCTAGTGTCCAGCCATGCAGATAGTTTCGGTTTTATTTGGTCAGTTTTAAAATATATAATATATATAATATTTCTGAGACTCTAATTCAATGGAAATGAATTGGATTTTGTTCATGGTCCCACTATACACGTGAAAAAAAAATTACATTTTATCTGTAATGAATTAGTAATAACCTACCATAACAACTCTGTGCTCATATACCAGTAAAATAATACTGGCATTTTGGAGGGATTTTTTTAAGTTAATAAAAAAAAATAACTGTTTATTGTCTTATTGCAAATGCATTCACTTCCTCATTCAGTGCCTGGTAGACGCTTACCCAACATACAAATTACTGATTGTTTATTACATGACTTGAATATCACCCGTCATTTACTGTACTATATATATCAAGTGTTCCTCCACCTACAACATTCAGATTGTATCACGGTTGGATCCTAGTACTTTCATGTATTTCAGCATTGTTGACTGAATTACTGCCAGAGGAGCTTAATTCATTTACAGACAGGTATGTTTTCTAGGAAACTGCATTGACTTTACTTTGTTTTTGCCCTCTGGACTACCTCTGAAAACTAACAAGCCTGGGACGTCTCTGAGGAAATGTTCTGGTTAGTTATGTCTGACCTTTCTCCATCAGACCTGCAGGCGATAAAGAAATCTTGAAATAATTGTAAAAGTATTACTGTTGTAGTCCACTCATCTCATCTCACTACATTCATGTCTCCATAATGAATGGAAATCAGCCTGAAGGGTGCCTCTTAATTTAACTACAGCTGGGTCAGTGTTTGTTATTTTACACGAGCTGTGTTTGGATATTTACTCTCTTAAAAGGGGACAACATTGTTCTGTGATCTTACTGATAGTGATATAGTTACATACAGTACTTGATCTATTTTCAACTCTTGAAAAAGTTGAAGTGTAACTTGAGAAATCATCTTTTATGCCTTACTTTTAACACCCTTTTGTAGCCATGTTATTGATGTGTCCTCATCCACTTCATTAATACAACTCACAAACCTGTGATATATATTTTGTTATGATTCTTTATCATGTGATTTGTGTTATTCTGCTTCTTTATCGCTTATCAATAAAATATCACACCTATCAACTCGCTTTTGTTACAGATTTCTACAACAAACCCCTTCATTTTCAAATTGGTTTAAATCATTTTAATGTATACAGGCAGAAACAATCCATTGCTCAATAAGGAAGAAACAAAATGGAGAGGGACACTTCACTGAAGGATGGTAACACATCCAGTTCAAGCTTGTCAGAGACGAAAGACCACAAAATCAGTATAACACAAATTTACACTTTTCTCTTATCAAACATGGAAGTAGGTATCGAAGCTCAGAGGAACTTCACTGACAAGCTACCAAACATTTTAACACTAATGACACCACATGATTCAAGAAAAGTGCATCACATTGCATTTGTGTGCCAAACGATAACAGTGCAAGATCATATGTGATGCTTCCCTTTACGCTCCCTTATCATACATGCACACCCAGCGTGTTTTATTATTTCACATACTGTGTCGTAGTGGTGAAAATGTTCACCAAAGCTCCAGCTGTTCCCAAAAACAGTCCAGTTTTCCTATTGTTTTCCTTCCTGAGACAGTCTGTATCTCGATGAATCAGCTAATGGAAGAGAGCTGTTAAGCGTTGAGAGCTTTGGCTACATCTGTGAAGACCAGACGACTGGGCCTCTGCGTGGTCCCCTGGGAGGTTGTGAGAGTCTGCAGAGGAGATGGGCAGCAAGACAGATGGGAGATAAAGCTGTCAGTGACATTAAGATCAAATGAGGACTCCAGCCAAATAGTGATGACAGCTAGTTGTTTGCTTTGTTCATTTTAGGACCATCAACACAGCTAAATCAACTTAATATTTGAAGATTTAGTGACTACTAACTCAAAAGTTGGGACCAGAGGCCACATGTAAAACAGCATGCAAACTGTTTAGGGTAGACGAGTCAAACTCAATTTCATCCCGGGCCACATCAACATTATGGTTACCCTCAAAGGGCCGGTTGTAATTGTAAGACTATATAAATGTATCTACTCATGATCATACAGAATTGCCTCTGCATCTGATTATTATTAGTTTTAGTAATCATTTATTAAATAACTAGCTCTGGCAGCAGAAGTCTAGGAAAAATAATTGAAAGCAGAAATATTGTACAATTTATTATAAAAAAAAATAGCTCAACAACAAAAACATGCATTTGCATCAATATATCTGCATGCACGTAAACACAAAGATACTGTATGTACACTCATTTTTATGTGTTATAAATCCCATGAATATATGAGATTAAGAAACCTTCATCACTCATCCATCAAAGATCAAAGTAATGTAATTGAAGTGAATAATAGAGGTCTTTTTTACATCACAGAAATGTTATGAAACACAATTTATTACATTAACTTTGTTTAACTTTGTGGTGGGAGTTGAGAGGGGCAGAACTAAAGTACAACAAATCAATGTTCTCTGATCTAACATGCAATCTGTGGCATATAAATTGTTTGTGTTCCAACAGCTGATCTGCTGAGATCATGTGTGGTAGATGACAGTGTTTTGCCACTGCCTTGTAGCGAAGAAGACATACCGCCTTGTCTCCATTAAGCACAAACATATTTGCTTTCTGTCTCTCATTAAATTTCCTTCCCTCTGCATCAACTTTTCTTTTCTTGGACATTTTGGTACTATTCATATTTTTTTTATACGACCCCATCACTCGGCAAGAGCGCTGTACTTGGGAACTGGTGATATTGAGACGCTTCAGTGCGCGTAACAAAATCAAGATGCATTGTGAGACATGTAGTTTAAGGTCATCGTACTTCCGTAAAGTGGCATAGAATTGTATGATAAGCAGAATATATTCTTTGTCAGCCCTCGTGGGCCACATAAAATGAGGTGCCGGGCTTTGGCCTGCGGACCTTGAGTTTGACATGTGGTTTAGGTTATGTAATAAATTCACTAGTATAGTAGAAATGCCAACCTGCATTGTAAAAATTGGTTAATAAATAACGCCACATCACCAGTGTCGCATCATCTGATTAACTTTTGAACACAAAGGGATTTTGATGGTACTGATCAAATTTGAAGTTGATCACATGAATTCTGAAGGAGGAATTTGTGAAGAGGGTATGCATTGACCTCAAATGGTTAAGGTTAGGCATTGACCTTGAATGATTAAGGTTAGGCATTGACCTTGAATAATTAAGGTTAGGCATTGACCTTGAATGGTTAAGGTTAGGCATTGACCTTGAATAATTAAGGTTAGGCATTGACTTTGAATAATTAAGGTTAGGCATTGACCTTGAATGGTTAAGGTTAGGCATTGACCTCAAATGGTTAAGGTTAGGCATTGACCTTGAATGGTTAAGGTTAGGCATTGACCTCAAATGGTTAAGGTTAGGCATTGACCTTGAATGGTTAAGGTTAGGCATAGACCTTGAATGTTAAGGTTAGGCATTGACCTTGAATAATTAAGGTTAGGCATTGACCTTGAATAATTAAGGTTAGGCATTGACCTTGAATGATTAAGGTTAGGCATTGACCTTGAATAATTAAGGTTAGGCATTGACCTTGAATAATTAAGGTTAGGCATTGACCTTGAATGATTAAGGTTAGGCATTGACCTTGCATGGTTAAGGTTAGACATTGACCTTGAATAGTTAAGGTTAGACATTGACCTTGAATAGTTAAGGTTAGACATTGATCTTGAATAGTTAAGGTTAGGCATTGACCTTGAATAGTTAAGGTTAGACATTGATCTTGAATAGTTAAGGTTAGGCATTGACCTTGAATGGTTCAGTTTAGGATAGGTCGTTGGGCATGTAGGTGAAACCTGAATGAGGGGCTCAATTTTTCCAGCTTTTTAGGCAGTGCCATCAAATCATTTTGCCTGTTTGACTCAGTTTCCATGTATGAGATGCAGTTGAAAGCTCTGGAAACAGCTAGTGCGTAAGTGGGCCTTGACCGTGAACTTACATTCATGTTCTTTGGCTACTGAACAAAAATAAACTAATAAACAAAACTGCACTTACAATTTTTCTTCATCAGTACTTCTTTATATATTAGTCTGACTGTCCTCCACCACTTGAACGTGTGACGGTGTGTGTATTAAACACATGAATGAATGGATTAATTGAAAAGAAGGTGGTGTTTTGCTTGAGCTTTATGTGCATGTGGCCCCTGGAATATTCAATGAATACTGTATTAAGTTGAGGGAGCACAAATGAAAGGATGAAAGATAACACGGATGTTCAAAGGTAAAGACTGAGTGTGTTGGTGTGTGTCCTCTGTTAATTTAATATAGATTAGTTAATACGAAATGACAAGCATTACACATTAAACAACATCTAACCTACTGTTGTTGGAGGTTGTGACAGAATGAGAATTGTGAAGGGAAAAAAGAGGTTCAGAGAGATGGTTCAAAACACACTCAAGTGATACCTTACCATGTTTGCCTTTTACCATTATGCCATTGTCAAAACTTGAAAAAAAATCAAAGAAAATAAAGATAAATCATGTCAGAAAACAAACCAAAAAGTGACAGACTTACAGCTATAAATGGAACAAAATAAACTGAGGATCAGTAGCCTAAAATAAAGCACAGATGTACTGAGATATGGCAAAAATAGTTTATCAAAATAATGTTTAAAATATACAGATAACACAGCCAGAAGAATTGCTTCGATGCACCACACATTTTGATAAGAGTCTGTGTTTTGTTATTGATAACTACTTCATTGAAATATGGTTGCCTTGGCTTTTGTGGCCATCAAACCATTCACCACTTGCGGTCTGAATGGGTGCACTTTCACTCTCGATAACAGATACAGTAGTTCCTGTGAGAAGCTCACCTTGGCATTGGGACCTGTGAGGCTGCCTTCCCGGCCGTGGTCCAGTAGTTCCTGTTCCAGCAGGTCATCTTGTTCTTCAGCCGGGTCAAAGTTGTACATGGGCATGAGCTGGTGCCTCAGCTTCTCCAAACTGTATGACAAGAGTTCAGGGACGAAGGCCAGTCAGCATTTGAGTGAGAAGAAATTATGGCTTGTTGCAATGCTGGATTAACCTAGTGTGTTAAAAATGGGCGAGAATTCAGTGGTCCCTACTATCCCTCCACATACAGTATGTACCTACTAGTGCAACTAGGCCTGTAGTTTTTGAGTCCAGTCTCGGTCTTGAGTGGTTTTGAGACCACTGTTAATTCTTGCACTTGTCTTGTGTCTTGTCTCTATTTCGGTTTTATTTATGTCTACCCTATCTCCTTAATCACTATATTGGCAGTGGAAAAACACTATTGCCTATTATGGTCTCGAACAGGACTCGATTTGCTCTGGACTTGGTTTCGATTTACTTTAGACTTGGTCTTGAATCAGACTCAACTAGACCTGGTCTTGGACTTGATTACATTGGTCTTGACTACAGCCCTGAGTGCAACCAGAGCTCCTATGATGGAATAACTGTGTAGCATTATGTACCACATGGACACAATATAAACTAATGTAAACTACATTTTTACACAGGGCAGCTCTACAATACAGCCACAAAATAACCTGTGTGTTTGTTTACATAGCATCATGTACCACATGGATACAATATACACTCTCCGGCCACTTAAGTAGGTACGCTCGTTTAATTGCTTGTTATTGTTGCTAATCAGCCAATCACATGGCCGCAACTCAGTGCATTTAGGCATGTAGATGTGGTCAAGACAACTGGCTTAAGTTGAAACCGAGCATCAGAATGGAGAAGAAAAGGGATTTAAGGGACTTTGAACGTGGCATGGTTGTTGGTGCCAGACAGGCTGGTCTGAGTATTTCAGAAACTTCTACTGGGATTTTCAAGTACAACCATCTCTAGGGTTTACAGAGAATGGTCCAAAAAAGAGAAAATATCCAGTGAGGCAGTTGTGTGGATGAAAATGTCTTGTTGATGTGAGAGGTCAGAGGAGAATGGACAGACTGGTTGCAGATGATAGAAAGGCAACAGTAACTCAAATAATCACTCGTTACAACCAATTAATGCAGAATATCATCTCTGAACACACAACACATTGAACCTTGAAGAAGATGGTCTACAGCAGCAGAAGACCACACTGGGTGCCCCTCCTGTCAGCTAAGAACAGGAAACTGAGACTACAACTCACACAGGCTCATCAAAATTGGACAATAGAAGATTAGAAAAACGTTGCCTGGTCTGACGAGTCTAGATTTCAGCTGCGACATTCAGATGGCAGGGTCCGAATTTGGTGTAAACAACATGAAAGCATGGATCCATCGTGCCTTGTATCAATGGTTCAGGCTGATGGTGGTGGTGTAATGATGTAGAGGATATTTTCTTGGCACATTTTGAGCCCCTTAGTACCAACTGAGCATCGTTTAAATGTCGCAGCCTTGCATCATAGATGTGCAGCCGACAAATCTGCAGCAACTGCGTGATGCTATCATGTCAATATGGACCAAAATCTCTGAGGAATGTTTCCAAAACATTGTTGAAAGTATGCCACGAAGAATTAAGGCAGTTCTGAAGGCAAAAGGGGGTTCAGCCTTTTACTAGCAAGATGTGCCTAATTATGTGGCCGGTGAATGTAAGTAAGGGATAATGTGATGTGGCATGACACATGACCCACTGGCTTATCCTGCTTATTACATGGCTACTTACTTAAGAAATAAAAAATCTGATGCAAAAAAAGTCCACCAGAGTCCAACATCAGAACTGCCCCCATAGCAACAGTCCATTATACATAGCAACGGTCTGCTATAGTCTCTTATATATGGCAATAGTCTGCTATAAAGAAATAACAGACTATAGAATACCTTGATTGAGCAATCAGAATCGAGTATTCAACAAAGCTGTGTAATAAACTAAAATAATATAGATGTTTAAACTAGATTTTTACACAGGACCCTCTACAGGACGCAGCTACAAGTAACCTAATACTGCAGGACATGTCTACTATGGTTTAGTGGTGAAAATTTTACAAATGAAACCAAATGGCATAAACTAAAACAAAAATAAACTTACCGCTTCCGTTTACGAATATACAGCATCTAGATGGAGAAAGACAAATATAAAGAGAAACAAGCAGTGATGTTGATAGAAGGGGCTTGACTGAGTGCAAGTATAGCTAGTAGCCTATATACTGTATGACGTGTCAAGACAAATATACACACATTTAAACATATTGGGTTCAGAATCCAATAGGTCAAGACACTCCAGCTCATCCAGAGAAAATGTATTTCTGCTGAACCAAATTCAATTTTAGAGACAACATTTAAATTATTCCTTACAATTGCCACTGCCAAGCCAATGACAGTGATGATGCCAAAGGGTAGGAGCACCATTCCCATTCCCGAGCCCTCGATCACCGCCTCCGGAAACGTGGTGGCATTGAAGCTGGTCTCGTTGGTTGTTGTTATAGTAACAGTCATTAATGTCGTCCTGGAGGTGACATTGTCTCTGTCGCTCTTGCCCGTTGAGAGGAATGGGATTGCGGTGGTCGTGGCGGTTGTGGAGAGAAAACTTGTTGTCGTAGCTGCAGTTACAGCCATGGTCAGGTGTAACAGCTTCAACTGAAGGATGTCTCTTCGATCTCTGCGTGGATGTTGTTGTGTCGCTTAGCCTTTAGTATATCTCATGGTCGATTGTGTCTTCCCTCTGGTTTGAGGTCTGCTGAGGCACTGATGATGCTTTGGCCATATGATCTGGACAATAAAACCTCAAACTAAAAGGATAAACAGTGCGATTAATAAATGGTTATTGCAGAGAACATGAATAAAGGTGAAGTGATCCTTAAGAACTGCAGCCAAAATGCTGAAAGACAATTTCCAATTTTCTTTTGTACACTGATTATTTACGTAAACCTTTGTAGTAAAAAAATTCAAATGTTTTCGTTTTGGCACACCTCACCCAATGTCAGTCAAACCACGGCTGATTGTGCCAGCAGTGTTGCGGTGGGTGTTTTTGGGCAGGATGTGGGTAGCAAAGGCACAGGAGGAAGGTGGCATAACAAACTTGATAAAATACAGAGGAATACTAACCACTCAAACTGTAACGTGTACTGTGAGGAAATGTGTTGGCACCTCATTCAGAACGTCAAAATCAAACTTACACCCACACACACATACGCTACCACACACACACACACACAGCTTCCATAAATATCCACTGAATCCAAAACTCGGTACATGTACCTCCCACCCACACACACACTGAATACATCCCATGAGAGAAAAGAGTATCCTGAATATATTATGAGTTTTTAACATTTCATATTAAAGCTGCAGAGGGTAGAAATAGAGCAAATATGATATTTTGATATTTTCATAAAACAGGCACTGACAGTAGCTGACAGTAGACAGGTAATCTGAAAAAAAAAACGTTCTTTTGTGTCCTCTGGTGCTCCTAATGGCATCTACAAGATTTCACAGACCGGAGGAAAACAACCAATCAGAGCCGAGCTGGAGCCTGCCGTCTTTGAGCAGCTGTCAATCACTCACAAATTGATCAGTCAAAATAGGCAGCACTGATCAAATATTAATCAATATTCTGTTACTGTAATGACTATTTCTCTCCTCTAATGTTTTCAGAAACATCTTGTAGTTACTGTTTAGCTGTAAAATGAGAAAAATTTTGACCCAGCAGCCATGTTGAGATCTGGTGAGGAAATACCAAGCTCCGCCCACCAGCTGGAGCAACCTTTCTCATTTTACAGCTAAACTTTAACTACAAGATGTTTCTGAACACATCTGAGTCTAGAACATTACAGTGACACAATATTGATTCATATTTGATCAACACTGCCTAGTTTGACCGTTTGATCAGTTTTCAAGTGGCTGACAGCTGGCTCTGTTGAATGAACAGCCAATAGGAACAGTCTGTGAAATAACCTGTGACTGGCCAAAGTCTCCCTTTAGTTTTTTAAAGCCTGAAATCACAGTCATAAGGAGGTACAGAAGTTTGTTTTCTCTCAGAGCACTTGAATTGTAATATGCTGAATGGTTATTTATGGATTTTTTTGCCAAAAATATACAGCCTGCTGCAGGTTTAAAGCAGAAAATAGACCCATGCTGTCTTCCTCTCCCTGTGCCCTTAATGAGGAACATATGCAGCTGAAGCAAACAACCAATGAAAACCAAAGGCTGGATTCAGTCATTACTGTTGTGTATTTATCAACCCCCTTGCACTGCAACAAGACATGATCTTTGCCTGAATCATGTTATGGTCTTGTTATTGATACATACAATGTTATATTTAGCCAAGATGCACTGTGTCTCAGCTGAGCTGCTAATCCTGCCAACGTGACCAGGTCCTCCTACTCTATGTGTCCTCCCAGATTAGAGATGCATACGTACCTTAACATACAACATGCATGGCTTCAGAGGTGATCTGCTGCAGGCCGGGGTTAGCTAGAGATGGGAAAATTTCATTGGAAGAGGCAGCATTTCCTCCAGTGGCTGCCCCTCCTCCTCCTCTTCTGCTTCCCCCTTTAGCAATGCAGGTACTGCACAGGCTGTTTACACTGACAAAACAGCCATTTTCTGTGAAGATGGGCTCCACACACTAGAGTAACCCTATCCCAGCAGCCTACAGGAGATCACCTTCCCGTTCTCCGGTTGCCTCCTCGGATCTACTCCCCTTCGTCTTGCCCTTACTTGTGTTTCACACAACCGATGAGGCTGCTCCAGGGATGCTGCAAGCAGAGCTGAGTGTGGCCAGCTCCCTCCCCCACCACCCTGCTATTGGTCTAATGGCTTCAAGATGACTGATGCGGTTGGCTCCTTCAGCTGTCTATTCGGCTTTGCAGAGATGAGAATGGGATTTAATGGCCCTGCACACCAGATGCTGTCAGACCCATGTGAATGACTGCATCCGGGTGGCAGCTCTGAGGAAATTAACCCTATGATGTCCACTCTTGAACTCTCAGTGATCTGAATCTATTGTATTACAAAACAGAAAATCACTCATAGATTTCTTTTACTTTAATTTCAAGGAGTTATTCATGTGATTGCACACATGACATTTGTAGCCTGCGATTAGCAATGTGATGAAAACAAGATACTTGTTTGTCTTCTTTTATAATTGTGTGTAATTGTAACACAACAGTTGTCCACACAGTCTTCAGCTCATTTTGAAGGAGTCCCCGGTCATCATGGCCACAAACTCTGAAAAATCAGCAATAAATAGTTGTATCATTTACTTATTACCTTGTGTTCCTATTTATTTCAATCTAAGGACACATTTTGGAAAATACAAGTATATTCAGACATTTTTGAGTAAAAAACCCAGATGTAAATAAATGCAATGCTTGTCACAGAAATTATAAATGATATCATGTCATTTTGTAATTTAATTTCCTAATACACAACAGTAGTGACAGGTTAAAGAGTTCAATCTGAAACATTAGAAACAATAGTGTGACTTTTCAAGAAAATTTACACATTTTGGGATACGAGTTCTGGCAACACAAACTATCACAAGAGATATTTATAATGTACTTGCTCGCACTGCTGTGAAAAAAAAATGCAATCTAACCAACTGAAAGTCTGAAGATTCACCACCACTAAGGCAATAGTTACATGAACTGACGTCTTACTGCACACCTGAGAATATATTTTATAGTGTAAGAAAAACCCTAAAAGCTTTATTAAATTTGGGGACTCTTTCTTAATATTTTGCCCTCTTTGGAACTAGATGGCCACAGACACACAGCACCTCCTGGACCAACGCCTCTAAGATGTGTTTAAGTGTGTGATATGAAAGCAATTGCAGAGCTATACTGGGATTTTATCCAGTCTTGTTTTCTACTATTACTATTTCCTCAAACCATGATTGCTACTGACACATTCAGATTTATAAACGTGCATGTGCACTAGATATGTGTTTATTATTTCTAAACCTATTCAATATGTATATATTTATTTTTTCTATTAATATTCATTTCAATCATTACTTTGAATGTATCTTATATTTTTATATTTTCATTTTTATTATTATGTAAAGTATATTTGATACAAAGTTAGGTTCAATAATATATCATTACCACATTTGTTCTATAATTCATTTCTTATGTTATTTTTTTAACCAATGTTTATTTTATTTGTCTGGTTTCAATAGTTGTTTTAAAAAACATAAAAGAAATGTTGATACACATTGGAACTGAATTGTAAAATAAGCCTTTCACTAACAAAAAAACTTTATAAAAATAATTTAAAAAATGCAAACTTTGATGAGGGCGGTACTGTACTAATTTAAATTTACACATACATACATACATTTGTAAATAGATAATGGGTTTATAGCAATTACTTTTTGACTGGAACAATTCTGACTGAATCTGACAGAAACCATAAAATGACAAAATATATACAAAACAGCACAGCAATACAATGATAACTATCATTGAATTTATATTTTCAAAAAAAAAAATACAAGCCTCTTTAGAGTGGTTATGGCCTGTAAGTGAAATATATCCAAACCTTCATAATTGATGGTTCCATCTCCATCTTTATCCGCCTCCTTCATCATCTGCTCTGCCTCAATCTCATTAAGTGGTTCCCCTGCATTCATCAGTACATATCTGAGAAGAAAACATGAAGGAAAACATAAATGATGACAAGATAATGTTAATACACATTGGTGGGCATTGTTTTTTTTAAATTTCATTTGTTTTATCTGGATACTAATTGGAGATCAAAATAAATACTTACTTGTCACTAGTTGATAGTGCAGTGTAATCCACTATGCAACAGATCATGTTAAGTGTTAATAAAGAATGTGCTTATTAAGTGAAGGGGAAATGTCTATGCTTTGCTTTTCTTTCTCTTATGTTATTCTTACTTGAGTGTGTTCCAGTCAATATATCCTTTGGCCTCTTTGTCAAACACTTTAAAAGCAGCTCTGAGTTCAGCGTTCTGGTTCTTGGTTCTTTCGTGGTACAGCGCCATCAGACCCAGGAAGCTGTCACAGTTAAATATCCCTTTACCTGAAGAGTCACAAAAAATAATCAGTTTAAACAAAGCATCATTATCTGTGTGCAGCACAGCAACTTCTGTTTGATAGTTTGGTGGATAGAAGAGAAAAACATTATGTTAGAGATCATGTGAGTTTATGTGCAGTGAAGTTAAACATCATGTAAGTACATAGTAGTTAAATAATGTCAAGTACAACATCACAGCCTTTACAATTATCTAACCACAGCTATCTGATGTATTTCTGAAAAAATGCCAGTGGTTGTATTAGATAAATTATCCTGAAAAAGGATTAATTGTTTTAAGGAAGAGAAATTGTTGAGTGATATTTTAGCAAAACATCTTTCATTTTCTGACATTTTTATGACAACCAAAACATTTAACTTGATTCTTGTATTTTGATTAAAAAACAAACAAAAACATTAATATGTATGAGGCTGACATTTAAAAATCTAACCATTAGCTTTACAGCTAGAATTGAGTCAGCATTAATCACAATTTATCGTTAAGCTAAATATTACTGCAATACCTCTTTGATATCAAAATGCCAAAATAAAATTTATGAAAATGGCAGCATTATATTTGTTCTCTCCTCTTTTCATTTCAGAGAGAGATGGGAGGCATAAAGAGAGACGCCTATAAATAGGGCAGGAAATGAAATGGCAAATTAAAAATGTGTAAGTTAAGGTTAGCCTGTGTACAGAGAACTTAATCTGACATAAAGTTATAACAGAAATATTCAACTCAAAAGATGTCCTCCAGTTAGCAGAAGGCAGTAAATCATGGTGCAATATTTCTTTGCTGCGCATAATGAAGCCCCTGTTCAAGTCACATGACAGTGACTAGAGAGTTTGTTCTTTTATGACTTTTCTGTGTGATTACATTTCACAGTGATGACAGCAATCTATTTGTTACTGAACTTGTTACCAAACTAACTGTTTGGATTACGTTGAAAATTGTAGTGAAAATGAGTGAATCTTAATTGGAAATGAATAACAACATCTTAATTAAACATTTTCCAACTGTCCTACTGCAGGATGTTAGCTTTAACTCACACATAGTGAAACACTGACACCTAGTGATTAATGTGGTAACCTGCAGGAACAACAAAAATACTGCAGTATTAGATAATGTTGTGCTTTTTATAATGCACTTTTAAAAAGTTGCATAAATTCAAAATCTCTCAAAAGTTGCAGTTAAAATACAGATTTGATCACCTGCAAAATGTATTTCCAAATATGTCTTAAGATTAACCTTACCAGAACAAATGGCAAATATCCATTTTATCTACCGCCTTACACCTCAGCTAATGTTAATGGCCAGGCTATCAGTACAACGTCTAATTTAACGCTTTAACCCCTTACCATTCTGCTTTCTGTTTTAAAGGTTTAGAGGTGGGGGACAGGGGGTGTTCAGTGGTACATAAATAGTAAATAAAGGGATTAATCATAAATAAATTGTAAAAGTGTATAAGCGCATAGATTATGATGGTAAAAGTATGCAATGGCCATCTCCATGCTCTCATAAATTATTTCAGCAATTTTTTGGGTTGATATCATTTGTTGCGTGGATTTGGTGTTAAATTTAACAAATTTATTATTCGTATTATTCTTAATAATAATAATAATAATAATAATAAAATAATAATAATAATGTTATTATTCTTATTCTTGTCATTCTTCTTATTATTATTATTTATTATCCTCCAAAATACCACATTAAGACGTGGAGGAACACCAGAGAAAAATCCATGCAGTGATCTGGTTTCAAAAACCTTTGACATTTGGAGATTTCTGCAAGAACTGCATTTTTTGGTGATTGGATGGCGAGCACCTCTCTTGTGTAAACTGCTCATGAAACTCAGAAAACTTTAAAAACCCTTATTGTCAGGCTAGGGAATCCATCCATCCTCTGAATGCTCTAGGTCTCTAGTTTATGGCTGTAAAGTTTTATGAGGCTATGATTATCCTGGTGGTCACCACATACCACCACATTTTATACAGTGAGGTCAAGTTTCAAAAAATGGTATCACTACAATGAAATGGCTACTATGGGGACTAACATCACACACAAATGCAGTTGGTCTCACTGGATCCACAAGAGTCTCAGCTTTACATGATACCCAATTAATGTAACTCTAAGACTGACCCCAATATGCAGAAATACTCCATAAAAAACTATTTGGTATTTGCCCCAAACTGCTTGTGATCATCATAAAGTGGGCAACATTATTTAGCCTCTTTCCCAACAAACTAGCATGGTAGGTACCAATGGATTCCAGTGGGAGGTTTTCTAGTTATATGATATCAGTACCTTCACTCTGGCTATAAAACTTAACCTGCTCCAGCCTCAGAAAGACAGTAAAGTCGGTCTCAGAGGGTTAATGTTATCAGAACAAGTGGCAAACATCCATTTTATCGATTTTCCTACACTGCATACATACAATGCTTAAAGAATTTAAAGATGTTGCTCATGTACGGAAATCAGCGATTTCAGCAGCTTTCAGTGAACATTATATGCATAAAAACAATATGATTTATGGTAGGGCTGTTGTACCGGATTACATTTTATATATACCCCAAAAAGTGGAAGTTCAAGTGATATGCTGTCAGTTAATGGCCCATAAAGGTCAAGACGCTTAGTTAAATGTATAATAGATGATGATACATTTCCATAATACAGGGTTTACAGTCATTACAGGTTTATATTCACCATCTTTATCCACATCCTTGGCCATCTGGCTGAGCTCTCTCTTTGTAGGATTGATCCCCATTAAACTCATCAGCCTCTCCAGCTCCTGTGTCTTCACATCTCCATTTCCCTCTTCGTCGAACATCTCGAAAACCCCTTTGTACTCTGTGATCTGCTCTTGTGTTAACTTGCTGGCCTGCATGGAAGAAAATAAGGGAGTTGTTTGGGGAGCTGCAGTATTTGATACATGAGCAGGGTTATTGAGAGCAGAAATAGATCAACACAGCAAAGCTTCTGGAAATACATCGTGTTGAATTCAACTACATTAATTACATATAGTAGAATAAAAAAATTTTGTATGTGAAGTTCTCACCATCTTTTCTGGCAGTCCAAACACAGCTGAGGACAAGCAGTGTGGCAACAGTTACTGCAGAATGAGAGGATGTCTTGCTCTCGTCATTACACTTCTAATACGCTTTCCCCAGAGTTTAGAGGAGCATGCTCCTTTGGCCTTTTATGGCACTTAAATGGTGGACTTGCCAATCACCCATGAGGATGGTAAACATGGTAAACAGCATAACTATACTAGAATATAACACTGGAAGACAACTGATTCTGGTCAACTTGTAATTGGTTAAAATATAATGTTGTTCTCAAAGTAACCATGACAGAACAACAGCCAGACAACCTGACAAGATGAGAAAACTATCAGATGCATTTTCTGACCTCAACATCACATGGTCCACTTATGGGAACTGCAATTAGCTTGCTGTTAGCCATTAGCAGGTGTTTTGTGCAGCCCCCAGTGACTCTCATGAAGGCAGACAACCAAATAAGGACACACTTAACTGCAAGAAGTTATTTCCATCATTGCAATGGGAACATTAAGCATTTCACATTTGTTGTTGGGCAAGGGCTATGAATCTCTGTATGCCACATTCATACAGTAAGAGACAATAAACCAAAATTAAAACTGTAACAGACATCATCAAAGTATTAGGACTTAATATTTACAAAATCTGATAGTCAAAAAATACAACTAAAATGTATATTGTTTTATCCCATATTCTGTTTTTGTACTTTCATGATGAACATTTTCACTGCTGGGTCGCAGCTTGAACCACAAAGGAAGTCATGTATGACAGAGCCATAACAGAAGATGGTTCATTTTAATGTTTGGATCAATCTTGTGGAAAAAAATGTACTGTAAAAAGTGTAAAATGCACTTTTACCTCTGGTTTGCACTGTTAACGCAGTTAGCACCATTAGCTGCTAGCTGCCAGCTCAGCTGTCTCCAGGTTGAGAGTCAAGTGGAGGCAATAGGAATGCTCTGAATTCCATATAAAGCACCTTTAAAATGTATAAAGTACACTTGAACTGAAAAACAAAAGCACAAATATATTAATCTTCAAGTAATGCTCACCAACTTTCACCAAGGCTTTCAATTCCAGGCTGAATCAAATCAACTGATACTGATTTAAAAAACAAAAAAACTCCATAAACACATAAACTAAGTATAACTGCATGTACATCAACGGTTTTTATTTTTATACATTTATGTACATATGCCCATATTCTGCATTAAAGGTATAATATGTAACCATTGTCAGTTGCTGTCGGTAAACACTCATGTGAGCTATGGAGTAACTGAAGAGAGGGAGCGGCGTTAGTGAGAACAAAGTAGCGAATCAGAGAAATAAAACGTTATTTTTTTCTGATTGTTTTCCAGGATTTACATTCTAAAACATAAATTTAACACATAACTAAGTCCACAGGACTCTGCTGGAAGGTTCAGAGTTGTGGGATTTTGAATGAACGCAGGCTTCCGGTCTGCTGGCTGTGGCTCAGTACTGCTCTCATCAAAACTACAGACACACACTGATCATAGCTGCACTCACAGCACACACTCTAAGAAAAGTCGGTAAAAATACTGAGCAATGTACTTTGTTAACATGAAGGAATTTTATGTATCGATTTTATCACAGGAGTTTTACCCATATTTTTAAAGATGCATTGCATTGTGGGAACAGGAATCTCTGCTAGTGCGAAAGCTGGAAGAGACAGAAAAAAAAAATCAACAGTCTTACCAAAATGATTTATGTTAAGGACTTAAAGCTGTGCTGTTGTTTAGTTTAGCTGTTGTTGACCATTAAATTTACCAAGACATATTTTGCTGATCATTCTGAGACTAATGCGTTTGGTATTGTAACTAACATTTTACAGATGCTTATATTTTAGACTTCAGTAGATGTCAGGTAGTGTTAGTCCCAGTTTTAGCCTCAGGCAGTCTGCAAAGACCCATAAGTAACGTACAAATGCTAGCTTCTGTTTTCCCTGCAGAATATAAAGGTTAAAGCCATTTGGCTAAGTACAGAGGATAGACTGTAAATTTATGGGATTTTCCCTATTAGGATTAACAGAAGTGTCCATGAATGGTACAGAAGACATTCTGTAAATCAACAGAAATTTTTGTTTTAGGGTTGAAGAAAATGTCTGTAAACTTAACAGAAAATGTACTGGTAATTTTCTGTTTTTCTATGGATTTTTTTCTTAGAGTGCAGACAGGAGCAGGGAATCACAGGAATATATGCACATATAATAACACAACCTGTTATCATCCATGAAATATGCCATTTAAAGGGGGATTTGTGTCTTGGTATCAGAAGCTGAGGGGTATGACAAAGCTGTGATATTTGACCACCTGAATGTGTTGCACAACTTGTGCACTGTTACTGGCTGGGGGTTACAACCTCACGTGGGCCCCAAAGGCTGTTTGCAGATGCCCAGAAGCGACCAGAGTAAAGCAATATAACAAGAAAAGAGGAAATACAGGCAGAGAGCTGCAGAGTCTCTGGAGAAACAGACACCACCATGCACTTCTAGTGGGGCATAAGTGATGATTGAGAGGGATAATTTCTGAATCAGTCTATACATTGTTTTTTTTTAGTTAATTCTTGCATATTATACCTTTAATCTTCTGGGAAAATATTTGCAGCCTACCAAAATGCACAGCTATGTCTATTGCCATTTTGAAAATGTTTTAGTTTTCAACTTAAACTGTAGCAATGTTGTTTTTATGATGATGCTCAGTGTGATAACACAAAAAGATTGAACATGACATTCAACTGATGGCAACAGCAGCTGATTAGAGTTTGATCAAACTTGGTTTTGGCTCTTATGTGATATCTGATATAGTTAAAACGCACTTACACCCCTATGACTCCTAGCCCTTGCAATGTACCTGTGAAACACAGTAAACCTCACTAAACATTAACATGAGAACACACTACTTCCTAATTAACTATGTGCTGTTAACTGCTATTATTAGCTAGCTAAATAGAGCCCTGCTGAAATCATTAATACAACTTCCTAGTTTAGGAGCCAACTTGGAGACTGACCAACTGACTCAGCCTTTCAGTTTCACTGGGAAAACAAACGAACACCATGTTCTCTTAGCTTTTAGAGCACTCTATTGAAATGCGGTAACAAATAAGAAGTACCAGACATTGATCAAAGTGATTGATAATCTCCAGCTGTGGATAAAACACCAATCGAAGGTTCTCTGCCCATCGCTGCTGCAGCGTGGGGTTTCCCAGTGCTGACTGCAGGGTTACCGCGCCCATCTCCCCATCTCGTCGTTCTATGGCCGGACGAGAGTGTTACTACGGAAAGGGCAGATGTTAAGCTTGGCACAGGGGAGAGAGTAGGCTGTCTTGTTGAATGAGGTATAGTGAATTTAAAGATTAGCTTTTTTGTCTGCCTGGGCAGTGTCTTCGCTACAAGGCTAGTGGGTGTGATTTCTCCCCCCCTCCCCACTCCGGTTGGTTGACTGAGGTTGACAAGCTCCCTAGCCTTAGCCTGCTATCGGGAAGGGCTGCTCCTCAGAAAACTAACGTTAGCTGGCTAGCTAGTTAGTAAGCTAGCGCTGTGGTGTTCGTTGATGCGTGGATCGGAGGTATACGCCGTCTTGCTTTTCAGTCAATGCCAAAACGCAAAAACAAATTGAATCAGGTAAGGTGAAATAAAGCGACGACCATGCTGCTTCCACATCTTTCACAGTAACTTAACTGTTAATACCGTTAGCCGATGAATTGTGGCGGAATTGAACTGTCCGGGGGTGGGGTAACGTTAGCGATAGCTAGCTTCCTAGCCATTTAGATAGCTGCGGTTAGCTAACGTTAATTTTTACTATGAGCGAATACAAATGGCTAAGCTCCAAGGGTGTCTGCAGCGGTGGATCTTAACGCGCAGTATTTGCGGTGGATAAACCGATTGCTACATAAGTTACCGCCACATAATTGCCTTTATGCGTTGAGTCAATAGAGTTATGTTAACTACCGCTAATGTTAGCGAAGGCTCCGGGCTGGTATTGAAGTAACGTTAATGTTGGCCAGTGAGGCTTGATGTCAGGGATGGCCCTGCGGAGCTGCTTCTTGGCCTAAAATACTGTACTTAAAAGTATTGGGTAGTTAATAGCTAGAAGGTATTGGCGACCACTGTAGCGATAATGTTAGCATCTTTAGCTTCATAGTTAGCAGTGGGTTGATTTGTAACGTTACTTGAAATTTAAAGATGTTGCTGTCAGTTGATGATGACAGACTGGGTTGGGCTGGAACAATAAACGTCCCGTAAACAAATTAACAACAAATATTTATCTGCAATAGCAGAACAGCCAGCATCACTCATAAACGTAAAAATTGCACACAGTATATTTCTACATATATTTATCTATTCGTACTATCAATGAGAGTTATTATAACCACGTTAACACCCTTTTCCTTTCTTTTTTTTTTTTTTTTTTTTTTTTTACAAGCCTTAGTAATAAGTTAGCATATTGCTGCCTTCCTTTCAACGAAACGGCCGCGCCAGTGCAACGCCTTTAACTTAGGTTAGTAACGTTAGCTAACGTTAACTCTCGGTTATGCACCGATGAATGATAGATGGTCATCTACTTTATGAAAAATCATCCGCATTTGTTGCTAACTGAAGTTAAACAGGCCATCGCCGCCCGACCTTGCAGTTTTTAAAGGCTCGAGTCTACTTCAGGATTAGAGAACTAAATAAATAAAAGTGTAATCAAATCAACTGTGCACCGCCGGGTTTAACGAGATTGTTAGTATGTAAGTAAGTGGATTTCTGGAGGCCAAGCAACCACCGAGTTTCCAGGTTTGCCCACTGTGTTGGCTTAAAAGCTAACTACATAGCGCTCCATGTAATTGCGGAAGAGCAGCCGAGTCTACCCCTAAGTAGCTGTGGTTACGTTTTTTTGCATTACAAGCTTTGATTTGTCTTCCATGGAATTCATCTTATGTTGTATCGATTTTGCTTGTGTACCGGACATTATTAAATCACAGGCGAGATTGTTACTAATCCAGTGACAGTATCGTTACATTGCTCTCTTCGATACTAGCTCTGCCCTGCTGCAGGCCTACACTGTCAAGCCTGCTAGCAAGCTAACTAGCGGACAGCAGTCTGCAAGATGGCGTTTAGCTGCATCTTCTCAGATTTCCATCAGTGCAAGTCATATTATCACTACTCTGTGCAGCGTTTAGTGAATGTACAAATCCGATCAAAGTCAGATACTTATAGTCTAATCTTCAGTATTTTGCCACGTTTTGTTGCTGAATTGTTGCTAATTTTCTCTTGAAATATATGTAGAGCCTCAGTAACCCAACCCTCTAAACATATTAGAGTAACTGACTAAAAGAGCTATCCGGCAGCCATTCAAATACAATGCAAACTAGTCTACTGTTGTAGGCAAATCACAGTACTGCACACAGTGACTAAGTCAACTATCAGTACAGCAAATACAGCGTTGGGTAAACCTCGGCCTTCATTTAGGCAATATGCTTGTTAGGCATGTTGATTAAATGTTTTGCAATCTTGCATCTCATCGGTCGTAAAGTAGTTAATAAATTCTCTGTACATTACTCTCAAGTGTATCAATTGTGTATATAATTTACAAATTCATTTCATATACACTTGGCTTCCTTGAAAATACAACTTCATTCTAGTTTATTAAATTAAGAGTGGTACTAATTGTACAGTAGCTGGTCAGACTGGAAAACTGGAAAAGAGGAAATGTGCTAGGTTTGTGATTTCACTGGTGGCGTGAAAATCCAGGCACTTGCTTTAAGTATGTTGTGTGTAAAAGAATTAAGATTAAACTCATCCTTTTATGATTGGGAAAACATATTTCTAATGCCTGGGCTGGCTTTGCCAGCTGTTTATGTTAGACGACATGGATAGGATTAGAGACTCATTGACGGAGGATTTTAGCTTTTAGGATTATGTAGTTGCTCAGTGATATTGCTGGTTATGGTTTTTTCTATGATCCAGCTTTAGACCTGTGAAACAGTGCATTATCATCGTTAAACAGTACAGATAAGCAGACTTGTCCTTTGAGAACAGATGTTAACTACTGTGGAGAGCTATGTTCTTTAATATTTTTACTGGAAATGTAGGAGACACCTTTAGCAGGCACATACTGCCCTTAAGGGACCTGAGAACAGCTAACTTACAGAGCTACAACTCCAGGCTGCTTTGCTACTGCTCATTGTTTATCATGCAGTCAGCTGACCCTGATCAGGCGCTTGGAAAGGAGAAGTGATGAGGGAGAGGAACTCCTGAACAGTAAGCATCCACAGAGGTCAATGGGAAATAATATTTCCAAATGTGAAGTATTTAAAACTTGGGCCGATAACATCACTCCAGGCTATCCCACTTTTGGATTTACCATAGCAGTTTAAGGGTTTGGTAAATTAACTGCCATCTTGTAATTGTCATTGAGAACAAAGTTTTTATTTAATATATCACTGAAGTTAATAAATAAAATGAATAACCATTCAAGGAGTTCACCAGTTAGTGGTGACATAAACTTGTCAGGCTTACATAAAAAGCTTTCAGTTTGACTAATCAGAACTGCATTTGAAAGCTCTTGTCTTTGCCTGTTTGTTGCTTAATGCATGTACAGTACTAATAGAGACCGAAAACACAAGATGTGTAACATACACTACTGCAGGAAACAGTCAGCATTATCTAAAAATACAAATCGCCAGAGTCTACTTTAGTTTTCTCAAATGAATAATATAAATTTGAGAAAAGTTGAGAAAATTGTTTTTAAATAATATTTTCTCAGGTTTTCAAGGCGAGAATGGCATTGTGCTGTCACTTGGTGATACCGCGTAGTTATTACATTCCATGACACGTTTATTTATAGATTAATGAGTGTAAGAGGATAACCTGTGTTAGAAAGGTCAACCAATCAGAGGACCTAAAGGATAACATAGTCAGGTAGAGAAGATTTTCTGTCTTGTCCTGAAACCTCCAGTGACATAGGCCTACTGACTGAAATACACCAGGTAAGGTAACGGGGAAGGCGAGGTTGGTCCAACTGAATGGGACATTGCTGTTAGCAAACTGCGATAAATCTGAATTAGAATTAGGTTATCAGTGGTGCTAATGATCATTTTTCAACACTGTAGTATTGCTCTTTGAACTGCTTCATACAAATGTCTGTTTTTTTTAGATACAGTGGGGTAATATGTCTCATAGAAGACCGTTTGGACAGACTATAGATTTGAAAAGTTTTAAATGATGAGTAAAACTTAAAAAATGTGGTTCTGGGTTGTAATCTCAGTGTAATGTATATATCTCCAGAAAGTTGCCTTTTTGGAAGTCATTTTATAAATTAACAGTATTCTTAATCTGTAAAAAATCCAAACTGATGTTGCATCTGGTCAAAATTGTATGTGCATACACAATTTTCTGGGTGTAGTCAGTAATCAGAGCCTCTGATTTAGTACCACAAAAAAAAAAAACATGTACTATTTTAAACACACAAACTTGCACACATAGTATAATTAGTTATTCTCATAATGCATTTGTTTGAGATGATTGTATGATTTTCTAGGAAAACTAGCGCTGATAGGCAGTCTGTGACTATTTCACAAATTAATATTCCAACTACTGAACTTATTCAAAATAAGACCACATATTCAGTGAGCTGTTAACAGCTGTTTGCGGTCATGTTGCTTTTGTGCTTCATTTACAAAAACATGCATGTGTCATCAAGCAGATGGATTACCATATGTTTCAAAGTATGCTGCAGAAATTGCTGGACATAACATGCTAATAAGTGATACAACTAAAACTTGAAAGTTGGATTAATTTCTCTTATTCTTACTCAAAATGTAGATTTTTGTTTTTTGTTTAAGGTTATCTGAAAACATGGTTGGACTGTTGTTTCATCCGGTAATCATCTTAGTAAGTTTCTATAGTGACATCGCAGTCCTTGTAAATGAAGTCAGTGTCTTGTCCAGGACAGGTCATCATAGCAGGAGGATTTGCTGTCATTGTTGTGGGTTTCCCAGTGGTCAATGAATGGACATGAAATAATGTATTATATTGCTTTGATATGTGAGACTTGATGTAGTTAAAGATATAGTAACTATATGTAGAACATGCTGTTAAACTATAATTTATTGTATTAGATGAATTTTGAGATGGCCTTTTAGGCTCCGTCTGTATTAATATAAGTGGCTTATTGATCATTTGGTTAGAATTATATCCCAGGGATTGAGGTCAACAGGATAGTGAGTGCTTTTTGGATCATTGGAAAGTCATGCCTTAACAGGATTTGTCTGGCAATCTAAATTATGTGTCAGGATTATGTTAATGACATTGAGGTGGGAAAGTAAGGTTGAACTGTTACCTGTACATTACAATGGTGAGTAAATGATTGAAAAGTCAGTTAAAGTGACAGTGAGCTGCCTGAAAATCCTCCTATCCTTCTGCTGTTAAGAGTTTTGGTTTTGTTCAGCCCACTTTCTCACAGTTGAAAACATGACCTTGAATTTGGGTACCCTGGTTTCTCACCTGGTAGATCAGGTGCCCCTTGTACTAGCAGCCTGGGTTCAAATCTGACCCGTGGCCCTTTGCTGCATGTCTGACTGTGCCATTTAATTTAAAAAAAGCCCCAAAATGATCTTAAAAAACATGATTAAAGAATATGATTTAATCAAATTATTTAAGTGCTACTCTTTCTTCTTTTTTAGATCAACAAGTGCCCCCGTAGCTGGAGTAAGGTAATTGAAAAAGCAGAATAAAATGAGTGAACTGGACCAGTTACGCCAAGAGGCAGAGCAGCTCAAAAATCAGATCAGAGTGAGTAACAGGTTTTTTTTTTTTCTAAACCACTTATTTATATGCCATGCCATCAATTATTGTTTAAAATGCCATTTACAAGTTAAGTCAGAGTGAAGCCTGGACAACAAGGGCGGATGTGAGAAATCCTTCCCTAAATATCTGAGTTTTTCTTCTGTCCAGGATGCCAGGAAAGCATGCGCAGATGCCACACTATCACAGGTAACGTTTAACACCATAATATTTGTCTTAGGTTGAAGAGCATTTAGTCTGAAATTAACAGGAGTACTTAATGTTTTGCAGATCACAGCTAATATTGACCCCGTTGGCCGAATCCAGATGCGTACAAGACGAACGCTGCGGGGTCATTTGGCTAAAATCTATGCCATGCATTGGGGAACAGATTCCAGGTAGAGTAACTACCAGAGTTTATGACTAATGGTGCAAATGGAGGTTTGGTTTGTGTTTGTTTCATGCTTGTCAAATGTTGAGTAAAGTGCTAAAGTTAGATGAATGTAAGCATTGCTACACTGATGCAGTTAATATTCTATTATATCTGTATATTTTTCAGCAGTGTGGCAGGCCTCTTTTTCATGCAGTCCCTTTTCCTCAGTTTTTGGCTTATGTGTCTAGATAAAAATAGATTTTGTGACAAATCCCAATTTTTGTGGTGGTGTTAATATCATTGTTATCATTTTTGAAGGCTCTTGGTCAGTGCCTCTCAAGATGGCAAACTCATTATTTGGGACAGCTATACCACAAATAAGGTAAGTTGTGTTTGGCAGGGATTATAAAGTAATGGTTGAACCTGCACAAGGCAATCTGTGTCATCTACAGTCACAGGACAGCAAAGTAATAGCAGCAGTTTAGACTTGCAGATGAAGGAATGTCATTGCTGCCATCTACATGCAAATAAAGTAATAGCTGCTGCATTTTTTTTTTAAACTTGAGGCATTTACAGGAAACGCAGATACAGATGAATGATACAGGCTTGGTTTCTAGGGCTTCACATCAATTACTGTATCTTTATCTTTGTTAAGATTGCTCATATTGTTCCTGCTGCACCACATTTTGCAACATGCACCTACATTTGTGGAACTCATGAGATTATAGTAGAGGTAGGAGGAGGGAAGCTATCTGTGTGCGCTGCATACATGTGGAATAAATTGGGGCTGATGTGCAGTAAGTGGTATGGGTGTAATATGGGCCCTCCCCACCACAGACAACATTTAAAATAGAGAAGTATGCTATGTAGAGTTGTAGTATATTGAAGAAGCCTTTGTGGTGACACTGAAAGAGCATTGAGTTTGATACAGCAAGCAATAAATCCAACTGGGAATTAAAAGATTAAAGGGTCATTCTTCCACTGTATCTATAGACCCACTGAGAAGATTGCAGACCAGATTGAGGTCAGATTTGTATATGGGATACCTTACTGAGTACTGGGGCTGACAAATAGAAACACCGTTTGTTTCAGCCTTTGTTAAATTAAGCTGTCACATTGTGCAGCCTGTGCGTGGCACTAAGTAGCAGTTTATTGATTGATATATACGATCATGTTTCCATCAAAATGGAAATAATATGGGCATGATTATACAGGATAGCCATCTAATGTCTAAAAGGTATATTCTGTGCTCATTTCCCTCTCGTGACTTGGGTCGGAGGTGCTTCACTTGGTGGCCTGGTCTGGATCTTACTTTGACTTTGCATGGGGTTACATAAAATAAAAAGTCTGGCATTAGAATGAAGTATACCTTGAGATGCATATATTAGACTAGTACACACAGGAAAGGACACTGGTTATGCCGATTAAGCATGATTGTCCATGATTAATTGCAATTAATCGCACATTATTTTTCTGTTCAAAATGTACCTTAAAGGGAGACTTGTCAAGTATTTGATACTCTCATCAACATGGGAGTGGGCAAACATGCTGCTTTATGAAAATACATGTATATATTAATTTGATTTCTACAGCGGTCAATGTGCTGACTTGACTCAAACAGCATGTGATTACCATAAAGTGGACATGTCTGTAAAGGGGAGACTCGTGGATACCCATAGAACCCATTTTCATTCACATATCTGGAGGTCAGAGGTCAAGGGAATTCTTTGAAAATGGCCATGACAGCTTTTCCTTGCCAAAATTTAGCATAAATTTGGTGCAGCATTTAGCCTCCTTCTCACAAGCTAGTACGATATGGTTGGCATCGATGATAGATGGATTCCTTGGGTTTTCAAGTTTCTTCTCTCTAGCTTTAAAACTGAGCCTGCTACAACCTCCAAAAGATTGATTGCATTAAAAGAATTAGTGGCATTAAAACATTTGTTGCATTAACTTTGACAGGCCTAATATATACTGACGAGAATGTTGCTCTCCAAGAAATATGAAAATAACTTTTTTTATTTACCAGGCTAGTAAAACAAACTACTTTAAACTTCTGGACTATGAAATGGATTTTTATGTAAATTAATGTATTTGTGTGTGATACATTTGTTGTAGGTTCATGCCATCCCACTTCGATCTTCCTGGGTCATGACTTGTGCATATGCACCTTCAGGAAATTATGTGGCCTGTGGTGGCTTAGATAACATCTGCTCCATTTACAACCTGAAAACACGTGAGGGTAACGTACGCGTGAGCCGCGAGCTCGCTGGACATACAGGTATATCATCTATTCTGCTTTTTTCTCCTGTTAGTTATATAGCCGACATAAAAATTCCATATCAATAACTCCTCTGATTCTGTGATTATCAGGATACCTGTCCTGTTGTCGCTTTCTTGATGACAACCAGATTGTTACAAGCTCTGGGGATACCACTTGGTAAGTAAAAGGATTGTTATGCGTTTTTGTGCAAAAGCTAGGTCGTAGGAAAAATACCAAACCGGTATCATAATCATGTTTTTATTTTATTTCATAGTGCACTTTGGGACATAGAGACTGGCCAGCAGACAACCACATTTGCTGGACACACAGGTGATGTCATGAGCCTGTCATTGGCCCCTGACTCACGGTTATTCGTCTCTGGTGCTTGTGATGCCTCTGCTAAACTCTGGGATGTTCGAGAGGGCATGTGCAGACAGACATTCACTGGCCATGAGTCTGACATCAATGCCATCTGTGTAAGTCATTGAAAAAAATATGTACTGCACGGGATTTAAAAAAACAACTATTTATACATGTTTACTTTTTCTTTTAGTGTATTCCTCTATTGTGCATTAATGATTTCTCTTTTGTAATTATTAGTTCTTTCCTAATGGCAATGCCTTTGCCACGGGCTCCGATGATGCCACCTGCAGGCTGTTTGATCTGCGTGCTGATCAGGAATTAATGATCTACTCTCACGACAATATCATATGTGGCATCACGTCCGTTGCATTCTCAAAGAGCGGCCGTCTCCTTCTGGCGGGATATGATGACTTCAACTGTAACGTGTGGGACACACTAAAAGCAGACCGTGCTGGTAAGTAGTTGAAGCATGATCTCAGATAGCCAACATGAAGGAAAACATTACAGAAATGTTCTTGGGTCGATAGTTACTTAGACAAGCTATAGCTCGCTGTCTTGTAGACTAAATTACATTGTTGTATTTGTCTAGGTGTGTTGGCTGGACATGACAACCGCGTTAGCTGCCTGGGAGTTACTGATGATGGCATGGCAGTTGCAACAGGATCCTGGGACAGTTTTCTGAAGATCTGGAATTGAAGCCTGAAGGTTATTATTATTATTATTGTTATTTGTAGTATTTTCTTACATTTGTACTTAAGTCTATACTATTCCTAGTAAAGTACTACTCCTCAGCCTGTATTTGCATGTTGTTGTCTCGTGTTTTGCTTGGCTGGAGTGCTTTTGTGCTACTTTGGTCGCGTTAGCTAGAATGGATCTTGGCATTCTCTTTTGACTTGACTGCAACTAGTTACATTTACTGTTACATGTGCTCAAGCAACTATGCAGCAAAATTTTTACTCTTACTTGAGTAGATTTTTAGAGAAAAATTAGAAGAAGAAGAAGAAGATCTACCTTTATTAGTCCCACAATGGGGAAATTCAATTTACACTCTGTTAAACTCGTACATGGTACATTACTTTACATTGATTGATTGACTGGTACATTAATTACTTTTACTCCATTACATTTGGGTACATTCATAGCACTACTTGAATTATTTTTCTTTATTTTATGCATACATGATCTGTTGGCAGGTGACCAGCTGGTCCCAGGTCTGCTGGTGCTCTGTTGTCCTATTGCAGCATGGCTGAAGCTATAGCTGGATTAACATTAACATTATGGCTTTCAAATAGCGTTAGCGGCTAATATTCACAGACGAGTCAACAGTGTGCAGTGCATTGGGCTCCAGTTGTGAATGCTGATCTGAAGTCAGTACATCAGAGAGCTGTGCTGACAGTGTGTATTTGTTGTGTTAATGCTAATAACATAGAAACACAGTACATCATGCTTCAAAAACGACTCCTGCTTCCTGTCATAATGTATTGTATGTACTCTTACTCAAGTAGTTGTACTTTTTTTTTTTTTTTTTTTTTTTGACAAGATTTTTTTTTTTTTTTTGCAAAGTAATAGTACATTTACTTGTCCAGTTTCTGACTACTCTACGCACCATCCCGCCTCTTTTGCTCTCCACTCGGACCGTTCACCTGCATACAACCAAAGCCCACTCAAATGTGACTGGTCAGTACTACTCAGGAGAAACCAGTACCAAAATCTTGTCCCGCTGCCTACAGAATCTGCATTCATATACAGATATCTGTTTACAGAGATTCTAGCAAACTTAACTAAGATAACAGAACTTTTTTAAAAAGGGAAGTTTCATTGTTGATGTGACATTTCTGCAGAAATTTCTCCAGAAAATGTTCCACTGTAAAAAGTGTGTGATTATGGTTTTAACAATGACTTAAGGTTTTAATATATTTACTAGGACTGTCAATTAATTAAAATATTTAATCGCATGATGGTCCATAGTAAATTGCGCAAATTAATCAAATTTTTTTATCTGTTTTTAAAGGGAGATTTGTCAAGTATTTAATACTCTTATTAGCATGGGAGTGGGCAAATATGCTGCTTTATGCAAATGTATGTATATATCTACTATTGGAAATCAATTAACAACACAAAACAATGACAAATTTTGTGCAGAAACCCTCACAGGTACTGCAATTAGTATCAATAATATGCTCGGATCATAACATGACAAACTGCAGCCCAACAGGTAACAACAGCTGTCAGTGTGCTGACTTGACTATGACTATGACTTGACCCAAACTGCATGTGATTATCATAAAGTGGGCATGTCTGTAAAGGGGAGACTCCTGGGTACCCAGAGAACCCATTTTCATTCACATATCTTGAGGTCAAAAGTTAAGGGACCCCTAAAATGGCCATTACAGTTTTTCCTCGACAAAATTTAGTGTAACTTTGGAGCATTATTTAGCCTCCTTTGCAACAAGCTGTGGATTCCTCAGGTATGATGCCAGTATCTTCACTAGCACTAGCTTTACAACCGAGCCCACTACAACCTCCAAAAGATGACTTGTGTTAATGTGTTAAAGAAATGAGTGTAAAAGAGTTTGTGTTATTGCACATTTTTCATTACACCAAATACTTGGAAAAAATTGTGTCTTAGATTAGGCAGACACCCCAACAGACTGTAAGGTTGCTCTGCAGCTGGTTTCAGATGTACCTGTGATGACCACGTGCAGCCTCTTATATTCTTATGTCAGTCTGTTATTAGATAGCTTTTTTGTATGACCTTTGCCCATAAGGTGTTACAATTACAGAAGGTTAAACTGTAGATCAAATTGCATGGGTTAAATTCTAAACGTTGTTTGTCTTTGTTTCCCAGATGTTCGTTTAACTCCAAAGTTGACTGGAAGACCATTACAACTTCAGAATGTTCACAGCATCTTCTTCAACACTGTTTAAACTGACTTGGACACCACAAAAACGAAGGGAAACCAATGCCTTTCCTACACAAAGAAGAGCACAATTGTTTATCACCTAGTTAAGAAAGGATCTCCTGTGGTATCAAATCAGAAACTTGTGCATTCCTTCTTGGACCATGTTATGTTACCTTGAAAGAGAAAACAACACTATCATCCCATGCAAATGTGTGCGTCTTGAAAGCAAATGTTGGAGTGTAATTGTACAAATTATTTAACTTTTTTTTTTTTTTTTTTTTTTTTTTTTTTTTTAAGAATTCTATTCTGATGGTTTGTTATTCTTGATGGCTTTCTTTTTTTTGGTCATATTTCTTTAGTGGATTTAGATATGTTTGAATTACAGCTTGTCTTTCTAATCCAGTTAAATCATATAAAACAGATGAGAGAAACATGCAGCAAGTAATGCAAGTAAAAGCTTGGATCATATTACACGAGCAGCTTTCAAAATGTCCATGATGTATTTATATACTAGCTGTTTTTGTTTCATCACAGCCTTTTGCACATGAAGAAGCTTTGCCTTTCAACTAATACTATGTTAACTAACCAAGCACATGCTATAAGTTATGAATGCTCATTCCAGTACAAAAGGAGTTATTACGAGTAACTTATCCAGTTAACCCCCTTAATTCTTGTACATGCCTTTGACTTTGGGTGGGAAGGGGTGGGGTAGCAACGTAGGTGCTGATATAATTGGGGCATGGCTGGATTTTATTATATGGATGGGGGATTATGTTTAGTATCCACTTTGAGTGAAACACCTCACCTGACTAAATAGACACTTCCTTTGCTTGGGACTGCAGTTGCAACTCTGTGAATGAAATGTACAAATCAATGTCTGAAAATAATGGTCTGATGTTTTAAGTTAAGACATTTAATTTTGTCTGCCATGAGTTAATTTAGATGTGCATGCTGTAGACTTGCTTTCAATGGTGCAAAATCCTAGATTTATTTTGTTTCTGAAAAGGAGAGTAACCTATTGATTGAACTTAATAAAAGCCAATTTCTTTTTGGCTCAAATTCTGCATACATCATGTACTAATACTGGTAACGCTATGCACCAGAGTGAGCAAGAATGGAGAAAGACTTAATATTGACTGCATACCCAGTGTAAATTATGCTTACCAGTTCTATTGATGCCAATTTTTGTAATAATTATAACAATCATTGTGAGAATTCTATCCTTGACAAGTCCTTTTTCTCTCCTTCAAATCTTCACACTCAATGGAACAAAAACGTCCTCACATACTGTCCATACTAAAACTTTTGTACATTTTTTTTCTTGGTCTTAAATTGAAAATCAGAGCATCTGAATGACAACATTTCACTGTATACAGAAGCACTTTTGTTAAAGTTGTGACATATTTTCACTTTTCTTTTTTCTGCGATGATGTACAATAAATGTGATGTATTTGTGTGTGGCCACAAGTGAAAATGCAATTCAACAGAGATGGATTCCCTTTTCTCTTTCCATTAATATTATAGAGCTCTGCACCCTTATGTACCTTTTCACTTTTTGTATTTCATTTCAGTCTGTTGGTGTTACACGGTGAGCTGGATGCAAGATAGATACTGTACTAAATTGTACTGTTATTGATTGAAAAATGTAATAAAAAGCTGTTTGAGATCTCTCTTTGTTGAGTTGAATCTAAAAGCTGCACTAGATCTTTACTCTATACCTAGATGTATATTGATGTATCACCCAGATTTAATACTGCTCTGCTTTCTGACCAGTAACTAGTAGCAGTTGTACAGTGATAGCTGTTTAACAACTCAAGACCAAATTTAAAAGTTAAAAAAAAAAGTTGATTGTAAGTAACATTTGTTTTAGATTCTCAGACCTGTGTTAGTTTTTAAGACTATAAAATACCTTTGCTGAGCTCACTAGATTTTGCCCTGATCTAAAGCTAACAACCATAACACTGCACTAGTAGCTACAATCGCTGCATATTGCGCTCTACTTTTGCCTTGCACACTTTAATAGACGACTGTCAAAAAGTAAGCACTGCAAGCCAGGTATACCTTTCTGTAGTGGTGCCTTCAAATGGGGTCAAGTTTACGAGTTGGGCCCATATATGAATGCTCCCTTCATGTCGCATTCATGACCTTGTAAGTGAAAGGTTTCTGAGAGTTCACGACTTGTGACGTATTTGTTAATGTGAGAAATGGTGGAGCCCGTGGAAGTTCATTTATCGGTGCATAATATGTTAATATTGTACAGTATATTGTAATTTTAGTCATATATTGTTTTTCTTGGAAATTTTATGTCTGAGGAAAATGTTGATATTCTCAAAGAACTCATCTTTCTCCTCTGTCAATATGTTTTTACTGCATTATGTTGCATTATGTAGCCTCTTTGGCTTCTAGACTCGGACAGTAACGTCAATATTGCTGTTGCTTAGCAGCGGTCTTCTTCATGACTTAACCGCTTGAACGCAACGCATGTCATGTTCAGGACTTCCCAGCTCGTAAAAAGCAAGAAAACTTAATTATACCTTTCTTGAGTGCATCTCAATCAAAAGATGAACTGAAAGTAGGCCTATAAACCAAGTATACTTGGACTTTTCTCTATACTTGTCAGTACAAGCCAAGTATACTTATGTGTACTTTTGTTACGCACATCTCTGACAAGTACATAAAAAGTAAACAAAGTATACTCTTACTTTAAGTTTAGAAGAATTATGCTAAAAGCACATTTGAACAACTTTTTGATAGGGGTAGTGTCTCATCTTTTTACCACAAAGCTTCATTGTCAGACAAACCAGCACTATAAAATACTGTAGTTTTCGATTACATAGGCTAAATCTGTGCCTTAATTAAAAATTGTTGTAGGTTGACTATTTCATATTAACTGTATTACACTTTTATTTTTGATAGATTTACAGGATTTGTCATATTTTTATTAAAAGAAATAAACTAATCTTGTTGAATGGCATTTAAACAAATCTACAGATTTTTAGACTGCCAAATGAATTGATAAGCAAAGTTGTTTATTTACGTCCAATACTTAAAACAGACTTGCAGTTTATTTTATAATCATAGATATACCAGTGTCCTCTACATACAGCAATCCTGTGGCAACAACATAACGTCGACAGTGAGTGTCAGTGTTTCAGGATGTACCGGTCAGTTACTGTTCACATCAAACTGATCACATTAAGTCACTGCAATCGGTTTACATTTACATACACCTGATCACACCGTGATGCCGCGGTCATCATTGCTGTAAATCAGATGATTTAACAGATATGATGACATTTTAAATTGAGGGCAAACTCTTCAAATCAAAAACTGTAATTTAGACACTATATAAATTTAGACACTATCTAAATTACAGCCAATGCGGAATAGAGAGACAGTTTTGAGGAGCTTTATTTCAAAGTTGGTGCGACTCAAGGAGACCGCCATCTTGCCGTCTCTGACACAACAACTCGCTAACGGAAGCTGCTGTAGTGGACGTCCTGAACCTGGTCTATCATACTCATTACAGGAGGGGAGTCAAATTAAATTGATTATCGGCAATTTTATTGGTTGAATTGCATTACATTTCATACAAATAACAAACATACACCTTTGTCACAGTGTCGCTTTCACACAAACTCACACTGACAATGGCTTTAATTTCTGTCTATATTAACGGCCGGCTGTAGCTACAACCCCCAACAGAATGAACCCGTCCAAGCTAATGACGTAGGTCCTGCTTCGCTTGGATAAACCCATTTTGTAGGCCGTACATGGTGGCTTCATCTCCTCGTGGAAAAAAAACTCCCTGCTGTATTTACTCTGCGTTTAACACGAGACACGCGTTTTGTTGAAGGTGGATGATTTCATCAGCCCGCACCGGCCGTTTCAAGAAAATCGATGTGTCGGAGTAACGTTAGTTAACGTGGGACCGTACACAGTTTTCATTACGCGGCACAGTTGAACGGTCGTCGTCCAGTGTTGACGACACAGATCCCCGTGGTCCCAGCGAACAAAGGAACAGTAAGGCCAGTGCAAGCTAGTTAGCGGAGTTGAAGCGATATATACTATTTAGGAAATAATTTTAAATCAAACCCACTCCAGCGCCTTTGTTTGTTAAAGATATTTAACTTGAGAAGTCGTTTTCTCAACTATATCTAACCAATTAGCCTGTCTCATTCAGTCCTGTTAGCAACATCGGCTAACGTTAGCCGCAATTGTGGACAACTAGCGAGCTAACTGCTAACTTTAGCATTGTTTTGAGTCAAGCAAGAAGTTTTCTTTTTGGGTACAATGGCTGAGGTATATATTCGAGTGGCAGAGGAGGAAAACGAGGAACCCATGGAGATACCGTCCGAGGACGACGGCACGGTTCTGCTCTCTACCGTCGCAGCTCAGTTTCCAGGGGCGTGTGGCCTACGCTTCAGGAGCCCCGTGTCTCAGTGCATGCGAGGAGTGCGTCTCGTGGAGGGGGTCCTACACGCGCCAGAAAACGGATGGGGGAATGTCGTCTATGTGGTGAACTATCCAAAAGGTAGATATGAGTACTTTGTATTAATTTATCTTTACACAACACTTCATCCGAACAGCTGTGTTAACGGTATTAATAATTTATGATGCAGCTTCCGCACACTGAAAATAGACCACAATGACGTGACCTGTAGTATGTCCACGCCCACAAAAGTACACTGCCAGACGTTAAATTCATTCACTCATTTCATTCAGTGAGCAAAACACAATTAAGTACAAGCTAATCTTCTCAGTGGTATCATGTTATATTAAAATTGAGGTGTCAATTAAACTTTCTGGTCATTGTAGAAGCTGTAGTTGTTGGTGTTGTTGAATTGTAACGAAATGCATAAATGTTTGTAATGTTAAAGCTGCCGTAGGTAGAATTGGAGCAAATATGATTGAAGTTTAAAAAAAAAAAAAAGTTATTTTCATAAAACTGTCACAGAGCAGTGCATGAGTCGGGTAATCTAAAAAAAAAAAAAAAGTCCTCCGGTGCTCCTAATTTCACCTGCAAGATTTCAGACTGGAGGAAAACAACCAATCAGAGCTGATCTGGAGCCTGCTGTCTCTGAGCAGCTGTCAATCACTCACAAACTCTGGTCAAACTAATCAGCGCTGATCAAATATGAATCAATATGCTGTTACTGTAATGACTATTTCTCTCCTCAAATGTTTTCAGAGCATCGTGTAGTTGCTGTTTAGCAAAGTTTGTGACTTGGCAGCCATGTTGAGATCAGTTTAGGAAATACCAAGCACTGCCCACCAGCTGGAAGATGTTTTACAATAAGAATTGCAGTATCAGAATACTAATTCATATTTCAGACCTCCTCTTATAAAAACCCTCTAACAGGACTTTTCTCAGAGACCAGCAAACCTCCAAAATGGCATTGGCTGCTTTCCTTTAATTTATGTCAGTGAGGAGGAGGCGGTAAAGAAGGGAGCGTGAGATTGTGTGTTGTTATTTCTGCCAGGGGGATTTCATACTTCGTTGATTGCGCTTGTTCACTCTACGCACAAATCCCATGGTGAAAATAAACACTAAGGAAGGAAACTAAAAGTAAAATGAAAACCCTTAGTTAGCTGATGCAACATGTTAGGCTAGCTAACTACACCTAACTAACAAACTAGAAAGACAAACTGACAGATTTATCGGTTTGCTGCAGCTCAGACACAATCAAGCATGAGTGCAGAGTTCAGAGGATGTTGCCATCTTTCAAACTTCTGCAGATCCACTCAGCTGCCCTCCGCTGCAGCTTCTACTATAGTCATACATCATATTCCCATTTTATCCCATTTTTTTTTTGAGCACAACATTAAGTTATTTGCCAACATTGTGGCTAATCAACTTAGTCAGCAAAAAAAAAAAAGGGGGGGGGGGGGCTTTGAAGTCCATTGACAAATTGACATCAAAAATGTTTACAAAAAATGAGTAGCTGTGGAAAAGATGGCAAATATTTATCTCATGCTTTTCTCATAGAAAGTGAATTGAGTTTTGCTCTTGGTTATTAAGTCAGTAGTGCTGACAGGTGAAGTCATAGCTCATGGCTGTCAGGTTAAAGTACAATGATTTTTTTTTTTCTGTGTTGATCATATTTTAGACAACAAAAGGAAAATGGAGGAAATAGACGCCTCATCTGCAGTGAAAATGAAGCGAGGGGACATGAAGACATCTGATCTGATCGTACTGGGGCTTCCGTGGAAAACAACTGAGCAGGACCTGAAAGACTACTTTAGCACATTTGGAGAAGTCATCATGGTCCAGGTATAACAGTAGAAGTAGTACTAGTAATACAGTACACATTGCTTTGAGTTGTATGTGGTGACAGTTGATCTTCATTGTTCGATATCTGTTCTTTTCTCAGGTGAAACGAGATGCCAAGACTGGAAACTCTAAAGGATTTGGCTTTGTGAGGTTCACAGAGTACGAGGCTCAAGAAAAGGTTATCTCCCAGCGCCATATGATTGATGGGAGATGGTGTGACTGCAAGCTCCCTAACTCGAAGGTGAATCTGGTAATGTCCATGCGTATCCCCACACATTATGGGAATTCAAGCCATGTTAACACTGTTGTTGGTACCCTATAACTTGTAGTGTTTTTCCCTTTTTGTTTACAGCAAGGTCCAGATGAGCCATTGAGGAGCCGGAAAGTGTTTGTAGGCCGTTGCACAGAGGACATGACCACTGATGACCTACGGCAGTTCTTTATGCAGTATGGAGAGGTCACAGATGTCTTCATCCCCAAGCCATTCCGTGCTTTTGCCTTTGTCACATTTGCAGATGATCAGGTATACTGTTAATGTGTAGAAAGTACTTGTTGTAGCGGTACCACTGCCCAGATGACCTGATGCATGTCTTTGTTTTTCCTCACAGGTTGCCCAGTCTCTCTGTGGAGAGGACCTAATAATCAAAGGTGTCAGTGTTCACATCTCAAATGCTGAGCCCAAACATGGCAATAGGCAGTTTGATCGTACAGCGCGGTTTGGGAATGGTTTTGGAGCGCAAGCATTTGGTAGCAGCCGTAGTGGGTTAGGGAGCAGCACTAACAGTAGTCTGGCCAATTTTGGTTCCTTCAGTCTGAACCCTGCTATGATGGCTGCTGCTCAGGCTGCTCTGCAGAGTAGTTGGGGGATGATGGGTATGCTAGCTAGCCAGCAGCAGACATCCACCTCAGGCAGCACCTCCAGTGGAACCAGCTCTAGTAGGGACCAGAGTCAGTCTTTCAGTACAGGCAACAGCAACTACGGCACCAGCTCAGCCAGTCTCGGCTGGGGAACAGGGTCAAACTCTACAACCAGTGGTAGTGGGTTTAGCTCAGGTTTTGGGTCCAGTATGGAGTCAAAGTCATCTGGGTGGGGTATGTAAGTTAAATGTTTGTATGGTAAGTATTGTGACAAAGATGAGTCTTTTCAAACTTTATTTCTGGTGTTGATGCGTATCTGAAAACTTAACACTTTTGTGGAAGATGTTTTGTACATTTGGAAAAAAATGCTAAAGATTTAATTTAGAAAGTGTTGAAGCGAGTTGTTTACCAGGATGTCTGACTAAAGTGCTATTTTTGATGTCTCATTTGTTTGTATCCATTTCAACTGGATTCTCTAATGCATGTATTGTGAAATGTGATATATCCATTTTGAAAATGCATGAATGTTTGTAGTTCACCATTATCCGGCTTTGTCATCGACTTAAAAGGCAATCTTGCATTGGGAAGAATCTGGTTGAAACCTAAATGTTTTAAGTGCAACTTTATTTGCAGTCAAGTTCTGTGGAAAAGCCTTCATTGAAATCTCTTCTGCAGTTCACCTCTCTTCCATTTTCCTGTGAGGAAGCTCCTCTTTGGCAGCATTCTTGGGGTGATATCGGTATCATTCTCCCTCTTCCCACCTGTAAATGCTATGCCATCAAAGAACGGCTTCACTCCGCATGTTCTAAGAGACGGTGGGTGTTTTCACTTTTATCCACTTTTAAATGGAAAGAACTGCGCAACTGACATTTTAAGAACTGATGAGTGCGATTGAGGATGGCTTGTGGCGAAGAGTGAAGCGATGAGTGAACGGAGAGACGCGTGAAACGGGACTGGTTGTGCAGTGAAAGAGCCCAATTTGACTGCTTTTTGAATGTGTGAGTGGAAGCTGCGGATGCTACGAGCGCCTCCCCTAACATGGACATTCTTTAAGTAGTACTTCAAGACTTTTTTTTTTTTTTTTTTTTTTTTTTTTAAATCTTTGCAAGTTTTTCCTTACTCTTAATTATGTCGATCAAATGCAGAAATATCAAAATGTAGTGGAATGTTGTGATGAATATTTGTATTGCTTATATTATCTGATTTGAATGCTGTATGGTGTGTGCTTTCATGTTATTGAACTGATCTGTAAGTGTGTATTTGATGTGGATGACACCTGCTGAAGACTCTGGGGGACGCGAGTGATAGTGTGAGAACGTGGAGTGGTGTGTCCAATGGTTCCCAGTAGCTCTCGTGTTTGTGAGGTGTTTCAAGACCTGTCAAATGAAGGGAGTTCTCTAATAAAGTTCATTTGAATAGATGCTTAGTTGATATTACTTGGGTCAGTTTGTCAAATAAAAACACATCTAATTCGATTCACATATCTAGGGACCTTGGGCTCTGCTGGTCGAGGTCTCCGTTTGAACCCTGACTGAAGTCTGTTCTGAAGGACGAAGACGGAAGTTCCAACACTTTCAGTGTGTGGCCTTCTCAGACATGACATGGGGTAGTACCTGTCTTTTTGCTGCTTTTGATGGCTTGTCAGAGTTAATTATCCCTTTCTGATTATCCACAGCTACTTTTAAGGTTGGAGGGTAGTTTCAGTGTTATTAGTTATATGTAGGTTAACACAGGGTCAGTAGTAAAATGAAATGTTTTTCGGTCCAAACTGTTTTATCCCCAATTTGGCTTTAGTAATAGACAAATAATGGCACTTTGCTTTGGAGTTTTTAGGTGGTTTTATACACTTAGTGTCACCTTAATAGGTATACTTGTTCAATCTGTTGCAAATCAGTACAACAGTTCTGCCATACAGTCTACCTTCATGGAGTTCAAATTATTTTTTGTTGATGTTGGAAATATGTAAATTCAATTATTATTGTTTATCACTGAGGTCACATGGTGGTGGTCATTGTGGTGTTGTACTGGACTACATTGAATTGAGACGCATTTGCAATTTTTGGTCCTCCCTATTTGCATACAGGAGTAGGGCTGTGTATTGGCAGGAATCTGGCAATGCGATTTATACCACAATACAAGGGTTAAGATTTAATATATTGCAGTGTATTGCAATGCTGTTAGCAAGGTGACATATTGCAAACTTTTTTTTTTTTTTACAGAGCAGTGGAACAGTGGAATTGGTATTTGCAGTATCACAGTCGCTGTAACATCCAACGTCCTACTACTACTAATTTTAGAGGGCTTATGTATGTGAACCACTTATTAAAAATCAATACAGGATCACAAAACATAATGTCAATATTCAGTATTTTTTAACACCACTACATATGGGGGGGCAGAATGTTACAAACGCCTAAATATACTGCAGACCAATACAACAGAGCCACTAAAGATGGAGGTCATAGTTTATGAAAGTAACAACGGCAAAAAAAGAAGAAGAAAATTATAGGCAGCATGAAGGTAGACTTCATGGCAGCTGTATTGTGTTGCATTAGGTTATACAGGTGTACCTAATAAAGTGATCACTGAGTGCCCATTATGAATAGTTTGCTTGGCAGTCTGAACTATACATTTGAGGTTTCCCCAAGTGAAAAATACATATTTAGATCATTTGTGTTTGGAGAAATAAGGCAGCGATATCATTTAGCAGAGTTATTGTAGCCTACTGAAAGGCCTACTTTTGGATCAGTTCATACATGGATCATTAATAACTGCTGTATGTCAAACTAGTGCCAAATGCACTATAATTTGACATTACATCAGCAGGGCCCAGGACAGATAACGGTCAGAAGTTATTCTCTCTACAGCCGTAGAAAGTGTACATAAAACTATTGTGATATATAAAATAAAATCTCATGCTGTAGAATCATTGAACATTGAAATGCATAAATCCTATAAAAATATGACTCTGGCACCTTTGATGACTCTTAACTTACTGTCATGTATTCACCTTCATGTTTATTTGAATGTTGGGCACAAGTGAGAGAATGCAGGCCTGCCTGTGTCTTGTTATTCTCTGCTCTCCTCCTCAGTGTCTCTGCTCTTCCTCTTCCCAGAACTCTTCTTTTTCAAATCCCTCTGCTCCTGGTTCAGTTCTTCACTTTTATTTTGTATGTAGATGGACTGAAATAAATAAAGGCAAATTAAACATTAAGTGTGCTGTCTGCTGTAGAATATATACCCTTACATAGTTCCTATGTATTGTATTATTAGGATGAAATGGTTTTGAGTGGCTTTCATTGACTGGTCTAACTATTAGGGCTGGGACGACTCACCCATCTCCCGATTCTATACTATCACGATACTTTGGTACCAATTCAATATCTATTGTGTATTTATGTATTGAGATTCGATATTACAATTTACTGTGACTTTTGTTCATTCTTTCAACAGTAGATCATGGGAAAACGTTGAATCATACACTTGTAAGGACTTTTACTTTGGAAAATATGTAAATGTATCCAGCATGTATGTAGTCAGAGATGTCCTGCAGTCAAATTTGTCAGGCATTATTTTTAAAAATTTCTCCAGCAACTGAAAAGAACAAACACATTTCCCTTACAAATCAGTGGTATTTTCTAATTTCTAAGGGACATGAAACACACACACAAACTTAAAATATAATCCAATTATATTATCTATATCTATACATACATACACCATACACGCACAGTGCATTCAGAAAGTTTTGAGACCCTGCAGCCTTTTGCTAAAATCATTTTAATTATTTTTCCCCTCATCAATCTACACCCAATACACTATAATGTCAACACAGAACCAGAATTTTATAAAGTTTTGCAAATTAATTAAACAGGAAAACCTTAAATATCACATTGACATAAGTATTCAAACCCTTTGCTATGATGCTTAGAACTTAGCTCATTTCCCTTGATCATCTTTGAGATGTTTCTCCCTCTTGACTGGAGTCTGCATGTGGTAAATTCAATTGACCTGACATGATTTGGAAACATACCTGTCTCTATAAGGTCTCACAGCTGACAATGCATATCAGAGCAAAAACCAAGCCATGGGGTCGAAGGAACTGCCTGCAGAGCTCAGAGACAGGACTGTGTCGAGGCACAGATCTGGGGAAGGCTACAAAATATTTCTGCTGCATCGAAGGTTCCCAAGAGCACAGTGGCCTCCTTAGTTCTTAAATGGAGGAGAGATGGGGGAAACTTCGAGTAGGACGACCATCACTGCAACACTCCACTGATCTGGGCTTTATGGGAGAGTGGCCTGACAGAAGCCTCTCCTCAGTGAGGGACACATGAAAGCACCTAAAGGACACTCAGACTGTGAGAAACTAGATTCTCTGGTCTGATGAAACCAAGATTGAGCTGTTTGGCCTCAGTTCTAAGCGTTATATCTGAAGGAAACCTGTCACCACTCATCACCCGCCCAATACCATCCCAATGGTGAAGCATGCTAGTGGCAGCATCATGCTTTGGGGTTGTTTTTCCAGCGGCAGGGAGTGGGTGACTCATCAGGGTTGAGGGAAAGCTGAATGGAGCAAAGTACAGAAATATCCTTCATGAAAACCTGGTCCAGAGCGCTCAGGAGCTCAGACTGGGCCGAAGGTTCACCTTCCAACAGGACACTGACCCTAAGCACAGAGCCAACACAACGCAGGTCCTTGAGTGGACCAGCCAGAGCCCTGACCTGAACCCAATCGAACATCTATGGAGAGACCTAAAAAATGGCTGTCCACCATCAGCCCCCATCCAACCTGACAGAGCTTGAGAGGACCTGTAAAGAGTGGCAGAAAATCCCCAAATCCAGGTGTGCAAAGCTTGTTGCATCATACCCTAGAAAACTCAATACTGTAATGGCTGCCAAAGGTGCTTCATTTAAGTAATGAGTAAATGGTCTGAATACTTAAGTCAATGTGATATCAGTTTTTCCTTTTTAATAAATTCACAAAAATTTCTAAAATTCTTTCTGCTTTGTCATTATGGTGCATTGAGTGTAGATTGATGAGGGGAAAAATAATTTTAACACTTTTAGCATAAGACTGCAACTGAAGAGGTCTGAATACACTGTATACTCTGTTCCCTTTGTTAACACCTTATTTTGAAAATCAGAGTCAGACGTTCATACTACCATCGGCTGTTTGAATTCATTTAACAAATGTCAGTATATGGGAGCTCTACTGTTGTAATGTCAGCCAATTTGGCCACATAGATGCGAGTGACAGCTGGCTTGACCTTACGATACGATAACGTTACTTGTCCATGACAGAGTTAGCATGCAGCTTTACCCATGATATCTAGCTCTGCTTTTCCTGCAATGTGTAAAACCCAACGTGTTTCGATACTTTACTGTGTGTAGTGTTTACCACTTTGGATTTAACATGTGAGGGTGCAGGTCCCATCCACGCTGCACATTTATTGCATTTTTTTTTGTTAGAAGGGTACAGAGCTGATATGACGTCACATTACGTTGATTCTGGCAAAACATATCTCAATACACAGGTGGATCGAATTTTTTCCACACCCCTAAAAACTGTGATGTATTTGATTTTGACTTGGTGGCTCATAAGTTTCTAGGCATACCAGTACATGATTAAGTGCTGTATAATACCTTTCTATCTTTCAACAACTCACCAGTGCAGTACTGCGACGGGCCACAAGCTTTACATCTTCTGAGGACACTGTGCTTCTTTTCGCATGTCTGAAATCAAGTTGAGATAGTAAATCACATGGATTATGAACAAAATAACAGAGGTTATACTAGTTCTACTAGGTTGGACTAAGACAAGTGAACTAAAAGCCTCACCAGATATTTTATACATTAAAAGAGTGCATGGTTAACTCATCTGTTAATGTGATAACAAAAATAAACATTCTCACCTTGCAAATGCTTCCAGGTCTTTAGCAAATATATCTGAAAAAAGGAGGGGATGTGGAGGTTAGACTGACCTGTGGTAACTTTATAGCTAGTAGCACGTATTTGTCAGTACTCTTCACACAGTCAACATAGCATGTCTACGGGAAGTAAGACTGATAACGAAAGTTAAATGACAAATGACATCTTTCCAAACTCATCATGTTTTTTCTACATAAACTCAACCAGCAGCAAAAGTCTGTATTTACAGCTTTGTTTGCACATTTTTAAATATCATATGGTATGAGGGGTGGAAAATTAATTGATAAAAATGGAGGTGATGAACATGCATATGAATTAAAAAATGAAGTGATAAATTATCAAGGTGATTAGATTAATTAACAGGCGATTTGACTAAAATAGTTGTGATATGATGAAAACAGAGCCACGTTTCATCATTTTCACCATCTTACATTAATCATTCGCAACACAAAATTGCCATTTATCATGTAAGGAAAGTGGCCTCAAGGGTGGAAGTAGCAAAAACAACTGAAGAAAAGGGAAGTGATGAAACAATATACTGTATACAGTATGTGGCAGGTTATCTAATCAGGAGATGATGAATTGTCATTTCATCACAAATAGTACAGGTGTGTGCTCACTTCTTTCATTTCACCTGAGGAAGACCATCTGTGGCTGAAATACTACTCTGCTCAAGTATTTCTCTCAGTAAACACTACTCTTTGTACTCTTACTCAAGTAGTTATTTTATCATAAGATTTTTTTTGCAAAGTAATAGTATATATGTATATATGTGTGTGTATATATGCGTATATATATATACACACACACATATATTATAGTATAATATATGTATATATACATATATTATACTATAATATATGTGTGTGTATATATATACGCATATATACACACATATATAATAATAATATATGTATATATACATATATTATAGTAGTATAACATATATAACAGTATATGTGATGTCCTCTATATAACAGTATATGTGATGTCCTCTATATAACAGTATATGTGATGTCCTCTATATAACAGTATATGTGATGTCCTCTATATAACAGTATATGTGATGTCCTCTATATAACAGTATATGTGATGTCCTCTATATAACAGTATATGTGATGTACTGTATATAACAGTATATGTGATGTCCTCTATATAACAGTATATGTGATGTCCTCTATATAACAGTATATGTGATGTCCTCTATATAACAGTATATGTGATGTACTGTATATAACAGTATATGTGATGTACTGTATATAACAGTATATGTGATGTACTGTATATAGCAGTATATGTGTTGTACTGTATATAACAGTATATGTATGTACTGTATATAGCAGTATATGTGATGTACTGTATATAGCAGTATATGTATGAACTGTATATAGCAGTATATGTGTTGTACTGTATATAACAGTATATGTATGTACTGTATAAGCAGATATGGAACTTATATAACAAAGGAGCCCATAAAAGATATTATTACTTATATAGCAGTATATGTGATGTACTGTATATAGAGTATATGTGATGTCCCTATATAACAGTTATGTGAGACTATATAACTATATGTGTACTTATATAGCGTATATTGATTTCTTAAAACGATTGATCCTCTAATAACAGTATATGTGAGTACTTATAAGCAGTATAGTACTTAAAACAGTACGTGATACTGTAGAAGCAGATTGTGTACTTATATAACAGTATATGTGATGACTTATAAGCAGTAATGAACTTAAGACCTATATAACTTATTATTACTTATATAACAGTCTATGTGATGTACTGTATATAGCAGTATATGTGATGTCCTCTATATAACAGTATATTTGATGTCCTCTATATAACAGTATATGTGATGTACTGTATATAGCAGTATATGTGATGTCCTCTATATAACAGTATATTTGATGTCCTCTATATAACAGTATATGTGATGTACTGTATATAGCAGTATATGTGATGTCCTCTATATAACAGTATATGTGATGCACTGTATATAGCAGTATATGTGATGCACTGTATATAGCAGTATATGTGATGTCCTCTATATAACAGTATATGTGATGCACTGTATATAGCAGTATATGTGATGCACTGTATATAACAGTATATGTGATGTCCTCTATATAACAGTATATGTGATGTACTGTATATAGCAGTATATGTGATGTACTGTATATAACAGTATATGTGATGTACTGTATATAACAGTATATGTGATGTACTGTATATAGCAGTATATGTGTTGTACTGTATATAACAGTATATGTGATGTACTGTATATAGCAGTATATGTGATGTACTGTATATAGCAGTATATGTGATGAACTGTATATAGCAGTATATGTGTTGTACTGTATATAACAGTATATGTGATGTACTGTATATAGCAGTATATGTGATGTACTGTATATAACAGTATATGTGATGTCCTCTATATAACAGTATATGTGATGTACTGTATATAGCAGTATATGTGATGTACTGTATATAGCAGTATATGTGATGTCCTCTATATAACAGTATATGTGATGTACTGTATATAACAGTATATGTGATGTACTGTATATAGCAGTATATGTGATGTTCTGTATATAACAGTATATGTGATGTCCTCTATATAACAGTATATGTGATGTACTGTATATAGCAGTATATGTGATGTACTGTATATAACAGTATACGTGATGTACTGTAGATAGCAGTATATGTGTTGTACTGTATATAACAGTATATGTGATGTACTGTATATAGCAGTATATGTGATGTACTGTATATAACAGTATATGTGATGTCCTCTATATAACAGTATATGTGATGTACTGTATATAACAGTATATGTGATGTACTGTATATAGCAGTATATGTGATGTCCTCTATATAACAGTATATTTATTCCTCTATATAACAGTATATGTGATGTACTGTATATAGCAGTATATGTGATGTCCTCTATATAACAGTATATTTGATGTCCTCTATATAACAGTATATGTGATGTACTGTATATACATATATGTATTCCCATATAACAGTATATGTGATCACTGTATATACATATATGTGATCACTGTATATAGCAGTATATGTGATGTCCTCTATATAACAGTATATGTGATGCACTGTATATAGCAGTATATGTGATGCACTGTATATAACAGTATATGTGATGTCCTCTATATAACAGTATATGTGATGTACTGTATATAGCAGTATATGTGATGTACTGTATATAACAGTATATGTGATGTACTGTATATAACAGTATATGTGATGTACTGTATATAGCAGTATATGTGTTGTACTGTATATAACAGTATATGTGATGTACTGTATATAGCAGTATATTATGTACTGTATATACAGTATATGTATGAACTGTATAAGCAGTATATTGTTGTACTTATAAACAGTATATTGATGTACTTATATACAGTATATGTGATGTACTTATATAACAGTATATTGATGTCCTCTATATAACAGTATATGTGATGTACTGTATATAGCAGTATATGTGATGTACTGTATATAGCAGTATATGTGATGTCCTCTATATAACAGTATATGTGATGTACTGTATATAACAGTATATGTGATGTACTGTATATAGCAGTATATGTGATGTTCTGTATATAACAGTATATGTGATGTCCTCTATATAACAGTATATGTGATGCACTGTATATAGCAGTATATGTGATGCACTGTATATAACAGTATATGTGATGTCCTCTATATAACAGTATATGTGATCACTGTATATAGCAGTATATGTGATGCACTTATATAACAGTATATTGAGTACTTATATAACATATATTGATACTAAACGAACTAACGTAATACTAAACGAACTAACTAAGCATATATTTTACTTATAAACAGAATGACTTATATACGTAATTATACTTATATAACAGTATATTGATGTCCTCTAAAACATATATGTATGACTGTATATAGCAGTATATGTGATTACTGTATAAACAGAATGGGCCAAAACAATTGATTACTAAGGGACGAAACAGTATATTGATGCAAAACAGTATATTTGATGTCCTCTATATAACAGTATATTGATGTACTTATATAGCAGTATATGTGATTCTCTATATAACATATATTTATTCCTCTAAAACAGTATAGGACAACAGCCACTATATTTCTTTTCTTTTTTCTTATTACATATATGTGATTCCTTATATATTTCTTTTTATAACAGTATATGTGATGTCCTCTATATAACAGTATATGTGATGTACTGTATATAGCAGTATATGTGATGTACTGTATATAACAGTATATGTGATGTACTGTATATAGCAGTATATGTGATGTCTGTAGCGGGCGCGCAAATCCCCCCAGTATATTTGTTCTTATATAACAGTATATGTGATGTCTGTATATACAGATATGTGATGTCCTCTATATAACAGTATATTTGATGTCCTCTATATAGCAGTATATGTGATGTACTGTATATAACAGTATATGTGATGTACTGTATATAACAGTATATGTGGATGTCCTCTATATAACAGTATATTTGATGTCCTCTATATAGCAGTATATGTGATGTACTGTATATCGTGATGACAGCTGTGTCAACCACTACAGTATATGTGATGTACTGTATATAACAGTATATGTGATGTCCTCTATATAACAGTATATGTGATGTACTGTATATAACAGTATATGTGATGTCCTCTATATAACAGTATATGTGATGTACTGTATATAACAGTATATGTGATGTACTGTATATAACAGTATATGTGATGTACTGTATATAGCAGTTTAAGCTGTTAACACCCACCACACTGTCTGAATGTTGTCTCGGCTATCGCTGCTACGACCTGTCGGCTGAACTGTCTCCGGTGGTCCTCTCCCATCTTCTGACACAGGCGACCCACCGTATAATGAACTGCTGCCTTTAACCTCTGAAAATGAAAACATGTCATCTCATTACAAGGAATCAATAGTTCCCCGTCTGCTCCTGTAGCCTATCCAACATTAAACCGTAGCCAAACGGTAGCTAGCTAACGTTAATATTAGCCAAAATAACCATCTTACTTGCTGCACCTCGTCTTTATCGACAGACATTTTCTTTCCACCACGGCTGCTGTCAATTAACGAAGCTGGGAAATGTCTCACAAAATCACGGTGCGACAGAGGAAACTAGCCGCAGGCCGTAAACACGTATTTGAAGTAAGTTAGCTGAAAAACTAAAACTCGCGGCACAAATTCACCAACAAGCCAAAGACTCCAGAGTTTGATTCACTGTTTAATATACAGCACCACCGTGTGGCCCGGAGGAGGTACTACAACCTGTAAACATTCAAGGCCCGGTTCAATCCGGTCTCTGCACCCTGACACCCCACAGTGGGTTGAGCTCACTCTCAGCTCAATGAAGCACCCTTCTTTAAAGTGTACAGTAGAGTACCAATACAGAAATACTTTATTGAAACTGAGTTATGTTTTACTCCTCTAGAATAGAAATATACGTGTATATACATAAATGAAAAATAGCGAAATCATAAGAAAATATTTAAAGGAAATATGTATAACGACAGTGCAAATTATGCTAAAACACGTAATCCATGAAATGCATGCATTTATAAAAATGTAAGAAAAGTGTAAAATAAGAATATTAGTTAAAAGTGTATTAATAAATGCAGTGTTTAGGTCAGAGTAAACCAGATTTTTGCTCAGAGGAATTATTGCACTGTTAAATCAGTATTGCACAGTTGAAGAAGTAATGAATCATGGGGTTATAGCTCCTGATTGGGTAAAAAAAATGCTAAATATATGTTGTGTGTACAGTATATTGTATGTATATACAGTGCTCTAAGTAGACCTGTACAGTGGTACATAGTATCTGCACTCCTACATTTTACTCCGTCACTGTTTCTTGCATACTGTAGCTTCTCACAAGCTGCTGGTACTCATCTATGCCCTCTCCTTAGGTTTTCTGGGAGATTCATAACTGAGATTCATTATGATGCAGGACCAGCAGATTTGTGCTGGTGGGTTCATGTAGGGACCGGAAGTGTTGCGCTACGTTAATTGTCACGCAAGCTGATGCCTGGTTGTTTGCATAAGAAGCACGTCTCTCTACACAGGTCAACAAGCGATTCTGATCCTCTGCTGTTTATTATACACAGATCAGCCATAACATTATGACCACTGACAGGTGAAGTGAATAACATTGATAATCTTGTTACAACGGCACCTGGCAGTGGATGGGATGTATTAGGCAACAAGCGAACATTTTGTCCTTGAAGTTGATGTGTTGGAAGCAGAAAAAATGGACAAGCGTAAGGATGTGAGCAACTTTGACAGGGGCCAAATATTGATGGCTAGATGACAGGGTCAGAGCATCTCCAAAACTGCAACTCTTGTGGGATGTTCCTGGTCTGCAGTGGTCAGGACCTACCAAAAGTGGTCCAAGGAAGGAAAACCAGTGAAGTGGTGACAGGGTCATGGGCAACCAAGGCTCACTGATGCACGTGGGGAGTGAAGGCTGGCCGATGTTGTCTGATCCAATAGAAGAGCTACTGTAGCTCAAATTGCTGAAAAGATTAATGCTGGTTCTGACAGAAAGGTGCCAGAACACACTGTGCATCCCAATTTGTTGTGTGTGGGACTGCGTAGTCGCAGACCGGTCAGCATGCCCATGCTGGCCCATGTCCACCAACAAAAGTGTTTTTTACTGCCTATTTGAACGTCTTCCAGGATCTTGCTTTACAAGATGAGAGGTAACTGTCAAAAAAAATTGAAATTTAATTTGAAAATTAAAAGAAACAGTTGATGAATAAACCAGGTGTGTAATATAATCTAATGCTTGCATTGCTGATTTCATGTTTTTTTTTAAATGTACCATCTTAACTCTTTAATGTTAACATTTCTGTGTAAATTTAAATGTCTGCAGGAAAGCCCTGAAGGACATTTTTTGTGTGAATCTTTCCACCCACAGATAGATGTGTAACTAAAAACCTGTTTTGTAACTGAAACCTGTTTTGTAATTTGTTCATAATGTTTCTGCACATTCAAAATGTTTTCACGCATTCAGTTATGCAGCTGCAATACTTTTGTCACTGATTTGTTTCCATAGAACAGGACGTTTTACTCATAATATGAGGAAACTATTCTGTTCCTGTTCCTTTATACAGGTTGTTATTCTTACATTTTCTGAATATGTTGCATATTTAACACTTTAATACTGCCAGCTTTAATAAAACACATAAGCTAATCTTCAAGCTTAAAGTTATGTTCGGATGTTGAGCTTCCAGGAAATACAATATGCAGCAGAAGCCTCTGTACATGAGCAGCGTGAAATACAATCCCTCCTCCAGCTCACATTTAGAGCTGCTGGCAGTTCTTCAGGTGAACACGTCCATCAGGAGTAGTGTTACAGTATAGTCTGCCTGAGTGTGTAACATCCATGTTACTCTACATGCTAATCTTCATGGCGTATCATAGCAGCCGATGGATACCAAGGAATCAGAGGTTAAAATTGTAAGTGTTGTCATAAGTCATGTTACTGTTTTGATCAGACTCACTAATACTGTGTTAAATCAAACATTGTCATTGAACCAGGTTTTACAGCTGATGTTTTACTCCATTTGCAGTCAAATAGTGAATGCAGCGTTTGCAGCGCTTATCCTGGTCCCTCAGCTCTACGTCATGGGAAGGTAACTAGGGCACAAGTGATGGCATCTAGCAGCAGAGCTCATGAATAATTTGTACAAGAGGGAATGTGGCGTCAAACATGGGGTCTTTTTTGTTTAAAGGCCAACATCCTCAAGGTACTGCAGGCAGCCCCTTCTGAACAACCTGTCAGCCTCAATCGCCTTGTCCTTCGTAGCTTCAGGTAAATCCCATCACATCAGACACTTTTCGAAATTATGCATAACATACTACAAGCAAAAGAGGAATGTCTAACTCTTTCAACAGGGTTTTCAGTGATATTCACACTGATAGACCCAGTTCCTCAGAGCTTGTGGGCCTCCTACCATGTGTATGGGCTGCTGACATGTGGACAAGGACTATGCACTGCCATCCTGACTCTGAGAGCAGCAGCATGTGTAAGAAAAAGACTGGTGTGTTATAATTAAGTTCTACAGAGAAAATGCATCAAAATGCTTTACATATGCATATTCACAGGCTAAAACCACCCCTGAGCTGTACTACATGTCCCTTGTTCTAACTGTGGCTTCTATTTTCAGTACAGGTGAAGTACATTTCCTATAAATTATATGGGATCATTCATACACTGGATTTTCTGTCCAAAGGAATAACACCTGCTTGTCTGTTCAGGTTTTTTCTTAGTGAGAGGAGGCCTCTGGTTGACTAACAGGAAGCTTGTGACGGACCCGAGCAGAAACAATGAGCAGTAAAGCAGTCCAGCTGTCCCACGTTGACATCTGATACTCCACATATTAAGATTTCATGTGGTTTCCATGCCACCAGCAGCTGGTAACTTTAATCCATGGGAAAGTGACTTGATCCTTCTCACTTCTTAATGTCCACTTCAGAAAAGACACCATAAAGCAGGTGTTTGTCTCAATTTTTAAAGCTGTATGCTTTTTCTTTGTTGGACATTTGTTTCATGTAACAGTAACAGGAAGCTAATAACGATGTGCTTTTTGATTCAGTGTATTATTATTACCACAGTACTGAACATGATTTTTTTTTCTCATTGAAAATTAAAGCAACAAATTATAGTAGGAAATTAAATTTCAATCAGCTTTAAAACCTTATGAGCCAATCTCTAAAACAACTGGGAAATTACAGTATAGTATAGTAATGGAGAGAAAATCAAAACACATGTAGGAAATAGTTTAAAGGTGCTAAATACCGGATTGTAGGGATTTGTGTTGCCTCTAAATGGCTCTCAACAAGGTGACGGCGAGCCTGCAGCTTGCAGCTAACGGTGCTGACAGAGCTAACAGCGTTTATCTGATGGGGAACCGGAGGGTGGCTGCTACACTTCCACGAGGATGCTGTGGGTTGGGATGGCTTTATCAGCCGTAACTGCCGTTTTGAGCGCAGTGTAGAGTGCTGGCTGTGAGCTAGCCGGTGGGGCACGCTAACATGCATGCACTAAAATCACATGCAGCCACAGCACGGAGAAACTCTGATTACAACACACAGAAGGAAAGTGACTTCATTCTCTGTTCAGGTAGACATTACTCCTCTATATCTTTACACAGACAATAGTTGTCTGATGCTAGATTAATGCTCTGGCTATCGAATTTAGCACCTTTAATATTACATCACCTTAGATGCATCACCAAGCCAATGTGATGCATCCAAGTACATGAAAAAATATTTTGTTGCTGTATTTACTGTACATTAGACTGTTTTTCAGTCTCTTTTCAAATTATTCATCACAGACCCAAACTGTTGTTGACATGCAGGACAACATCTCTCTTCAGCTGAAACACTAATGTTCATCGAGGTGGATCAAACAAAGGCACAATAACACAACTTCTGAAACTCAGTAGCACTTTAATTTAAAGAAGGAATATAAATCAACCCACTGATTGAAATAAAGCTGCTCCTGTTTGGACTCTATGAATAAAAAGCACCTAAACATCACCAGTGTTGAATTTTCTAAGTGGAATGTGAATAGAAAAGGAATGTGCTTTTTTTATTATTAGTGAAGCACCAAATATTTTCTATTACCTGAAACATTTCAGTAACAAATGTTTGTATTTCTGTTATTAACATACAATGGGACCAGTCACACTCACTGTTTTATAACTCACTGATGACATTTCAAGTGGGTGACTGCCTCTAAAAACTAGAAAACATACAATCGATAATGGTAGATTACACAGTGAACAGCGTATCTGCAAGTTCACAAAATCACCTGAGATCTTACTAGGGCTGACCCAAATGCTTCGAAGCTTCGGCTGCTGCCATGGTATTCAACCTCCAAATCAGTATTTGAATGCTTCATTTATTTATTTTTACATGTAAGTATGTGATAAGAAAGTAGAAATACCAAAATACCCCATGAAATAAGAAATAGTCCCACATTATTTGTTTGTTGTGTGCAGAAGTGTGCGTTAGTACCGTAGTGTAGCAGCGGCACTGAAATGGGGGAGATGGAGACGGACAGACAGAAGAACATCGTTGCAGGGCGAGGCTTTGAATACCTGTGAATATTTCTCACCGAAGCTTCGCAGTCTAAAAAACTGGTATTCGGGACAGTCCTAGATCATTTGCTGGAATTGGTTTTTGGCACCAGATATTTACAACATCAGATATGTATATAGTGCTACATATCCTGTACTTAATAAACGACAGGAACATATACAGTACTTCATGTATTTGTCTAGATGTTCACTTATCTCACACATAACTGAGCTTCAATAAACTATAAAAAGTCCTCATATGCATTTTATACACACTGTCCAATTAAAGCAGCTCCAAGAATGTGTCTGATTGAAAGTTAGGAATGTAATTCCTATCCTAAAAGTGCATCATAGTCTATATACCAAACGAGTCTGCCATCAGCAGGCTTCACCCCGGTGACAGGCCACTTGTCAGGGTTGTCCTTCACTCGGCTCAGCTGGGTGATCAGTTCATGCTTGCCTTTGCCCATTACTAAAAGAGCAACCGTGCGAGCTCGGTTAATGGCACTGAAAGTGAGGCTCATGCGTTGGTGAGGCTTAACGGGGCTTTCGGTGAGGGCCACCAGACGCTCCCCAAGTTCAGCCGCTTTACTACCAGGGAACAGAGAGGCTGTGTGGCTGTCATAGCCGACTCCCAGCAGTACAAAGTGGAAGCTGGAGCCATTAACCAACCTGCTGACCTCGTTCTCATACAGCAGCGCTCCTCCGTCCTCCTCCACACATAGACGCTGGTTGAGCTGCACTGGCATCGGGTGGATGTTGTAATAGGGGATCCTCACGTGTTGCAGCAGATGGTCGTGCAGGCTGTGGAAGTTCGACTCCAGTTCGGTCAGCGGCACACATCGCTCGTCCACCAGCCACACATGGGTATCCCTCCAGGGGAAGGAGAAGTGGTGTAGGGCCAACCTGTGGAACAAAGCGAGGGGAGAGGACCCCCCAGAGAGGGCAAGATGGAAAACCCCACCCTCATGCACCGCTGCCTCCGCTGCATCCTGAATGTCTGCAGCGAGCCTCTCCACCAGCTCCTCAGCCCAGGCCGACACCATGTCAGCACTACGAAATTTGCCTTGCGTCACTTGGAAACCATCTGTTGACATGCCCCCCATCTGATCAAGGCCGATTATCACCATCTCACTGTTGTAGCCAATGGTTTTCCCTTTCACACGGACGTCCAGCAAGTCTCTGTTGTCGGCACCCCCGGGGTAAATGCGAGGGAAAGTGCTGGCTAAGCTGCTGAGCAGTGGTGTCCATAAGCCCCACGAAGCCAGCAGGTTTTCAGCACTAATGAAACTATTCTTACATCCAGCAAAAATGTGAGAAATAAGTTCTGAATAGGCCTCCCTCTGCTCTGTTGGAGTTTGCACGTAGTAGTCTGAAATAGGCAAACCTAGAATATTGACATCTTTATGCTCCGTCACTTCCTTCCACTCACCGTCCTTTAAAACTGGCCTGAATAAATTCTTACTCACAAGAATTGCTGGATATTGAAGGCTGCCATGCCCGAAGTAGAAAACAATCTGTTTGGGCTTGCAGTGAATGCTGTTGTGGTTCTGAAGACAAAAGATGTCATTCTTAAAAAGTATGCGTGCATATCCCACCCGTTCATCTAACATCTTCCCTGAGACCAACAGTATTGGCACATCTTCATACTGGGCCTCATCGATATGGGCCAACACAGCTGAAAGACACAAACGGGATCACTTATTAGAAGATCTATATGTGTTGTATAGCAAGAGTTTTACAACAGTAAAGAACACGTCATGATTAAAAAGAAAAGCTGTCACCTGCAAATGTTGGTGTGAGACTGACATGATCTTTTGTCTTATTCATCTCCTGCTGAACTGCTGTCTTGTATGCTTGGTACTGTCCAACCACAGCTTGATTCTTTCCTAAAGGCAGCAGAGAATTGAAGATCTGCAGCTTGTTTTGGAGGATTTCCTCGCTGCTGCTCAGATTCATGGGAAGTCTCATGGTCAGCAGGGTCATGACCTCAGTCAGGTGGTTCTGCAGCACATCTCTGATCACCCCATATTGGTCATAGAAGGGAATACGACCTTAAGGACACAAACACATGATTGTTTCTGATGAATTCTGGCTACTTTTTCATCTGAAAACACTTAAAAGGTTTTTTAAAGCCCGAAAAAGTGTTTAAGGTGTGTGTCTGGTGACATCTAGCTGTGAGGTTGCAGATTGCAACTAAATGTTGAGCCTCAGAAGGTAGAATATTTTTGGCAAAAATTCCATAATAACCTTTCTGCATATTGTAATTAAAGCTTTTGTGTGTGAGATATTTCTCCCCCTCCCCCCCCCCCTTTTCCTTCTTTTTTTTTTTTTCTTTAAAGATACTTTTTGCATCTGTAAACACTTTATTGACCCGACAGTGGAAAGCTTTTAAAGCAGTAGACAGACAGGGCGACATGCAGAAAAGGCCCACGGGCCAGATTCAAACCCAGGCCTCCGCGGTTAGGACTCTGCCTTGTTATACAGTCACCTACTCCACCAACTGCTCCCGGGGCCCCCCCAAGCCTCTTTTTTCAACCTTTAAAAAATCTAGTCCATGACGGAAGAGAATGCGTTCTTATTGGCTGGTGCTCCGGCTGGTGGGCGGTGCTTGGTATTTCCTCAGCAGATAACAACATGGCTGCCGTGTCACAAACTTTCTCATTTTACAGCTGAACAGTAACTACAAGATGCTTTTGCATTTGATCAGAGTTTGTGAGTGATTGACAGCTGCTGAGAGACGACAGACTGCAGTTTATCTCCGATTGATTTTTTTCCTCGGGTCTGTGAAATCTTGCAGATGCCTTTAGGAGCACAGGAGGACACAGAGGAACAAGATTTATTTTTCAGATTACCTGTCTCATGAACTACTGTCAGAATGTAGTCACTGTTTTCTAAAAATATTTTTTTTTAATCATATTTGCTCCATGTCAGCTTTAACTACATGACAATTCCTAAATGTTACACACTGTTCCTTTAGTTACAACATTATCAATGCAATTTTTAATCACCTTTAACATCAAGGGTCTCTTTCATTATGACCTCCACTCTCTCAATGTGGTGCCTGTTCCAGATCGGATCCAGAAATTTCTTGTTCTCTACTCTGAATGGAAGTATCTTTGCAACCACCTTTTCACAAAAAGCAGAGAAACATATCATGAAATCAAACATCAGAGTCAAGGAGGACAGGCACACTCTGTGTAGGATTTCCTTACCTGCTTCCCCAGGTAATGGTCGATTCTGTACATCTCTTCATCTTTCAAGGAGTTCCCGAGCTGAGTTGCAAGTACCTGAGCACTCCTGAAGTCATGTCCGAAAGGTTTCTCTAGCACCACCCTCAGCCAAGCCCCGCTGGTCGGCCTGCAACTATTATTTATCTTATCAGCAATATCTGCATAAGCAAAGGCTGGTACTGAGAGGTAGAAGAGCCTCCCTGCCTCCGTTATTCCCTCTTGTTGAAGCTCTCGCTCAATGTGCTTGGCCAGATCCCGGTAGTCCTCTAGGGTCTTCAGCTGCCGATATTGTGCGAGCCGCAGGAACTGCTCTCTCAACAGAGCACAGCGCTCCTGTGATGCATCCTTTGAGCAGGACACCGCCTTCAGGATATCAAAGAGGACCGGAGTGGCTGTGTCGGCAGGTGACAGTCCTCCGCCGTAGAATGAGAATGTGTTTCCACTACTGACCTGGTTAACATACAGCTTGAAGAAGCCCTGCCAGAGGTACTTCTTTGCCAGGTCACCCGTGCCTCCCACTATCACCACCGAAACATGGCCGGGTCTCTGTGCCTCCGCTCTCTCCTCGCCATTTCCTCCCTGGGCACACAGAGTGACCACAAGCAGGAGCACAGTCCCAAACATGCTCTGGTCCTAACCGTCCAAACTCCTGTATGAACACAGCAACGAGACACATTACATGTAGCTCATCTAGCACCACTGAGCAACTAAGACACCATATCAAAGCTAAATAATGATCAACATTAAATAAAATGTTGTCTGTAGGGTTGCAAATAATGATTATCTTTTACTATTGATTAATCTGCAGATTATTTTCTTGATTGCTTTTGTCTATAAAGTAACAGAAAACAGTGAAACATGTCAATAATAATGTGATGAAATGTATTTTACTTTTTTTTAAATCTATTCAACAGTTCAAAACCCAGATATGTTCAGTTTATTACCATATAAGAAAAGGAGCAATCTATCACAATTAAGACAGCAAATCTTTTGAATTTGTGGCAATCCATCATCAACATAGTTGCTGATCAAAATTCTGTTGATCAAATAACTGAATGATCAGCTGTTTTTTCAGCACTAGATGTTTGTGATAAAAAGAAATTTACACATGAAATTTGCTCTGTCCCCAAAACTAAATGAAATAAACTTTGCCTTAAGAATGCCACAAGCTACAACTGAGAAATGAAGTCCTGTTCACATTTTTATCAGTGCACACATGCAATAGATACTGCTCACAATGTGAAAAATCCATACACATTTAGCAACTGAACTTAAAAGTCACACTTAAACATCTAAGAGCCAATACAGACAATAATTTGAACGCTATGACAATAAATACTTGATATAACCTTGAAATGTACTGGAACTTACACAAATCTCCAAAGACAAAATAGACAAGCAATAAATGACGAACAGTGTCTCTTTCTCCAGCTGTCCGTTCGCTAGAGAGAGCTGGTAATGGTGTCCAGTAATATTGAGCGCAATGATGAATGGTTTCTATAACGGCAGAGCAGGGGAGTAGACTTTGCACTTTGCTTAGGGGCATGAAGCTTCCCGAACTCTTCTGCTGTTGTTTAAGTGAGTGCTGGGAAGTCTGACCGACTCATTGATGATTTTGCAATGACCCAAAAATAATGTATTTAGCAAGATAGGAAAGGCTGCAGCAAAGGTGAAACCTTCAGTCAAATATTTGGGAGGAGGATAAGAGAGAAAAAAGGGTGATCAATAAAACACAGGACCCAGAGCTGTAGAGATTGAGTACCAAGACAGTGGCGTCACAGTAACACAATTTAGTGATAACTCAAATACACACAGTTTTCTAAAGAAAAGTGAGAGTAAAACCCAAATCATCCTCAAGTTTGTGACACTTGAAACCACCTGACCATATGTGACCAATCAACAACAACAGTGGGTAACATGTATGTATAACATTTAGTGATGCTGTGATTTAAATAGACTTGTATTTATTTATTTAAAAAAATATATTGAATGCATTGTGCAAAAAAATGTCTTCTTGCTCTTTAACATGCAGTGAGCAGACTGTACTATCGTATTTCAAGTGTAATTGGAGAAAACTAGACTTTTGCACCTCCTCACGGCTGTTTTCAGGCTTTAATAAATCTAGTCTGTGATGGAAGACTTTGACCAATCACAGGTCATTTTAGAGAGAGAGAGAGAGTTCCGATTGATTGTTCACTCAATGGAGGCAGCTGTCAGTCACTTGTAAACTCCAATCAAACTGTCAAAATAGGCAGCGCTGATCAAATATGAATCAATATTCTGTTACTGTAATGTCTATTTCTCTCCTCAAATGTTTCCAGAAACAAACTGTAGATACCGTTTAGCTGTAAAATGATAGTTTGCTCTGGCTGGTGGGCGACGCTTGGTGTTTCCTTAACTGATCTCAAAATGGCTGCCAGGTCACAAACTTTCTCATTTTACAGCTAAACAGTAACAACAAGATGTTTCTGAAAACATTCAGAACATTGACTCATATTTGATCAGCACTGCTGACCGTGGTTTCACCGTTTGATCGGAGTTGGCAAGTGATTGATGGCTGCTCAGAGACAGCAGGCTCCAGATCAGCTCTGGTTGTTTTCCTCAGGTCTGTGAAATCTTGCAGATGCCATTATGAGCACCGATGGACACCAGAGAACACAGAGGCACTACTGTCACGATACATATATTTTTTAAAATTATATTTACTCCATTTCTACCCACTGCTGCTTTAACTGGGAAAGCTCCAGGCTTTTAGCATCATGTGTAAAATCAGTTAAGTTCCATTTAAAACCACATCTTGAAATGTAAACGTCTGCAAAAATTCAAAACTGCTCAGGGAAAATGATGTACGTGTGATCGGTCCTTCAGTTCTGGAAGCTCCATTCCCATCCTAAACAAAAGAGTTAGGCATGATGAAAATAAATATACTCATGGTAAAGTACATTTTAAAGGTAAAGTTACATTTTTTCTAATGCCTAATTTGTCATGTACATTTTTCTTGGGTTATTCAATTCATTCAACATCTAGAGCATAGATTCTATCATAAAGGATATGAGAACAGGCAAACAGTCTACATATCCAAAAAACTAGTAGAGTACTGCACGAATGAATCCTAAAACCCAGAAATGAGTCAGCATTTTAACACTTTCGGTTCTCTGGTCTGTAAGTCAGTGGGTTATTAATGGGTTTTTAGTTAGATGCCTGAAATAAAGTCTGTGGTTAACACAAGCTTAAGAGATTTTAACATTTTGTTCTACGATATAAAATACATCAATAAATACGCCACTCATGAGTTTTGAAGCCTGTGTGTCGTAAAAACGCGGTTGCTAACAACTTGTTGTCTACATGAGACTACTACACGTCATCATGCCAACTTGCTGGCCTTTACAGCCTCATTGTGTAAACTCTTGCTCAATTGACTGCTTACATTTACTTGTATTAACACTTCAAAAATCAGAAAAGAGTTGTTCATTTGTGATTATCTTGCTGAACAAAACATGCATGGATTAAAACATGCGTTTACCACATAGCTTATTTGTTGAAATAATCCAAAATCCAATGGGAACATACCATTGGCGTTTTGTCGAGGGAACCAGTACGATGCTAACTTCCTAGTTGGCCGCTCACTGCTCACTACAATGTGTAACACAAAGTGCCAATGGGACACCAACACACATTTCAAATGATCACTGTCTCGTTGTAGATAATACATCTTCATTACTGTCTTCACCGACATTTGTTATATGAAAAACCACCTCTAAATGTGCAGAATCTAAGTTTGTGTCAGCTGTACTTTTGCAGCTCCGTATCATTATAGCGCTATAGTTAAAGCCGAAGTCTAGATGTTATAAACCTGATTACGGACAGAGAACATTTTATTTTTCTCCCCCTCTCTCTAAGCACACTGAAAATTGTACATGTTGAACAGAACACCCACGGTATGACGCTTATTTTATGACTGGATGAAACATCTGGAATCCCTGCGTTACACATTCATGTTTGCACAGCAGCAATGCAAACAGCAAAGGCCACCTCATGAGCGCTGACTGCACAACAGCTGCATTTTAGGTCGAATCTACTTTGTTAAAAGTTACTGCAGTCGGAGTATCTCTTTTTTTTAAACAATGCAATAACACTTGTCACATTATATGAATATTAATGGAATACACAGGGCAGATGGAAAATTACACATTTGACAAACTTATTGTTTATTTTCAATGCTCTTTTTAAACTACATACCACTTGCACTCACCTCTTCCGCTATTGGCTTCTGGCAATTACCATACTTTTGCTAATTTCACTGCAGGAATCAGTTCAGTGGCATATCATCTGAAAAGACTCAATCTTAACTCAGCTTTTGAGTTCATTCCTGTGCAGCTTTTTCTGCCCACACTTTATCCAGTTTATTCCAACGCATGACTCCTCAGTCAGAGGCTGCTTTCATTTTCTATCAGTGTAGACAATCTTCCCTCACCACATACAGTTCACACTCCAAATTGACTTATCCATAAAACTTGCTATGCAGAGAGAGCAATAAAGGGCATCTTCTCTAACCCTGAAGGGGAAATCACACATGACTTTCTCAGGAAATTTCAGTGAAATCAAAACCAATCAAACATCAGTGTGCAAACTTCCCAGCAAGACCACATTAACCATAGTTCATTGCCGACATGTACAATGATGACTTGTCTAAGGACTGAGCAGCTTTGTTGATTACTGAAGAAAGCACTGCAGGGACATGGCTGTATCCTGTTTGAGTCTTTGTGGTCACATTTGTCACAGCCAAGTGGTCTGGAGTAAATAACATAAGTCTTCTATCAGGGGTAATTGAACTATTAGAACTAACGCAACTTTATTTATAATGCATAGAAAATGAGTATACGCTACAGTGACTAAATCAATACTGTACCATTCAAGTAGGAGTCCTGTTCAAAACAGAATCAGATGTAATCAGATGCTTTTGATGGCCAAATGGTGCGTCCCTTTAAAAGCTGCTACCACTTTCAGGACTGTCGCAGTGAAGGAATTTCCCCTGCAGTGACAATGAGGTGTTGTGATGTTACTGAAACTTATTTTTTTACTAAGTATATTGTTATTAAAATGACAAAGGTGAAAGTAAAAAAAAAAAAAATTCATTACTTGTTTAATGCAGATTAAAGAAGGGCAGTGAGATGCAGCATTTTAAAGAAAACACACTTATTACTATTATATTCCATTCCTACCAATAGATCTCCCTTATTGTTACACACTGGTCCTTTAACACATGAATAACAACGTGAAGACATGCAAAAGGAGCGAAACTGATGACACTAAATGACAATATGGCTTCCTATAGCCTCCGTTTGCTTTTTTTTTTTTTTGGGGGGGGACAACAGTGGACATTTCCAAACCCATTGGTGCCTTCAAATGAAACTCCTGAGCTTGTGTTTACAACATGGGAAGTTGTGTATACACTATTCTTGGCGTTCAAGTGGTTAAGTTGTGAAGACCGCTGCTAAGCAACGGCAATATTAACGTTACTGTCTATGTCTAGGAGCCACAGAGGCTAACAATTTAGCAAGCTAGCATGTAAGTAACATAATATAGGAAATGTAAATGTACATACCTTTGCAATCAACTATATTATCTTGTTATAGTTGATTGCATGTCACTGCAATAACGTGCAGTGCAGTGTAATTATTCAGACATTTTCAGCAGAGTAACTGGGAAACTGGGCATGCTTGTCATTATATAAATAGATAGTGGTGGAAGATTGTGGTGTTTTTGCAACTTCAGCATACAGGAGTGTGACGTTTATTACAACTTTGATACCTTGAGGAGAGAACACAGCTCCGCTCACTGGAGCAGCTCCAGTCTGTGTCTGTGCTTTCCACTGCCTGTCTGAAACATGGCAAACCTCAGTGTTGATTGGCTATTGATGATGACGTGTAACCAATCAGATACTGCTGTGGGTGGGACATTGAGCCAGACTACACAGTGGAGACTGAGAAGAGAGCACTGATAGAGAGGAGGCTGATCAGAGCCAAAGTACTGCATTCCTAAATTAATTTATCACATCCCCAAAATATCACAATACATTTTTTCTCTCAACAATGCGTATGATATGATGATGCACACAATACATCGTCACACCCCAACAAAAACAGTCAGTCAGTGTCAAAATCAGGTCTGCGCCCATAACAGCTCTGTGGTCTGTCATTTCTTTATAACAGACCGTAGAATGCCATGCCAATCAGAACTGAGTATTCAACAAGGCTGTGTAATGAAATTAGATGTTATGATATGTTGAAAACAATAAATACACACACAAAAAAAGATAACAAACATGCAAGTCTTGTTAGTGTCTCAACCCCTGACCGTCACTGTGTTTGTGTTTGTGTGTGTGTGTGTGTGTGTGTGTGTGTGTCCATAAAGTAAAAATTATATTTTAGGGTGAGGACTTGGTTTAGGGTTAGGGTAAGGTTAGGTTTAGGGTGAGTTTAGGGTAAGGGTTAGGATTAGACAAGTAACAGTTACACTTAGGGTTAGGGTAAGTGTCCAGGGAATTAATGTAAGTCAATTGCCACGTTTACATGCGCCAGATTTCTCCAATCCGATCTGAACCTTGGTTGAACAGAAATTCCGAACCCACTTTTACATTAAATAAATAAAACTAAATAAAAATGATCCGATCACGAGGTGCGTATAGATATACACACACCGAGCGTTTAATCAAAATAAATCCTTTGGGCATGCGCAGAGTTGTCTAATTTTCCAGAAATAGTAGTAGAAGAAGTAGAAGAAGAAGTAGAAGAAGAAGAAGAAGAAGAAGAAGAAGAAGATGTACTTCCGCCTGTCTGTCTCGCCGTGGAGATAATTTTACCCCAACCAGGAAGACATGATCCACAGACATGATGAAATTTCTTTCCAATTTGGCCCTATCGGATCAGAGTCTTCCAACTGACATGTTTTCATGGAGCATTTTTAATTTGACTGGGCCTTTATTCCATTAATTTGTGTCCATGTAAATGCAGCTAATGTAATGTCCTCAAAAGACATGAAAACACAACTGTGTGTGTGTGTGTGTGTGTGTGTGTGTACCACGCCACTGCTGCAGTTCAGCTTGAAGCCCAAACATACTGTGCATGTCCAGCTCTAGAGGCTCCCTGAACGCCTCCTGTTTACACGTGTTGCGCTAAATCCTGTATCCCCTACTAAATGTGTTTTCCTGTCACTGAAGTCTTGCTAACCAGGAAACAAAACACCACAAGAGACAACACGACATTGGCTACAGACCTGAAAGCAACATTAGTTTGGTGTAATCATTTTTATCTCAATCACAGAAGTCGATGGACGCTGCAAACTATACATGGTGCAACTTTAGCGAAACACACTCGTTATTATTTAACGTTACAAGTCGTCCGCCCCCGTAGTCGTTTACTTTGCAATGCACACACCGACAGATGACCGGCGGGGAAAACATTTATCCAACGGTTCCACCTGCTGCGTTAGCTGTCAAACTTCACTTCCGCTAACGGTACAAACACACAATGCACCACAGCTCCTTGTTTCTTATATGTGCGACTGCAGTATCGTCAAAAATGCTCAGAAGACTAAACTACGAAGAAACACACGTAGCTGACAGACTACGTAAAAAGTTAACTGGATACGAACCTGCCCCGTGGTGGCGTGAACCTGAACGCTACACCGACAACAAACGCTTCCTGCACCAGTCACGTGACACGGTCCTGTTGCTGGGCTGCTGATGGAGACTGTGAACCTGTAGTCTCTAAACATGGGGGTCTGGAGAGTCTAGATTCCTGCTCTCCGTGGTTCATGTAGGATTTAATGGGTTACTGGATACTTAAAAAGCAAGTATAGTCTTGATAAATTCAAATTGCCTGTTAAACTAAAGCTGTTTTTGATGCCATCCTAGAAAGTGTCCTTATATTTCTACAAAACCCTGGTACTGTTGATCAACCTTTCAATTCTGAAGATTGTGTGGAAAATATTTATCTGGAGGCACAAATATGTACTATATATGTAGACAGCTAATAGTTTTTGTAAACTAGTTTGCTCTCTTGTTGGTGAAAGAGAGTAAGTTGTTAGTCTAGTTTTTAGTTTAAAAATTTCAGATGTAGAGGTTGGTCCTTTAACACATGTTATGTTGTAAATTAACTCTAATGTGCAAAACAAGACTCACATTATGTAAAACTATATATATATATATATATATATATATATATATATATATATATATATATATATATATATATTATATACACTGTAGATATTAGATTTACAATTAATTAATATTAGTTAAGACATTTTTTTATCACATTTTAGTGTCAGAGGCCAAATGTAATTTTTCCATCTTAGATCAAAAGGGTAAGAGTATAACATCTGTATAATTATTTGTTTAGCACATTTAAATGAATTTACTTATGCTGTTGAAGTGTTCACTACTTCGTACAAAGTCTTATCTCAGCTGTTAGTGTCCCTGGCTGTTGCCTGTCACTTGAGGGCAGCTGTAGACTGAAGTGTATTGTCCACACAAGAGGGACCTCTGTTGGTGTGTGTGTGGTATAGCTGCTTTCTACTTGAGTCATTGACTTCTCACAGTCTGAAGCTCATCAATCAAACGCCAGCAGCTCTAAATGCTCCATCTCAAACTGAAAAATAACAGCTGTCCACTGCAATGTCACCAAGCTGCCATCATATATAGTCTATACTGAACGTCTCCAATTTTAAAGCCAGGAATAAAAATAAAAGAATAACACAAACTGCTGACTTTGAGTGGATAAACATTAGCTTGTGTTTGCTCTGCATTGTCCAGCTGTCTCATGTCATCACCCTCTGAACCCACACCTACCTCACACAAAGCAGGTGCCCTTTTGGCCACAATAATGATCTGATTGTTGTTGACCACACTGCCAGTCGCCCCCTCTGGTCCTCCTTTTTCCCCTCGTGAACAGTTGTGGTCGTTACAGCGCAGACCATGACTCAGCAGCTCCATGGCCCCATCTGACACACATAATGTAAGTTAGTAGCTGAAAGTAGACAAGGTTAGGAATAAACTTTTCATCTCGACAATGTGTTTTGACATGAGCTACGCACACACAGACTTACATGTATATACAGTATACACACACACACACACACACACACACACACCATCACATCAATACCTTACAAACAGCTGTAATGCCTGAGATCACCTCCCAAGTTGGCCGGCCACTGTGAAATGTAAACAGTAAACAGGATGGAGCATCCTGTGTGTGTGCGCTTGTTTGAGAGTGTGTGTCACAGACTGTGTGTGTGTGTGTGTGTGTGTGTGTGTGTGTGGAGGGGAGGGGTTGGTTGCTAAAGAGAGAATGAGCCCATGCAGAGCGTGCTAGCCCAGCTGTCACTGCTATAACTTCAGACTTGAGAGACCACAGGACACAAGCTGGAGGGCCACTGTGTAAGTGTTTGTGTGTGTTTGTGTGTGTGTGTGTGTGTGTGTGTGTGTGTGTGTGTGTGTGTGTGTGTGTGTGTGTGTGTGTGTGTGTGTGTGTGTGTCGTCCCACACCCCCCAGGCATTACCCACAGCCCCTGGCTTCCTTCCTCTCCTTTGTTAAGCCTGTGAGGCAGACTTCGTCAAGCTGAGCACACAAACGAATGCATATGAATGTGTGCTGTCATCTTTATTAGGCCCCCTTGCCAACACCCATTACATTTAACACGGGTCTTTACTGAAGGAGATTTCACTCTCAGTCGTCCCCCCCCAACTCTTCCTTGCCAGACGAGGAGGATTATAGTGACCTCAGTCTGGGATACATTTGAATACACAACCTGTTACACCCACATAAGAGAACATAATACTGATCAATGACCAAAGGGTGATTTTTATGGTTGTTTATGGCTGGTTATTTGATACTTTAAAGGCAAAAGTAATTAGTGGTTTTATATTTCAAAAGTTTGAAAACATTTCTTTGGATTCTTACTAAAATATCTGTCCATACCTGCAGCGTTCACCGCTCTTTGATGAGGTCAGTGCAAATGCAGGCAGCGATGACTGATCCGGGCGAAGCTATGAATAGACAATTCTTATGTATGTACTTATGACTAATGCTCTGTGTTTTTAACCACATTCTCACATTTCTTCCCTTCATAAGACAAAAACTTGTCGGAGCATGTTTGTCCTTTTGTTTCTGAATGCTACGCTGCACACAACATAGCCCACACAGACAACAGACACCCACCACAAATTCCAGTCAGGAGAGGTAGTGGTTTTCAGAGGTGGCCTGTGGAGCTTTTAAAACGAAATGAATGAGGACATGGAGGGCAAAAACAATGCACTTTTCAGTCCAGACAACAGAGCACAGAATGAAGAAGCTTCCACAGCATCCATCCTGTTTGTGAAGAACATAAAAGGGCAGTGGTTGGTGTAATTATTAGAGCACACTTCAGTTACTTTACAATATGTGGTCTCGTGGTTTTTATTCAGTTTTGGTGAAGGTATTTATGTGCCTGTATTGGACTTGCAGAGATTAGTGACTTCAAAACTTAATTTCTGTTGTAGTTGTGCATTTGTGTAAAGCTTATCAGTACATGGTTTCACATTGTGTAAGTACAAGTAGTGAACTGAACAATGTAGTGGTTGTTGGGCTAAGATATTTTGTGTGTTTGTCGTCACGTCTGATTGTTTTTGTCTTATGTGTTTTTTTATGTCAGGATTACACACTCACGTCCTGCCTCATATGCTCATGAAAAAAATTAAATCATTATCTCAGAAATGTAATGTCTTCTTTAGTCTTGTTCCAGACTTCTGAACCCACATGTCCAATGTTTACAGTGCTGATTATCAGGCTAAAGTCATCACTGCTTTCCTTCACTAGGATACATACTTATCACTGAAAAGAAGAAAGCTCTTCATTATTTCTTTGCAAGTAGACTTTTGATTACTATGACTTCTATGACTAAAAAGCTGATATTTGTATTGCAACTTCTGAGAAATGTACCTTTTTTGAAATTGCATGAATTTGTGATGTATCGTATGCAGAAACAAATAGGATTTTTAAAAAAAAATTTAACAATAAAATCAAATTAGGAGGAAAAGTAGGAAAAGGACGAATCAGCACAAATAATAAATCTAAATATACTTAGGCACTGTTAGCAGTGGTGAAAACAATTGTGTACATTGAGGTAAATATTGCTCTTTTTATTCCACTATTTAAGCTACACTTACTAGTTTCAGGTCAACATTTTTCATACAAAACATGATTATTATACAAAATAACATGCATTGTTATGGGTTAAACGAACTAACTAACGAAGGAGTTCAAACCTTCAGCAAACTACAACATTAAATTCATTAAAGTATGCTTACATGTTAAAGCATCAATAATAATACTCCCATAACAGAATAATGAAACACTGTACTGAAACACTACTTTTGACACTTTAAGTACATTTTGCAGCAAATATATTTGTACTTTTAACTGAAGGGGCTCTACATAAGAATCAGAAATTGCTTGTTAACAGTGACATCTGTGGCCGTTAAGACGGCATCCTGTTGCTCGCGCTCGTGCTTGCACTACACAAGTGAGCATCGGTCAAAACAGTGAGGCGACACACACCAGAATGGACATGATTGACAGCTAAAACCACAATATCACTATATATTTCAAATGCTTGGCAGTAATATTAGCTTACCTGTCCATTAGGAATTTTGCCAGCTTGGGGTCCATTTTGATAAACTAAACCAAACGAAGGTCCCTCCATGAGTCGTAGGCCCAGCCGATGCTGATCCTAGTTTTCCCCTCGATGTCGGTCACATTCCTGTTTTGCAAGACGGCCTTCACTAGATATTTGTTTTGTTTTTTTTGTGCTTCTGTGGAGATTATGTTGGAGTCTGAATTGTGGTTGGGGCTGGTTGTTTGTTGGCATTAGTGGTTAGTTGCGCACTGTTAGCCCTGTGGTGGAGCTGAAAATAAAGGCAATCGCAACGTCACATTTGTTGGATTTTCCTGCATTCTTCACATTAAAAGCAATCTACAGGCTGAAAGTCATGGAAGGTCTTATTTTTTAGGTTAGGTTGCAGCCTGTTCAAACATTAGCAATAACAAATGATTAAAGATGTTTATATGTGTAAAAACTTACATTCAGTCCCTATAAGTGAAATTTGAATGTAGGACTCTTACTTGTGTTTGCTGTTGATTATAATGTGGTGTTGCTGTTTTACTTAAGTAAATAAGCGGAGTACTTCTTCCACCACTGATGGTTAGGCTACAGTCATGAAAACGTACAAAAGGCGTGAATCCATCATTTCTTAACAAGGGTTTTGGGGGGCCCTCGCTGAGATGATGGAATGGTGGAAAACAGGAGGAGCATTTTATCTTGGCAGTACACAAAAACTCCCCGGTGCTTTCAATTGTGTTCCACCTCTCTGTTTGCTGATACCACGAGAAGTGTGAGGAAAGCAGGGGGGTGCGAGGGGAGTCAGGTCTGAATGACATGGCGTTGCTGCCTCAGCCTGCTATTCACTGACCCACAAAATGCAGACCCAGCCCCCAGTGTGAAGCACTTTTGTGTTGTCATCACCCTCAGAGGCTCAGGACCAGAGGGGATGCAGGGAGGGTGTTTGGGCAACTGGAGGGCTCAGCGCTGCTGTGAGGCCGCAGTCTGCTCTCCAGCAACACACATGCACTGGTCTGAGGTGAATAAGAAGAAACCTGTATTGTAATGAAAGCATTTGCATACTTGTGTGTTAGAGAGGGTGTTAACCTTTGACACCGCCGAGAACTGGATGACAACAGAAACCACTTCTCAGAGTCTGAGCGTTAACACAGTCCAAAATAACACCTTAGCGTACCTCAGTGTGTATCAAAACCAATAAAGAGAGCAGGAGAGAAAGGGTTGTTCGAGTGCTTAAGATGGAAGTTTCCTTCAAGTGGCAGTTCACACTCAAAACAAAGTGTGTCGGATCATTTGAAAGTGAGGGATATCTGGATCTTAAAGTGTGGTGTCAGGCCTTTGTGGGACTGAAAAGCAGATCAGAGACACAGTAAAGCTGAAATTTGGTTACTAAAAGAACTGATATTTGGACAATGAACAAACAAATATTTGCGGAAGCTTAAGTTGACAGTCGAGGAACAGAGAATTCAAACAGACTTTTTTCTGCTTTAGAAATTGTGCTAAAAACGTCTCTCACCATTAAGAGAAAGAAGTTCAACCTGAAATTCATTTAAAAACACAAACGTAATGTCATTATAAGAAAAGAGGCTCATCTTTAATCTCAGTTCATGATTTAAGAAGAAGGCACTGGTTGTCTTTCTCTTTTCCCGTCCTGTCAGAATGATGTTTATCATGTTAAACTACAATTTGTGTTTGTAAGCAATTGAAGTAATTGTCATTTGAAGGTCAGGAAGCCATAATTCAGCCCACACTTAACTTGTTAATCTATTATTTCGCCAGCATCTTTCACTCTGTCTGTTGTATGATTAATGTCCATGTATGGTAACGTTGGACAAGACAATGTCCGCCTCTTCAGTTGGTTTTTTGGGGGGTCTTTGTCAGGGTGGCCGGCTGTGTTTGGCTCTCAAATGGAGGGGCTCTTCTTTCCAAGTACACGGCGCTTCACAGAGAAGACTTGACTCTGAAATTCCTCCAGATAAGAGTTGCTAGGTGATGCTATTGTCAGATCTTCTTTGTGGTCACATATTCATACCCAAATTGTGAGGTTCTTTATGAGGAGCATCTCATTAGTAGTCATATATTCATACCAGACCACCCCCTCCCACTTGACCCCTCCTTTACCAGTCGTGGGAAACACAAGTCCTGGACGAGATGTGGACGATTCAGGCAATTAGTTGGAAGACGGTCAAAAAAGATTGTCCGGCTTAAACACTCTTTCATTTTGAAAGGCTAGTAAAGCCCAAACATATTTGTGCGGTATTGCTGACATTTCTTGTTTGCAACATTTAGCCTTCAACCAGGACTTATTATCCCAGCACAGATGAAACACCCAAGACAGTTTCTAAAAGTATATTTAAACAACAAGCAAAAATGTACCCAAGCGGGACTAGAATGGATCCTTTACATCCATGCTGTGGTACAGCTTGGTACCCTATCTTTAATTCAATTATCATGCCCTGTGCAACACACCAAAGCTACAATTCATGCTAGGAAATCCAAAGAAAGACTTAAATGAAGACTGATAACATTTAACAATTCAGTGAATTCACGTTCTCCTTGTCGCCAGATCTATGCCAACAGTACTAATACACATAAAACAATAGCACAAAAAACAAGTCATCAAATATTAATATCTTTATTAACATTGGAAAAATAACATATATTATTATTGTTATTGTTATTTTTTACTATTGGTTTATTAAAATTAAACCATATATATAACTATATAAGTACATTTTAGTATTGTAGCCTTTCTTTGAAGTACTTATACATGAGATGAATATTTCAGTATTTCAGTACTTTATACACTCCACTACAGTTCAGAGGGAAATGTAACCTATGTTTTACTCCACCATTTATTTGTTGTATATTTGTTATATATATTCTGTATAGTAACTGGTTACTCTGCAGAATAATATTTTATAAAGAAAACAGATGATCAGCTGCTAAAGACTGATGAATTGATATAGATCAAACTATAATAAATAAACAAATAAATGGCTATAATAAATATGGCTCTCAAAAAGAGGTGAATCTGCATAATGAGTACTATAACTTTTGTTATTTTAGTATATTTCATATTTGCTTGTAACACTTATGTTTAATGTTTTTATATATTTCATAATCTGTCTGAGGAAAATGTTGATATTTTCAATGACTTCATCTTTCTCCTCTGTCATTTTGCTTTCGCATTTCCTTCTTTATGTTACCCACTTGCTAGCTTGCTAAATTGTTAACCTCTGTAGATTGTAGATGCCGACAGTAACGTTAATATTGACGTTGCTTAGCAGCGGTGTTCTCACGGTTTAACCAGTTGAATGCCACGCATGTCATGTACACGACTTCCCATGTTGTAAACACGAGCTCCCGAGATTCATCAGAAGGCCCCATATGCCTGTATTTATCCTATTGGAGCATTCCAGCAGAACTGCAGAAAATCCTTGTCATTGTTTACTTCCTGTCAGCTGATGTCATTTACATATATAATAGATTTTAAAACATAAAACAACATACTTTAACAGACTTTTAAAACAGTGTTGTCTCTGCTTTATTTTAGCTTTTTATTGGATTTCAACTTAGTGCAAAATCGCATACTATGCACTACATACTCAATAAATGAACTATCGTTCAATATACTTTTGTGTGGGTAAACAACTGTATGTATCTTAACCCTTGCCAGCCTTGTGGCACGGGTTACCATGGTTACATGTCTCCAACCAGGTGTCTGTCAACATCTGTTATGAACATTGTCGTCACTACTGCATTGGGAGGACATTTATGCTGCTGAAATGTCTAGTTGTACATACTGTAACATTTCACCAGAAATAGTATATGGTTTCATACGAAGGTCAGGACAAAATCCTGATAGCTTGTTTCAAAAGCACAGTTTCTGAATATAGGTTGTGTGTATTTCTCCGTGGATTGAGGGTTTTTATACATTCACAGTATGGTAACACTTTTAAAGGTCATTTTAAAGGTCTGCAATTTAATTTTAATTCTGTGGTAATTAGCAAGTAACCTATTTGTAATTTATTTGGAATTACTGCCAATTAACCCCAATATTTACCCAAAACCTTATTGAAAATTACTTTATTATGAACATGATTTGATAATTATATGCTGAAACAACTTATAATGGTTAAAATAAGGCCCTTAGGCTTAAGAAGAGGCTGCTCGTCATCGTAGGTGGAAAACCAAAACTTAAAGAAGACTCTTCTGATCTGGCACAAATCTCACCATTGTGACTTATTGTTTACACAAATGTAATCTGGTAGCTAAAGGAAAGATTCAGGGAGTTTTTAAAGAAATTTCAAAGTAGTCATTTGATAATTATCATCTATTTACCAGCAGACATGGAAATAAAGAATATGACTTAACTTTATATTCTTTTTTTGGAAATGCATTAAATAAATTATCAGCTACTGGGTAATAGTGGAATATAATTATTAAAGTTTCTAATAAAGTAATTTTGGGATAAATATTAGTATGTCCAAAGAAGTTTCAAATAGGTTACTTGCTAATTATCACCTAAATACCATGACATTTGAAGTGTTAGTATTTATTTATACAGCACTTAAACCTACTTTATAATACATCTCACTTTTTACAACATGAGACCTTTAATCTTTTGTATGTAGCTTTTGTGGTGAGCATAATTTCACCAGTGCTGACTTTAATATACAAATGTGTATGATTATATAGAACATCAATTATATTATAGTATAGAGTTTGGTTTGATTTGTGTGATAAACATTTTAAAATCAGTTCAGTGACGGTGCAGTTTATGAAGGCCTTCATGCTTCTCAATGAATCAGGTGCGGTCGTACAGCCTTGGCCCCGCCCCTCTATCACCATATATGGACAACTCCAACGTCCCATAGCTGGCGGGGGGCGGGGCGATGACGCCACCTGTTTGTCAATGGGCTGCGGGCTCGTGCTCACTCAGCCGGTAGAGTCAAGTATTTGGAGAAGTGGAGCCGGTGGGAGAGACGGAGGAGAGCAGCGGCACTTTGGGATTAAAAACCACGGCTTTTTTTTCCTTTAAAAAAGGTCGTGTGGAACCATGGAGCTCCGTCGGGTCAACCTCTTCCTGTTTTTATTCCTCAATCAAGTATTTATCAGCCTCCAGTCCAAAGAACGTAAGTTTGAAAACAGAAACGTTGTGTAGACAGACGCAAGTGTAGGCTAGCTTTACCGCACATCGTGAGTCAGGAGGTTGGCATTTGATGGCCTGCTTTAAGTTTTACTTCTGTTTTCAGTTAAAAGTGCTCATGTGTAGGACTTTTAGTTAGTCAGTGCATTAAACATATAATATAGTGTGGTGGATGTCCCTTTACTATTTGAAATATTTATTAAGTGATCAAAAACACCAGTTATCGCTTATTGTGCTTTTACTTGAAACACAACTCTCCACACGAGAGGTCATACAAAGAATTATAATTGTACATTTGTAATAAACAGTCTGTCATATAATATAAATGTATGACAGAAGAGTGTATTGCCTAACCAACAGTCTTACCAACTGAAAAAGTAGTCATTAAATAAAATAAATAATATTCTTAAAAATATTAAATAAAAAAATTAAAAAGCGGTGGATGCCTATTATCCTTGGTGTATCTGCGGACTATGACTTTTTAATATAGGCCTAGCAGTTTTTAAGTGAATTACTTATGTGTAATACAGGCCCTAGTTAGGGTTAAAGGGCACCTGTGAAATGCCTTAACATGTCAGACTTGTTTTGTTTCACTTGTGGTACAGATTCATGTGTTTCTCTCGTCATGGCAATTTAACTGCCCACGCCTTTCTCAGACATTATTAGTCCTGTATCCTGGACCTGGAGGACACGGTCAATGAAGTCCTGAATCAGACCGACATGCCTGATTAGACTGTCAAAGCCTGGCATGTGCCCCCCATAAACCTGCTGGCCCCAGAGATCAAGGCAGAGGATTCAGCTGTACAGTCAAATCACAGTCATTTACTAATAATTTTACAGCCTTATGACCAAATACAATGTCTGTGCCGGAAGTGAATTCTTGTAAAACATTTTCTCTAATAAATATGAATTTATTTCTGATGCATTGAGTGTCATTCTGTGCTTGTTGTAACTGTTTTCTGTTTGTCTCTGTAGAAGTATTGCTGGATATGAGAGCTTCAGGATCGGAGCTGGGGTGGTTGACGTTGCCACATGAGAACGGAGTGAGTATTTATACCTCTACAGGCATTTTTAAGACTCCAGGTCCAAGACTTGAAACTGTCTTTAGAAGATAGGTCGACGTGTGAGAATTTGAATACTGTTTAGCAACAATAACCAAGGCCTCTTCCTGCTCATTCAGTCCACTTAAACAGCTCTCTGGGAGAGATGGAATGAGTGGCAGCTCCATGAGGTTTGGCAGAGCTCATCTAGTTTTGTGTTAACGCTACCCTTTCATAAAGAACTTATGAAGGCCATCAAAATGTCAACCGACAGTTAAATTTACAGTACAGATTCACCAGACATAGTTTTCATTCCAACACCAAACCGTAAAACTAAATTTTAAGATCTTCTTGTGATTTCTCTCTGAATTTAGAGATAACAGCAGCGAGATGATCTGTACAGCTGTGGCCAGACATGAGCAAAAGAGAAAGAGAGACTGGTCCATGTGTGGAGAACCATCCCTCTATCTATAGTTCAGTGGCTTTCCATCTAAAAAAAGCAGCAGGACATGGCCACTTCCACTGTGTGGGCCACGTTTCTTCTTATGTCCCCAAAGATCTAAAGCGCTGTCGTTTTATCAGATGGGATTTTCCCTTGTCCATCAAACTTTGCTTTGTTCTAATCCAGCTGTCTTACTCTTAAATGTGTGCCAGGGATGATTGTTTGTGGTTTTGGCTTCGGAAAATTTTAACAGTTTATTTTCTAAATGCTGTGTAGACAGTAGAGTTGGCTAGATTACTAGGGGTGTGATATTATGTTTTATGATATTACATTATATTGATTCTTGAAAACACTGCATTGATTTTTAATTAATAGTTTTCATGCAAAGATTAACTCAGTCAATACTGTGTGTAAGATGCTGGATGTTACAGGGACTGTGAAAAATGCAAATACAAATCCCTCTGTTGTGATTGCATAAAAAAGTCATCTTTTTAAACTCGGGTTTCATGTATGGTATTGTGTTCTTTATACTGTGACAGTTTTCCTAAAATTATATTTAAGAAATCTCAATATGCTTACAGTATTTCAATATATTGAATCGTAACCTCTGTATCATGATACGTATCGTATCGCTAGATTCTTGTCAATACACCGCCTAGTAATTACAAGTAACTTCCTGAAATTCAGTATTCAGTTTGGTCAAAGTATAGTTCGGTAATGAGTGTAACTATGAAAATCCCAGACTTAAATGATTTATGACCTCAGAGTGTTGCTTTAATCCAATGGGACCATTTTAACTTATTTGAAATGGTGTAAATATATATATACATTTTTTTCTTCTTATGCCTCTCCTTTTGAACAACAGGTAAAGTTGAGCATTGATGTATTTCTTGAAACACACCAGTAGCCCACTGCAGCGCTAACGTATGAGGTGTTAGATTTTAATGTTAAATGGAGGCTTTTAATCTTTCTGCTCGTCATTGCTTCCCTCTCTTAAAAAGCCTTAATTGCTGGCAAGTTTGCTGCCACTGTGCTTATAAAGCTCATTTAAGCTGCCATAAATGTTAGTTGGTAGTCTACAGTGTTTGCTGGATTTTTCTCTCTCTCTGAGTGTGTGTGTGTGTGTGTGTGTGTGTGTGTGTGTGTGTGTGTGTCACACATGCACCCTCATCGTGTGCTGGTGAAAAACCACACACGTTGTGAGCACGGCACATGTCCAGGCCAATAACCTTAATGTGTGGAAAAAAACTCCAGCTCACTTCTGCACTTTATGAGCTCCTCAGTCAGCATGAAAGAAGAGGTGTCTCATCAATAAAACTGGTTCTCAGCCAGAACAAAGCCTCTGAACCCTGTACTTATTTATATTTTTCTCCTTTCATTATTATAGCTTGCTAACTGCGACTTTTGCCCCTTAAAACTAATCCCTCTCCACTGTCTTTATCTTTTTCTCTTCTACAGTGGGAGATAGTCCAGTCGGTGGTGAACGGCTCACTTTTCTACACCTACAGTGTTTGTAGCATAGACTCTACTGAACAGGACAACTGGTTACGCACGACATTTATCCAGCGGCGTCCGGGGACGACACGAGTCTCTGTGGAGCTCCGTTTTATTGTGCGAGACTGCAACACTTTTGATGGTGCTTCTGTCGCCTGCAAAGAGACCTTCAACCTTTTCATCTCAGAGGCTGATGCCGACGTGGGAACCAACTTCCGTAAAGGCCAGTTCCGCAAGGTGGCAACCATCGCTCCTGACGAGGTCACGCGGGGCCGCGTGCTGAAGGTCAACACAGAGACGAAGACCATGGGGCCTCTGTCTCGAAAGGGCTTCTACCTAGCCTTTCAGGACATGGGCGCCTGTGTGGCACTGCTGTCTGTCAGAGTGTACTACAAGACGTGCCCGTCCACAGTGCAGAGCTTGGCGGCGTTCCCGGAGACAGTGGCGGATGCTCTCAGGGAGGTGGAGGGAGCCTGTGTGCAGAATGCCATCAGTCAGGCCACCCCGCGCATCTACTGCACAGCTGAGGGCGAATGGGTGGTTCCAGTGGTTCAGTGCCAGTGTCTCGCCGGCTATGAAACCACTGGGGACTCCTGCCAAGGTAAGCACTGCCAGAAATATGCCACGCACTCAACTGAGACGTGCTGCCATATGAGTTGTAGAGAATGAAACTCCTTCAACCACCACTTTGGCAAGGTGTGTGAGGAATGAGCGCAGAGGAATGTTTATCGTGTCTGGTTTGTTTAGAAATCTATCACAAAAACACTGAATCTCTGTCATATCTGTGTAGACGTGGGTACAGCATGGGAAATGGAGGATGTTTAAACCTGTTTGTTTTGTTTCGATTGCTCCATGTGATGTAGATAAAAACCACGTCAGTGCCTCATCTCTTCACCTGTTGGCCAATAGCACATTCTTTCCACTGTCTTTTCTCAGGACACAGAAATGGGGCTGGGCTGTTTTATGGATAGGTCGATGGCTGGAGGTGATAATGTACAGTACAAGACGCTGTGTCCCAATTCCATACCACATACTAAGTTTACTTCAAGTTTGTTGTGTGTATACACTGGAAATGTGACAACACATACTGAAAGATCATACAGTTTGTGTACTAAAATTGATTGTTTTTTTTAATATGATGTTGACATCGTCCCACAACTCACTGCTCGGTAGAAATCGAAAAGCTAATTAAAGCTGGAAAAGAGTGTAAAGTAAAAACATTAAGTATTAGATGTTTGGAAAAACATTTCTTTTTCTTTGGAAGAAATTTCAAGTTTACAGCACCTTTCCAAAATAATAAATTTATTGTATACAAAACGCACAGTTCGTCTCCCATAAAGGTTATCACATACTGTATAGTATTGGTATGTAGTATGAAAGAGGGAAAAAGTTCTTCTTTAAAGGGACATGAGAGTAAACCTTTTAACCATTCAAGTATTTATAGGCAGGTAGTTATTTTTTAAAAACAAATAAGCTCGATATAGACCTGCTGTGAGTACATATACACAAAAACAAATACAGTTAAAGACATAGCTGTGGTGTTCATACTGTACGTGCTCCTACAGTTTGTGTGGAATTTGTCTTTTGGCTTCCTCGGGTGTGGTGCGTTGAGCTGTCTGGAGGAAACGTGGGAGGAGAGAGGGTACAGAGAGAAGAGGAAGGAGGGAGGAAGGGCACAGTATGCTGCAGGGATTTCTGAAAGGAATTCCTTCACCCTCGCGTCACCTACGGCACTGATTGACTAAAGGAAGGGGCCGTGTGAATGTGTCAGAGTAACTACCTGAGTGGTGCGTCTTCTCCTCGCAAGTATTTGTTTTGTGCCTGTTGCTAAGGCGACAGGAACCACAGATTACAGGGATGGGGCCGACACGCCTATCAGAGGTTAGACTCTGAGTCAGGCTGTGGTTTATGCGAGTCACCTTGACTGGCAGAGTTTACTCTCTTCTTGGAGTCAGTTCCTATAACATGACAGCAGATCATTCTTACCAGCTTGGAGAATTAAGCGATTAGTTGTTAGAAAATAGTCAACAATTTTGATGATTGATTCATTTGCAATTGCAAAAAAAAAAATCTAGCTTTTCATAGGTGAGGTTTTTCTGCTCTAAAGTGAATATCTTTGGCTTTTGAACTGGCGGTCGGACAAAACTACACATTTGAGGACGTTACCTTGGCCTTTAGGAAACTGTGACAAGCATTTTCATTATTTTATGACATTATATAGACGAAACAATCTTTTAGCTGCAAGATTAATAGTTAATGCAAGTCATTGCTAGTTGCAGCCCGACATACCATTGATAGATAAGTACAGTGTTTGAAAGAGTGGATCTTGTACCAAGGTTGTAAAAATGAAGACAGAATAAAGAGGGGAAGGCGGGGAGGAAGTCATGGCAGAGGAATGTTTCAGTCTTTGAGGTTTCTGACCACAGGTGGACTCTGAGCCGAACACCTGAACCGGAAGTTGGCAGAGAAAGACAGGAAAAACTGTGATTCTTAAGTCTGGAGGATGACCTGAGTGTTAGGACACAGGAAACATGTTTGTATTACAGAAGTTAAAAGACAATTATGATGTTGTAGTTTGTTCCAACTCCCCGTTTAACCAGAGAAAGTGATATCCTTGGAGGCTCATGTGCATTCCACTGAGAAGCACAACTGTTGTGGGAAAAGGAAGTGAAGCGACAAGAGGAGGAATGCTGACTGACACAAATGAGAAGGCTGTCCTTGGTCGGAGTCGGAGGGTGGGGAGTCAGTCGACAGTTGGCGCATGAGGGTGGTTGGTTTCGTGGCTGCTTAGTTAGGTGTGGAGTGTAATTTAGTCAAGAGGATTAGTGGAGCAACAGGACAGCTGTTAGCCAATGACATGCCCCACTTTGCCTCCCTTTGCTCTTTCATCCGGTTGTTAACACACGCAACGAGCTCCCTAATCCACGTTCCCACTCGTTAGAACAATGAGCCGACACAAAGAGCAGAAAACAGATTCAATTAACAGATGCACCGGTGCGGAAAACACAAGTCCTTTACACATGTGTGTGTGTGTTGTAGTCAAAAAGGAGTGTTGGACAATTAGAAGAACAATTTCCATCAAGAAAAGAAAAGTTAGTTGCATAAAAGTTTTGGATCAAATGGAAATATTTTAACCCTAAAAACTTTAAAGTAATTGTGAGAATCCATCCTTTGTATTCAGACTTTGCCGCCATTTGTGAGCTGTATAATGAGTGGTGCAACATATTTATGGCACCACTCTGTGCAATCTCAGAGACAATAGATGAATGGGGCTGGAGTTTCTTTGGTACGTGACAGAGGTCCTGCTGCTGCAGCTCAAGATGAAATGGGCTGGCCCCCTTTTCTTATGCGAAAAAGCCTCCGCTACACCCCCACTGCCGCCAAGTGACTCCCCAGAGAGAACTTCTGTTGGTGCTCGAGACCTTTACCCCCATCCCCCATCCATCCATCTATTCATCTTCATCCCTCCTACTCAAACTCAACCTGCTCCTTCTCCTCCACCGCTGCACTACTTGGAGTGCAAAGGTCCTTCTGCCTGAATGGTGAAGTAACGCGACCACGTCTTCAATCCAGGGTTCACCCGACCTCTTCTCACGGCCACCAGCACAGGGGCCACATGAAAGGCTGCTCCCTGGGGAGACAGCAGAATGAAAGCAGAGGGAGGAGATCTGTCATAAGATATATTCTTTTAAAGTTTTTTTTTTTTTTTTACTGTGCTGAGCCCTTTATCGCCCCATGTGTTTCCATAAACACTCTGAAAATCATACTCGTCTCCAGCAGCTTTTCCTATTTCCTGATTCTCTCGTCCTCTAACTATTCAACCTTGGATGCTGTAATTTGCGACTGGTGTTAGCGGAAGGCAGGAAGAAAGAGAGGAAACAGCAGCAGCAGACTGAATTGCAGCTCTTACGCTTTGGTTTCTGTCCACTCTGCATGTTCATTAACCTCCCATGCCCTGGAAGGCGGTTTTGTACTGAAATGTTCATCACAACTCTCCACTGGTGTCCAAGGCGCCGTTTCCTTTGGCGAAAACACAAATATTATCTGCCAGAGAATATGAGCTGGGAGTTCACAGGGGAAAGGCAGATCAAATCACCTGATGGATTTAATGCACCGCTGTCATCCGGTTGACGCTGGCAGTGTGACCTGAGATTAGGCCTTCAGGTGAAAAAGGCGAGTGGAGGCAGATCGTCAGGGAAATCCCTTTTCATTCTTCTGGATTCAAAGCCTCTGTGATTATAGGTTGTTCACAACAAATGCTTCCTGATGGGTGGAACGGGCTGGCGTTACAGACACAGCTTCATTGTTTGCATTTAGATCAGTCATCCCTTCCTGTGTTTGTCTGCTATTCCTAATGTCAAGCTTGAACTAACATACACCTCCTCTCTCTTTTACAGCATGCAAACCAGGCTACTTCAAGCCGTCTGTGTCAAGCGTCTTATGTCAGGTTTGTCCTGATAACACCAAGCCCTCTGCAGCCGGTGCCACTGAATGTCAATGTGAAGGAGGTTTCTTCCGCTCGCCTTCAGACCCTCCTACATCACCCTGCTCTGGTAACAACCACGCTCATGTTACTGACAAAGTCAACTGTGAGCTCATTACAGCTGGGTCAGAAGATCAGGCTAACTTCTTCTCTGCCATGTTCTTCCTCCCCAAGCTCCACCCAGCGCCCCTCGTGACCTGATCTCCACCACGCTGTCAGCAGAGGGCAGGCTGCAGCTGTCCTGGAGCCCGCCGCTGGTGACCGGGGGCCGCCATGACCTCACCTACAGCGTGGTGTGCGAGCACTGCGACGGGGCCTTGTGTGTCCCCTGTGGTGAGAAGATCCGTTTCGAGCCAGGTCCCACAGACCTGCGGGACACCACGGTCATCGTCAGTGACCTGGATTCTCATCTGAACTACACGTTCATGGTGGAGGCTCACAGCGGCGTGTCCCAGTTTGGCGCTGACAGGCCCATTGCAAGCATCACCACCGCTCTAGACTACACAGGTGAGCTCAAACACGTCAACAAGCTTCTTCTTTTGCTTTAATTTAACCTGGTGTACTGCTCAAACTGGTGTTACTTCCTCCCACAAACCCAACTGCTATATGAGTGAAACTGAATGTCTTTGAGTTGTGGACAAAACAAGACATTTGAGGATGTCATCTTGGGCTGTAGGAAACACTGACATTTTTCACCATTTTCTGACATTTTATAGACCACACAATCGATTAATCAAGAAAATTGTCAACAGATTTATCAACAGTGAAATTAATTGTCGCAGCTCAAGTGAAAATATCAATAATTATAAATCAAGCAAAACAAAAAACTTATTAAAACCCAACATGTAAAAAAAAATACTGAAGTGGTAACCCTTCCCTTTACCACAGACTGAACGTGTTGTTAAGAAGGGATTGTAAAACTTAATTATTACACCAAATAATTAAATATTTTATTCATTAATATTAAATATTTTTTCCGTTGCAGACTTCTGAAACATTTCCTCTGATCAAAATTTTGTTTAGAAGCACAAGTCAGGAAGTATCAAGCTGATAAAACTATTGTTTTTTGAGCTGCTTAAAAGGGTCAGACATTTTTTTTAGATATTATTTTATGTAACATAGTTTTTTTTTCAGTAAAACCATCATACAAAAGAAGGGCTCACTACACAAAGAGGAATCCAGTCTGACCTGATGAATCCCAGAGGCTTTCATTTCCAAAGACTATGATTAGTCACTAACCATTATTTTGCTTTCCATCTCTCACCGACCGTTAGATCCCCCAAAGGTGACGCTGATCCATCTGGATGATCGCAGCCCCACCAGCCTGTCTCTGTCCTGGACTCTGTCTCGCAGGCCTCCAGCCCACATCAATCACCGCTATGAGCTTATGTACCGCAGAAAAGTAAGACAGTGCTTTGTGCTCTTTTGTCTCCCCTTCCCTTGGTCAAAGTTGTAAATTACTCCAAAATTATTCTAATCCACCCACTTTTCCTTCGCCACAGGATGATGAGGGCGAGCGTGATGTGACCACTTACACAGTCCTGATTTTGGAGAAAAGTTCAGTCCAGATTAATGACCTTACCCCAGACACTACCTACATGTTCAGGGTCCAGGCGCTGAGTCCTGAAGGAAACCCCGGCAGCTACAGCGTCGAGCATGAGTTCCTCACTTCACCATTAGGTACTTTAAAATCTACAGAACTCATTTCTCAAATGTCTCTTTGTAGAAACTTCACAAACTTGATAAATGTTTCTGTGATTTTCACAGCTGAGTCTCAGATCCAGAACAACTCCACCATGGTGATGGGAGCCGTATTTGGGGTAGCGATCATTCTGCTGGTTGTGGTGGCCGTCCTGCTGCTACGTAAACGGTTGGTAACAACATGCTTCATATCCACATCCAACGCCTATGTCATTCAGATAAATGTTATCTACAGCCCTGCCAACTGTGTGATTATGTGCCACAAGCTGGAGTAAATTAAAGATATTCTGGTATGACAGCTCAGGGAGGGTTTATCAGTAATAGCTGGTGCTGCTATTGAATACAGCTTTGGTCTTTTTCACTAGAGGCTGACCTGCAATTACTAAAAAAGCCAGCCTGTATTCTGTTTAGTTCGGTCGTGATTATTCATGTTTTCCTCTCAGGAGACTGAACTCTCATGGCAGAGGAGGACCTGAAGATCCCTACTTCTCAACAGGTTAGAAAACCATCCTGTACATGCAATAATAATAATAATGTTAATAAAGATAATAACAGTCCATTAAGTTATTATTTAGTCTAATATTCTGGTCATTATTTCCTCTCCTTAGATCAGCTCAAGCCTCTGAAGACTTACGTTGATCCACACATGTATGAGGACCCTAACATTGCCATCCAGAAGTTTGTCACAGAAATTGACCCCAGTGCCATCAGCAAACAAAAAGTCATCGGTGTTGGTAAGCGTTTTTTTTTTTTTTTTTTTTTTTTTTTAAATCACCTACCTTCCATTTAATGACATCTCAGAGCAGCATTTCTAACGTCTCCTCCTGGTGTTGATCAGGAGAGTTCGGGGAAGTGTTTTGGGGTGTTATGAAGACTCCTGGGCGAGGAGAGGTGGCCGTGGCAATCAAGACGCTGAAGCTGGGGTACTCGGAGAAACAGAGGCAGGACTTCCTGAGCGAGGCCAGCATCATGGGTCAGTTCTCGCACCCCAACATCATCCGCCTGGAGGGAGTTGTCACCAAATGTGAGTCAGTCAAACAATCACTCTCAAATCTTTTGTATTAACTGCTTTGCTTTCACTAAACCTAACTTTGTGCTTTTAATTTTCAGTCAAGCATGCAATGATAGTGACAGAATACATGGAGAACGGAGCTCTTGACACATATCTGAAGGTACGTGCATGCGTTTAGTTGTAAATGGGAAGGTCAAAATGACTTAAACTCAGTATTTTTAGTCCCTAATATTTGTATTCATTGTCCTTTTCTTTTTTCATCATCATGCAAAGGGACTTGGAATTATGTTTCTGCATAGTTCCTTATATTGGATTATATTAAAGTGGTTATATTGATTTTACTATCTAAAAAAGCATGTTTCTCAAAATGTTTCCTTTAATGTATGTAAAGTACACACAGTTAAAAGAAGGGCTGCATAATTAATTAAACTTTTATGTAAATCACAATATGGCCAGCTGCAGTTTTCTAATTGCAGGACGAGGACAAAATCACAATATTTATTAAAGGAAAAATGTTTGTCAAAAAAACATTTTAATTCATTACTGTGGTGCTACTGAGATGTCCTGGCCTACACATCTACAGACTTGAGAAAACATCCTTGTTTGGTACAGATCAAAGCAAAAAAAAAAAAACAAACAAAAAAAAAACATACATTTTTTCAATTAAAATTGAGAATAAGGATGTAAAAAAAATTAGCAATTAGATATTTTCTCAAAATAAAAGTTGCATTTTACAATAATTTATGACATCTTTTAGCAATGAAGTAAAAAAAAAAAAAAAAGGGTTATGTAATAGTTGTGTTGTTGTCCCGTTAGGACCGTGATGGAGACCTTCCATCGTATCAGCTGGTGGGGATGCTGCGTGGAATAGCTGCCGGCATGAAATACCTTGCTGACATGAGCTACGTCCACCGTGATCTGGCAGCCAGAAACGTTCTGGTTAACGGCAACCTGGAGTGTAAAGTGTCTGATTTTGGGCTGTCGCGTGTGCTGGAGGACGATGCTGAGGGCACCTACACAACAAGAGTGAGTCTATATCGGCTACATTTCACAACCTAAGAGCACAGAGAGAACGACTAAAAAATGTCAGACCGTTAATGGTATTTTCACTCTCAAGTGTCCAATCTAAAGTGTTGGTCTGTCAGCGCCTCATGTTTCCACTCCCTTCATCCATTAAATGTGATTTGTTCATGTTTGTCTTCTGTCAGGGAGGTAAGATCCCCATCCGCTGGACGGCCCCAGAGGCCATCGCTTATAGGAAATTCACTTCAGCCAGCGACGTGTGGAGCTTCGGCATCGTCATGTGGGAAGTCATGGCATTTGGGGAACGGCCCTACTGGGACATGAGCAACCATGAGGTATGTTTCATCTGTCACATCGTCTTTACAGCTCTCATGGTTGAGATGAAGAGTTGTTTTGGCCTGTGTAGGTCAGACTTTAATGTGTATAACCACTGAAAGTCTTTGCTCTGACATCCAGAGTTGTTTCCCACCATCCTCTTCAAATGAACTGTTAATGTCAACATATGAGCACAGCACTTTTTTCGACTGGCTGTCACCACACTCATAAATACACTTTAGATCTAAGCGCTGCCTTCGCTCTTCCTCAGGTCATGAAGGCTATCAACGAGGCCTTCAGGCTTCCTGCTCCGATGGACTGCCCATCCGCTGTCTACCAGCTCATGCTCCAATGTTGGCAGCACGACCGCTCCAAGCGACCTCGCTTCTCAGACATCGTCAACATTTTGGACAAACTTCTCCGAAGCCCAGAGTCTTTGAAAACCATCGCTGACTTTGACCCACGGTATGAACATTAATTTGAAGTTTATGGTTTGGTAACAGGGCCTCACGGTAGTACAGTGTTTAGCGCTGTCGCCTCACAGCAAGAGGTTTGAAGGTTTGAATCCGGCTCGGGGTCCTTCTGTGAGGAGTTTGTATGTTCTCCAAATGTTAGCGTGCTTCTTCTCCAGCTTCCTCCCAGAGTCCAAAGACACTAAAAGTCCAAAGACACTAAAAGTGACATAAAAGTCACTAATGCTCCTACTTTTATTAGCACGGTATTAATCTTGGCATTTACTATTCAAACAGTACAAATTATTGAAACATCTCTTAAAACAATCAGCAGTGTGTTGGCAGTAAAACTGGTTCCCTCTTGTTCAAACATCATCACATGCACTCTGTGTACATAATGTAGCAGTAAATAATGAGAAACCCAAATATCTGCTGTCCCTTCACAGCGTGTCCATCCGCCTGCCCAGCACCAGCGGCTGTGACGGCACCATGTTCAGGTCGGTGCCAGAGTGGCTGGAGTCCATCAAAATGAGCCAGTACAACGAAAGCTTCGCCCGAGCTGGGATCACGACCATGGAGCAGGTGCTCGCCTTGAGACACGAGTAAGTGCATACATGATGGCACAGGTGCAGCTCTAATTTATCTGGCACCGGGCCACACTTTGTAGTAACACAGAGAGAGTATTGAGCTCTCAGCTTGAACATTTGTTAGTTTGTGAATGCAGGAATTCTCCACTCCTCCTCTCCTCATGTCATTCCTCTCATTCTCTACTGCCACAACTTCTACTGCGGGGACCTTTTTTTAAATCTGATGTACCCCACAGCCCTGTGACATAAAAAAGATATTTCAACATGTTATCCATTACTTTTAGCTCACTATTTAAACTGTTTACTACATTAATTTAAGCAGTGGATCTCAACCATTTATACATTGTACATGAGCTTCATATTTTCCGGGAATGTCGCCACAGACGCCGAAGTTTGTTGTGCTGCAAATGTATAGATATTATGGTGCTTTCATTGGTGGGCCATGAGCTCAGTTACCATTGTGTGTTGCCTCATTAGGTGATGGATGGTGACGTAACAGACCTTTAAATGAAAATCTTGAAGATTGCCACTTTAAGATTTATTTTGGCACTTTTTTTTTTTCTGCTACGATTATTTACTTTCACATTACTTTTCTTATCTGTGTGACACTTATATACGTTTATTTAATTAATTTATATTGATTTGTTAAATGTTCTTTTTATGTGCTATTAAAGCAAAAATAATAAAACAATATATATAATATATGGATAATGTTTTCAAATCAAACATTATTATTTTTTTTTTTTTCGAAATCAGTCAAGATACTTCACTAATCGCTGCTCTACCAGTCCCACTGTGGTCTCATGTGGTCTCATTTATCTTGTCCTTTCAGAGACATCAGGAACATCGGAGTGCGGTTGCCCGGTCACATGAAGAGGATAGCGTACAGCATCCTGGGTCTGAAAGATGAGACCAGCTCCCTCAGCGTGTTTGCAGTGTGATCTAAGCATTCCGCCAAATCAAAGTGCACTGACCGACCATGCCATTTCACTCACGGACGAAGAGGGCTGCAGTGAAACTGAGCTACGCAGCCATCGGCGGGGCGGGGGGAGGGGGGCCGCCCTCCAAGCAACTCAGAAAGGACTGAGATTAAAAAAAAACAACACTTATGTACTTTATGATATGAACAGAAGATGAATAATTTATCTTTATGTAAAAATGTTTTATATGTTGAACAGTTATGTGATGTAGTAAATAAAACAATTAGAAAAGGTAAGAGCAAAATGTGACACAATGTGAGAGTGCTTGGCATGCATTTACTGAATGACTGAAATATTCAATGCTCTTCACGATTAAGGGCGTTTTCTTCCAAGCACTCCCTTTATCCTGCCAGCAGTTCTGGATCCATAAATCTGTTTGTTTTTCTACATTTATTCTTATGATCAATGAGACTTACTTATGAATATGGGATAATTATTCCACTCAGGGCAAAGAATCACACATTCTTATGTTTTGTAGTTTACATCATGTCTTAATACAACTGTCCATTTTTATTTAATATTTATTTTATTTTGTATTTATGTCATTTCATACATGAGAAATAACTCTGATCTGGTGCATATTTGCCAGGCAGGCAGTATATTTTTGTGTTTTAATAAAATCAGTGTTTCCTTGTGACTGGATCACTTTCTTGTACTCGTAGTCAATGTGTACTTGTTTTTATTGAAATATCTAAATGACTGTTGGATGGGTTGAACTTTGGAACAGACATTCATGGTCCCCAGTAGATGAACCATGCTGACTTTGGTGATCCCCGACTTTACCTGTTGCAACACCAACAGGTTGACATTTTTGTTTAGTAGTGAATGTCTCAAGTATTAAATTTGTTACAGACATTCACACTCTTTGTGAACTCTGGTGATCCCTGTCTTTTCATCAGGTCAAAAATGTAATTTGTCTTAATGTGACCTCAGCTGTCCCTTGTGTTTATTAGCAACTATTAGCATGCTATCATGTGAAACCAAGGCTTATTGACAGAGGCTGGGACATAGTCTTGTTATGTGGGGTATATCACATGCACAGTGCATGGAGCTGCGGCCGTGTGTTGCTATTGGCTCAATTTTGGCAAGTGCAGACCAGATTTTACAGTGCATGTGATGTACCCCAATGATATGTGTTGACGCATGACATCTCCTCTTTTCACCCTCCTTGTGCTAAAGTAGGATGGTAACAGTGATGAAAACAGCCCACTTTTAATATCATTTGCTCACTCAACACTAGATATGTCATAAAATCTCACAAGTGGCTTAATACAGTATATGATGACCTTTCTGCTTACACTATCCTCACACAAACGCAATGCTGCCGTACATACAGTAGCTCTTAACACTTCTGTGCTAAAAACATGATCAACTCTTCTAATATAGGTTGCTAAATTCCTTTCTTCCTCTGACACCACCCTGTGGTCAGCTAGTACGTCTACTGCACCATGACTGGTAAAAATCAAAAATACATTTTAGACCTTAACTTTTATCTATCTTATCGGTGTGGTTTTCTTTATAATTTATCAGCCTCACAGAGCTCGTTCTGGTCACGTCTGCCATCCAGATGGAGACGATCAACCTCGATGACTTTGCCAAGGTGGAGCAGAATGTCACACCTACACATAACTGTGCTCCATCATGTCACTGTCACTCAGACACGTTAACTTCAACCTCTGTACGGTTTTCACTGGGAATTCACAGTGTCATTTTTCCAACAAATTCTAGCCTTAAAAAGCCTGATTACATTATAAATTTGATCTAAAAAGTACTTTATTGCATGATGTTGTTACTTTTACCATAAGTTGTGGATGACAGTTATCACACCTGATAATTATAGCTTATTCCCTCACACTGGAACAGCTCCACGCCCTTTCTCACACCAACACAAAGACTCATGGGCTCCCAGTCTGGGGTGCGGCTAGAAATTTTGGACCTCTTGACTGTTCAGCAACCGTTCTGACACATTGAATATCTGCAAACCGTGTCATGTTCCAGTGCAGCTGAACCATTCAGGCACCGACCGACCCACACACACACACACACACACACACACACACACACACACACACACACACACACACACTATATACAGTAAAACAGTATATAGTGTCACAAGGGAGATTAGAATGACCGCTTACTGTTGATAAAGGCACTTCCTGAGTCTGTATGGAGAAAGGTTGAGGTATTTTCTCTGAAGATCCAAGATCAGGATTCAGTATTCAGGATCTACCTCAGCACACATGTAGAGACAGCAAATTTACAGGTCAGATAAACAAAGACTGATTTTACATTGCATGTTTTACCTTATTTTTAAAATCAGTGAACGTTACAAACCTATTGACTGGCCCTTCAATCTGTGTCATGTAGTCATGAGCTGTGAATGATTTCTGTTTCAGGCCACTCGTATCCTACGGGGAAGATGCAGGTCATTGGAGACATTTTCCAGTTCACAGTCAATGTGAGTGAATTTTCTCCAGGGGATGTTATCATTACATCTGCCAACAACCTGATAGAGGTCCAAGCTGAGAGGGTGAGCCATGGAGTCAGTCAGCCTGGTTTAGAAAATCTGTAATAGTGACCACAAACCAGTAAAGATGCCTGTTGTTTAAGTGCTTCAATTAAATTATCAGTAATGAAGATAAAGGTAATTTTGATACTTAAGTTAATTAAAATACTCAAGTTTTCATGATCCATTGCCAGAGCTGGATTAGGCTACAGAACATCTCAAAGTGACATAGGGCCTAAATTTTTAGTTTAGAAGAACCGAAGGGTTATTTTACCCATGCTTACAAGGTGAACTCTTTGAGAGTAACTTTCGTACACTAATTTCTGCCTTCCTTACATCCTCATTCCTTAAGCAGATGGGAGGAAATGGCACAGTCACAAACACGTTTTCCCACCAATGTAAACTACCATCGAGTGTGGACCCCATATCTGTGAGAATGACGATCCTGACTATCAGAGCTCACAGGGTATTATAATATACATACATACAGCCTCCCTGCACTTCAACGCTGGAGTTCAGCGACCTCTAGCGGTGGCAGAGGAGAACCACTGCACCATTCGTTACTACCGAAAATATGAAAATCATTCATGATTTGAATTCAACATTGGAAATGCTATTTTTAAAAAGTGTGTTTTTAAAATAATTTTAATAAAGCTACTCTTATTAGCACAATGTGCTCATTGTGGCCAAACAGCGGCGGACGGCACAGAAACCTGTAAGTGATTATTGAAATAAATGTAGACCTACACATCTTCTGTCAACACATTAACTGAAACGTTATCAACATGTCTGCTGCAACTGGCTTTATGTCAGCAGTGTACTCACAACCGTCAGTGTTTTGTTAATGTAGGCGTTTGTTTTCATCCCAGGCACAATCTGGTCGTTTGACAACCTGAAGGCAACATCATATACTGTACAACAGAAGCACAGTCCCTCCTATTCTAGTTGAACCTTGGACCTTATTTCATTAAAAATATGAAAGTTAGTAAACGGCGAAAGACTAGTATTGTTTTAACCCCGTTTAAATTGCGCCATGAATCACATATGTGATGTTTGTTAATTAAAGTAAGTTACAGTTTGTCGTTGTATCATGTAGTTTGTGTGAATCCGCTCAGTAAACTACATATCTCGTCTCACATGAAATACGTCACCAGCACTAGCCAGCTAGCTAACTTATACATTCCAAGTACAAATGAAACCGTATTACCTGATGTGTTTTATCCAGCGACTCCTGCTCGTTTTATTAGCCAGGCAGCCAAAGAACAAACGAGACCCGTTGGTCATGAGAGTACATAACAGCACAAAACACACAACCATCCTAGCGTAATTGAGAGTTGCGTCACTTAACGCGACATTTCGGTGTGTAGTCTTTCTAATTACGTATTTTCACAGTCTTATACCTCAGCAATTTTACGACAAACTGCCACTTTTTTTACTTGAAAATTATGTATTAAATGGACAAGCATCATGTGTTTGACTAATGGCGCAATTCAAACGGGGGATATATATATATATATATATATATATATATATATATATATATATATATATATATATATATATATATATATATATATATATATATATATATATATATATATATATATATATATATATTTTGACTACCGTACATTTTTTTTTCCCAAAACAAGGTCTATAGTGGACTACCGGAATGGGCGGGACTTCCTTTCTATGGCGGAAGTGATGCCTTGTGGGTGCGTGTGTGTGTGTGTGTTGTCAAGGGACGTTTTATTTTATGGATGTTTTTATCAGCAGGCTGCACTTTGAGAGTTAAAATGCTATTTGCCAAATACAGTTTTTATAATTAAAGCGTTATGGTGAGAAAAGACTGTTTACAGTATTTTGATAGTAACAGCGTTTCATGAGCCGTCTTCTGTCGCTACGGACTGAGTCTTTTTTGAATGAAACACGTAATTTAGCAGTGTGATGCTAGCTTTAGCTGAGCAGCAAAACTAATGTCAGCTAGCGACAACAACATGGCACAAGTTCCTCCTTCCTCTGGATCGATCGTAGTCGCTGACTGGCATCGATGTAAAGACAGCAAAGAGTATTTCAGCAAAATTCTACACAAGAAGAGACGCAAAACCTTCGGTATGATGAAGCAGCACATCATTGATGTGTAACCAGGCTTTCATTATAAAACAAAGTACTTCAGGAAATTTGCTCTACAGTACTCCAGCTACATGTTTGAGATTTCACATGCTGCCACTTTACAGACTTAACCAGAGACTGTTGTTTATATTTCATCATTTGAGTCAGTACTTCATTGGGAAGCAGTCACAGAAAGAGGCTGCGAGATAAATTAATTTCTTAAAATAACTCTCCACTATCACTACCATAAAATATGTCCATAAAGAAAACTTCTCTTATAAACACTAAATTAAATTGTCTGTGAGACTCTATGAGGCTTTACAAATAATGTGTCATAACTTATGTTTGAGCTTGAGGTTGTGTAAAGAGGAAATAGAGCTTCGCAAAGAAAATTACATGTAACAAGCCTGACTCAAAGTGTTTTAGTGCTCTGTCTTACTGGACTATCAACATGAAATCACTAAAAACAAGACGGCATAACAAAACAGCCTAAGATTGTGGTTCGTGTATGTTAATTGTTGTTTTAAAAAATTTGTGATTTGATATTTTTCAACTCTGGATATTGTTTTCCAGAATTCTAAGTGACAAAAAGTAATTCAGACTTGAAATAATTCAGGATTTCTACAGCATATAATTGTTTGGAGCTATGTTCATGCTGTCATGTAGAATATAAAGAATTTTAAAACCTTTAAATGACACTGTGATCTTTGACCTACACACCATTTTGACACTGAAATATAGCATCACTCTGGGATACAACACAACTCTAGGTCCATGTAGAAAAACTGTTGCTGTTAAAGACTATGATTGTGGAAATTATGTATACCAAGCAGTACACAAAAGTAAATATTTAGACATTCCTTTTAAACCTTGTTTGTAGGCCTGTTGGAGTCTCCGGTGATGCCCCCACATGTAGCTGTGGACACAGTTCACTATAAGATCTTCATCTCCGGTAAGAGTGGAGTTGGGAAAACGGCTCTTGCTGCACGTCTTGCAGGCCTGAATATTCCTAACTTGCACTATGAAACCACAGGTAGGTCCATGATCAATGTGTCAGTTGCTTTTAGAGTCATTAACAAAAATGAAACTCTTAAGTTTAAAGGTTAATTAGATCATACATATATTTGTCTTAATTTGTTGTTAAAGGTATTGAGACAACAGTGGTATATTGGCCAGTGAAACTGAGAGAAAATGGCAGAGTGCTTTTCTTCCGTCTGCAGCTGTGGGACTGTGGAGAGAACGCCTTGCGCAGATTTGACCATTTGCTCCCAGTATGTATAAAATATAAAGTGTTTTCACACAACATACTGTATGAAGTTATAACAGAAAAAGGACTAGACACATTATTCTAGATCAAAAATAGCCATGTACCCTAACACCATCTACCAGACATTTAGTAAAATCATTGTTCCTTATGTCTTCCAGGCCTGCAAGGAGCAGGTGGACGCCGTCCTTTTCCTGTTCTCCTTCACTGACAGGACATCCTTTGATGATCTGTCAAATCAAATTGCTAAATGGACTGGGCCATCTGAGGGTCGTGTCGTGAAGTTGGTGGTTGGCACCAAGTATCCTCTTGTGTATTTTTTTTTTTTTTTTTTTTTGTTTTTTTTAAATGTGAATGTTGATTTTATGAAATAGATTCGGTCAGGGCTCACTCCATAGTTACTATTAATACAGAGATGGGCATTCCTCCTTAATGTTTCCTTCAGATTTGACCTTTTTATGCACTGTGATGTGGCAGAGAGAGAGGTGAGGGACTTACAGGAGGCGTGGAGCTTACCGGTGCTGCGCGTGGGCGGGGAGGTCAGTGATGGGCTGGGTGACGTATCCCCCCTCCTCAACTGCCTGGCGGAGAACCTGTGGCATCAGGACTGTGTTACAGCTGCATCGGCTAGCCACCATTCACAGCAGGAGACAGTGACTCTACTTTAAAGGGGACGCACCATGAAAAACTCACTTTTTCAGGGCTTGTGCACATACATTTGGTACATATTTTTGTGGACTGTCTAGGTCAGAAAACGTGAACATGTTCAGATTTGGCTCCCCTTTCTATGTCACATCCAGGCTCATTAGCTTACACTCGGAGATGAACTGTGCTTCACCTGGAAAGTAGACAAGAGGAGGGAGCAGCAGGGGACGGAGACAAAAAGCTGCTGTCAAGTCAGACAGTTTCCAGCCATTGCCAGCCTTCAAAGAATTTAAAGAAAGTCACAGAAAAAATTACATCCTGTTAGAGCTGATCTGTAGGCTACTTGTAGTTTGCAGAACATATTGGGATTTATTTATATTATTTATAGGTATTTGCAAATCTAATGTGGAAATGTGCATGTATCTGGCATTGGATTCTACCTTTTATTATTTTTATGTCTGCCTTATGAAACACTTTGTAATGAGCATTTGCTTTGATAAGTTCTATATAAATAACCATTAAAGTTTGGACTTTCTACAACACATGGTGTTTGCTGTCAAAACTAAGGGCCAATCAGCTCTTTGATCAGGCATAAGCCAGGCATTTCCCATAATGCCCTGGGTCTTGCAGTCTGAGTAGAGCAACTGCAGTGCCTGGCTCGAAAAAGTGTGGCTGCATTGATCTTGTGAGGTTATTGTTGCCCATGTGTATGTGACGTCAGAGTAAGTCAGACGCAAATCTAACCAGCATGCATTGCACAGTGATTGATAGTGATCGATTCTGTGCAGGCTGGGCTCATCTCAAACAAGCCTAATAATTCGCCCACAGCTTGAGAACTACCTTTGTAAAGGTGCACCATATTTTTCTCATAAGCCAATCAGAGCAAACTGGGCTTTTTAGGAAGGAAGGCTTAAAGAGACAGGCGCTAAAAGTGTTTCATACAGGGTGAATACAGGTATATTCAGACAGACAGTATGAGGAAAATGGTTTTTTTGAACACAAAACCATGTAAACATGTTAAAGTAGAAACCCAAAATACAAGTATGAACCTGGAAATGAGCATGATATGTGCCCTCTAATATTGATGATTCATTCATGATTTTTCAGGAGGCCACTGAGGTGAACTAAGGTAACTTTTGGGTGTGTGCGTTCGAGGGATTACCCTAAACAGCTGAACTGGGAGTGTTTCAGATTCCTCAGGATGAGAACATCATGATATGAAACCAGATATTGTCTGGAACTGTGGTTATCTTAATGTGATAAAACTAAAATGCTGTCATTACCTGTCTTTTCCTGGCCTCTTTCCAGTATTTCATGGATTCCTGTCAATGTAATCTAAGAGCACAAATACAGTCAAAATATTGTTTGCTTAGTGGTATTGTATTAAGTATTTCACAGTGAACAGATCAGGGACTGTTTTTTCAAGTACTCATTACCATCTTTATTAAGTTGAAGCATTTTTATGGCTGATCTGACAAGGTCAGAAAATCTTTATTAGAAAATAAAGGGCACATTGCTTAAAAGAGGCTATCATATTAATAAGTGCAAAAAAAAAAAAAATCAATTCCCAATCATTTAAAAAAATATGCCAATTGTGACAAATTCAGTGCATGTTTGGATCCTTCATGTTGTGTTATATGGTGCTCCAGAGTGCCTTTATCAAGATTACTAAGTGCAGTCAAGTTAAGATAAATCTGAGTGAAAAAGTTATCAAATTCTTTCAATTATCAAAATGTATACATTAGTAATGTGCAAGTTAAAATGACCCGTTTGATGTATAAAATCAAAAAGGCAGAATCAGGCATCCATCACTGTTTAGACAGCAGCGCTTTTATCCACGCCTCTTTATCTGACCTGCAATTAAAAAAAAAACAACAACAAAACAACGGATGGATGACTGGCTGCTAAAGGAGATTTATTAGGAATTAAAACAGTATAGAAGATGTCCACTCATACCTTGTGTGTGCAACAAGTATCATGGCTGTCGGTTGTCTGGTGTGACTTTGAGAGAGATGCAACAGGAAGGAGTCTGGGGGTAGACCCAGGACCGCAGTCTTCAGATGCTCAACATGGACATGTTCTGGGAATGCAGCATGATCCACAACGGTGAACTTCTGAGCCCTGACATGATGTGGAGAGAGAACACAGTCTGGTTTTAAGTGTATTACCAAATAAGAAATTTGGATGTGTGGTGTTAAAAAAGTGAAAAGTAATGGTTAGTAATTGCCCCATTTACTTTTTGGAGGAGATGATCAAAAGGTCATTGAAGAGGTGGAGGTAGACGCTGATGGATGACACTCTTGAGTTGTAAGAGGTCTCCACAGTCAACTGCCTCATGGGACCCTGGTGCACCAGAAAACGCCCACTTACGACCAGCGGGACGGACTGGATGGATGAAGAGGCAGAATTTACAACAGGCTTGATTGTTATGTAACCTGCAGATGGCAATAAATTCTGTTAGAAATCTTTGTGAGAAAAAAAAAATGTCACCTTAACTTTGCCAAAATCCAGCAGCATCTCCAGGCAGACCAGCTCCTCGATTTGTTTCATTTTTCGGACTCCCTTGTCACACTCACTCACTATCTGATCAGAGCAGACCAGTGACACCATTTTTAAATTCCTATTCATTTGCTCAGCTCCCTTCCAATAAGGGGCTCAGCTCATTCCCCTGCTCAGCTCCTTCTCAACATGAATGCACAGATCTGAAGACTTAAATGTAAAACTGTATTACCTCATGGATGGCTGCTATCGCTTTTTCCAGATTTGAAATGGAGTCAGAGCCTGGCTCAGTCAGTTTCAGGGTGCTCTGAAATGAAAGAAAACCCAACAGAAGCCTTAGTTGACTTCTGAAACATGTCAAAAATATATTTTTGGATGCATATAATTCAAATATCATCAGATGTCTACCTTGAGGATGAGTTTAATACGAGTTATTCTCTGGAAGGGAAGGACAAGGAATGATTTCAGGTTCTGTCTTTGGCACACTGGGTCACTCTCAAGCTTCTTGATCAAATACAGAAAGTCTCTGTTCTGCTGCCTTGAAAAAGGAAGAGATGTCATGTGATTGAATTTGTCTAATGAAAAGAACCAGTGGTGATATCAAGTACAGAACAGAGACTTACAGCAGCTGGTTGACAAGAGCCTCTTGGTACATCATGTTAGTCACATATGGCACATACAGGCTGTGAAACTTGGAGCAGTGCTGAAGCACAATGTCTCCAACCTGAGATATTAACACACTCTCTCCCAGTCGAATCTCCAGATCCATAAGAAACCTAGAGGAGACAGGACACAGCTCAGACACCAACAAAACCTATTAAAATATAAGAGGAGGTACTGGTATGTGGAGCGCTCACTTTTCACTGGCTGCCATCACATGAGGAATGTTGGAAAACAAAATGTGATGCTCCATTTGTTTCAGGGTCCGTTTCAGCGGCTTCGATGCGTAGAAGTGACTGACAGCAACTCCGAGGCTCCTCAGGTAAGACACCTCAGAGCCGACCAACTCAAACATCGACTTCACAGGAAGAATATGAGAGAAAAAGAATTAGGACAGACTATCTCTGTCACACTAAACCTTGAAGAGTTAAGAGATGAGGCTGGCGATTCTGTTTCTTTTTGTCAGCAAATCCTGTCAAAAACTCAAACTGACTTCATCCTACAAACAATTATTGCCCATGTTTTCATGAAGCTACTGAGCCTTTAAAAATGAAGAGGAATGATGAGTGCAGCAGAGCAGGGAGGTCAGAGAGTATTAAAGGGACAGTGTGTAGGATTTGGCTGCATGAATTGCAGAATGCAACCAACCAAGTACCCCTGCACTTACTTCTCTCTTTCAGAGACTGCTGTAAAGTTAGCCGCCGAGAGCAAAACCATGGTAAGACTGTGCGCAGAGACCATCCTTACTACAATAACACTACTTTAGGAGCAACAGAAGTCAGACGGCGGTTTTGCACCATGCGGCTCACGTTACCGCAGTTTCACAAGTGTGTCGGAGAACTACAGTGGCCTTCATGTAAGATAAAAATGTGAAAGTCTCTCTAGAGCAAGTGTTTGGTTTGTCCATTCTGGGCTATTGCAGAAACATGACGGAGCAACATGGTGGACTCAGTGATGAGGACCTGCCCCTATTTAGATATGAAGGATTCATTCTAAACTAACAAAAACACAGCGATTTTTAGTTTCAGGTGATTATACACTAATGAAAACAGTTATAAATATTATATTATGCACTATGTTGACATGCTAAATTGCTAACATGGTAAATATTACACATAAAATGTTAGATGTTAAACCTGCAATAGGCAAAATAGGTTTGGCATAATTCAGCACAAAAAAATTACATAAAAACCTTTCAGCATATTATAATTAAAGTGTTGTGAGAGAAAACTGGACTTCAGCACCTGGTCATGGCTCTGTTTTCAGGCTTTAAAATAATCCTGTGACTGGAGAATTGACCAATCACAGGTCATTTCAGAAAGAGAGCGTTCCTGTTGGCTGTTCATTCAACGAAGGCAGCTGTCAGTCACTCAAACTCTGATCCAAAATGCTGTATGCTGATCATGAGCATAATTATCCAACAGTAGCCGAACATACACATCACCATGCTGTAAAGATGGGTACAGCAGTTTTATCTATAAAGCTGAGCATGACACGCCAGGTCTGAGAACATAAACCCTTCTGAGGTAGGTAAAGTGTTCAGTGTTACTTTGCACTCAATAATGACATTAGTGGCAAATAGCTTGTTTTTCTGGTGTGTAAGGAGCATTTCAGTGCCACCAATCATATTTCTAAACTTCTGTCTTGGCCTCACAACATTCCAGTTAATAAGCCTGCTCTAGAAAGCATTGTATTGGTTATAATGAAGTGTAAAACATGAAATATAGAGCTTTCCACACCTCCTGAAGGCGAATCTCTCTGGTTGTCAAGCTGCCGAGCAGGCCAGACGCCTTCACCTCTTCTAGATCACGCCAAAGGGTGCACGGAGTCACCCTGACCGGGTGAGGTAGAGGCGAGGATGGAGTCGCTTTAGAAGGGTTTATTTGAGGGGATGTATCTTCAGAGTCACAGTGAGCAATAAGACGGGACTGCAGACCTGGCAGATGCTGGGGTGTTATCAGTTCAGACACAAAACTCTTGCTCAGTCTGTGCAGATCATCTCTCACTGCCTGCAGACAGTAGTCCTGATAAAGTGGGACTGCAGAGCAAAGAAACAAATGCAGACTTTAGGTACTTTAGATTAGAAGTTACACTGTTCAATGACTGACAAGGAGAGAGTAAACTTACAAAAATCAGTGTATTTTGACTGGAATGTTAGAGTCAGCGCCTCCTCCTCAGCTGGATCTGCTGCCCTGTATTTATTAAGCAGATTACGTTTAGTTGAAAATGTAACAGATTATAAAGACGCACAGCACCTCTTACCCTTCTGTACTTTCATCCTGATCATCTGATTGAGACAAAGCCGGATTGTCCTCCTCAAGTCTCGGTACGGAAAACAGCTTGGGCACATGTACACAGTTTTTCAAATCCAATGTGCGCATTAACGCCACTGACCTGAGAGCTGAAGATATGTCTGTGGCAGGACTAAAAAGGGACAAAGTTAAATCATACAAAGCTTACTTAAGTTTTCCAGATGCACCATGTGGACCTCTTTACCTGTAATCCTCATTCAGGGAGTCACTGCTGTCACCAAGGCCTCCAGAATCCTCCTGTGCACAGCTGGTTTCCAGAGAAAAGCCTGGAGAAAGTGGCTCTCTTGTCTTCATGGTTTGTATTTGTGAAATCAAATTATTCACTGGATGCCCATCTCCAAAGTAGGAGTGTTGATTAGAGAAACAGTGGCTGTTTTCATCGTTGCAGTCAAATTGAGCCATAACGCTTCAATTGCAACTGTTCTCTCACACAAGACTGCCACCACAACTTTTATTGCACTTACAATTCCTATTAAAACTATGACCAAAGCGCTATAGTGGATGCATTTACCTACTGAAGCATTCACCATTTGCCCCAGAGCCACACCGTCAGACCCGGTCTCAGCTTTACTGAGCAGCAATCACAAAAACTGGAAGCAGGTGTGGCTTTTTTTTTCTAGCCGTGTCCCAGTTCAATACATACAAATTCAAACTGAATGAATGGCAGCTCGCTGGTCCTCTATGGTTGCAAATGTGATGTTATTGGGTTTTAGACTGTTGGTTGAACAAAATAAGCAATCTGTCAATGTTTCCATGGGCTCTGAGAAATTCTGAGTTTTATACATTTGATAGACCAAATGATGCATCAAAACAAACAGTATTAATCACAGCCCTAATTCTTAGCAGGTTTTGAATAAGTAGTAAAAGTCCATAAAAGTCAGTATGCATACTTGAGAAACACTGTTTTCCCACAATTCACAAAACACAAAGGAGCTTCTCATATTTAGGGAAAAAAATAAAAGCAAACTTTGGATGGTGGTTTGTTTGCTTTGTGAACACCTAAAAAACATCAAAATAACAATTTTTGGAAAAACATTTTGTGTTTAAGTTAAATTGGCAGTGATGTTAAAGTCAGTTTGCCGTGCATTGGTGCACATATTGTAGCATTTCCTGTTTGTTTCCTGTTATATCAACAAGTTGATTAGTTGAGTGCATTGATGTTTGTTGTCGTTATCATTGTATGTAAAGGCTACTTGATTATTAAAATGCAGCTCTAATCACACTACATTTACTTACAGGATGTACTTAATGAATTCACACAGTGTACAAATACTAGTTCCATTTTATTTGCAATTTAAAATTTCATACAAGATAAAAGTAGATAATTCAATCTGCCTGAACATTGATGGTATATGACTCAAATAAAGCCATTAAAATTCTTGATATATGACGTACTGACATGGCAATATTTAACAATTACAAAATGAAAATGGATGTTTTTAAGGTCTGAACACACTGTGATGATTTGACACAAAATAAAAATAACTTTCTGAACCAGAGCTACAAACAGTTTTGTAATCTACACATGGCAAAACTTCCAAACTGTGGAAAATAACACATACAGTACAAGATACCTTCTGTAATACACATACTGAATTGAAAAATGCCATCTCTGATCATACATCAACAAACGCACTTGTGGCTCACTTGATATTTCAGTGCGATGACGGCCATGGATAAAGGGGGCTTCCTCTTCTCTGGAGAAATTATTTGTAAACTTGATCATAAACGGTCAACCCTTCTAAACTGCAGCACTTCCCACAATGTAGCATTTCCCTCATTGGGCTCTGATTTGTGAACTGAAGGGGCTCCACGCATAAAAATCAACATGATGCTTTATCCATCAGCAAATTGCTTCAATTCAAATATTCATATTTGTGCTGAATAAGGTCACCAGACAGTTATTCTGGAACGGCGAGTAGGAGTAACGCTACTCCATTAATATTTTTTTTTTGACATATCAAAGGGGAAATTATAATAATGGTTAATGGCAAAAGAATCAATCAAACATTGGGCATTTAATAATGTGTCAGTGTTGGACGACAAAACAAGAGGAAAATCAATCTACCATACCAAATCTCTAAAAACCAATGGTGGCCACCCAAAACATCTGCATGCAAACACACCTCACATATCTGTAATATCCAGAAAAGTATCACCAGTTGTCCTGTTTGCTCTTGAATATTCTGTACGACAAACCAAGAGACAGCATTTCCCTGTGTTGATACGTGCTCCCTGCGAAGAAGGGACTGAGACATCTGGATCAGTAACAAGGTATAAATAAGACCGATGCTGAGTTGGGAGGCTGGGGACTCGTATGACTAGTTGTGAGTCTAGGTGGGCACAGTGATACTGCGGGCTAGTAGCGCCAGCAGAGCTAGCTCCACGACCCCGTGGGCTTGTTCCAGTGCCTCTGCAGCCTCCATGGCAGAAAACCCTGCTGCCTGTATTCTCTGGATGTGCTCAGCTGGAAATTGTTCTATAAAGGGATGCGGAGAAGGGAGAAGAGGGGCTGGAGATGTAAGCTGGGGAGCCTGAGCAAGTGGAGGGGAAGAGGGGGAGGAGGTGCTAGAGACTTCCTCTGGTGAGCCCACTGCCATAGACAGAGGGCTGAGAAAAGTGTGCTCAGTCTGGAGGCCAAGAGTGTCTGGGGTGTTGGTACCAGAGGCTCGTCCATCTGCGACCCCTCTCCCCTGCTGCCCCTCGGGAGGTTCCCTGAACTCCAGGTCCCCTGCAGGATCAGGAGGAACCTCTGACTCAGGCTGAAAACTGCTGATGTTATTTGCTTCATCTTGCCCACATCTATCTGCCCTCCTCTCCCCGGAGCCATCTGGACACTGCGGTGGTCCTTGTCCCTCCACAGTCTCTGCTGTATCCATACCAAGATGCTCATCCTGGCCAGAGAGGTCAGGCGCAAGACACTTGGATGGTCCCTCATCAGACACAGCAGCAGCATGGTTGGCTTTGGCATCGCTTGGTTCTGCACTGGCTGTGATGGCAGTAGAGGGGATATGCTGGGGGTTTTCGGGCAGCAGGTGATGTGGCTCGGGGGCCACTTTGTCTGTTTCCTGATTGAATGGATGTGAGGGGGAGCAGGAGGTGCTGCGGTTTTGGGCCTGAGCACGGTTGTTGGACACCAGGAGCTCATGAAGCTCCATCAGAGCAGCCGCCAGAGATGGGATGCTGTCGGAGCTGGAGCAGTGCTCTCCTTCAGGCTGGTCCCTCTCAGAGGACGCCATTTCAACTGAGTCCGGTTGGCTTGGAGCACTCGGACAGGCTTCTGTGGCATCAGCAGTGTTGGACTCAGTCACCTCCTGCTCCATGGGTTGAATGGGAGAAAGTTCCTCTGGATGGAGGAGCATGGGACTGTTCATCACCTCATCTGATTCAGTATCCCCCTCTGTGATGCCAGGCTGTACCTCATCCCCCAAATACTGGGATACTGTAGTCATGTCTGCAGGAGGGGTACATGTACGGAGGACGTCTGCTGAGGGACTGGGTGCAGGGGGCACTTTGGAGTTGCTATGAACAGGCAGAGGGTGAGGGTGGACCTGATGAGGCGTAGAACCAGCATTCTCTGCTGAGGATGAAGGCAGAGGAAGCTCCTGGAGGACAGGTTGGTCATGGCACGGCCCCGGTGCTGAGGCCTGCTCCATGGTGGCCGGGGCAGACTGAGAGCGATCCAGGGTTTGGGGCTGGCCAGAGGAAGGGCTTTGGGAAGAGGAGGTGGATGAAGACATTTGGTCTAAGGTTCTGGGTAATGTAAATGGTGGGGACTGCGGTGAGGTAGTTTGTCCATCTGCAGTGTCTATTGTGAGAGAAAATATAACTGGGAATGAAACAGTGTGTGGACCCGTCTGGAAGCATTACTCTGGATTATATGCATTTAAGCAAACAACCCAAAATACAAATTTCCTTACTGACACAATTCTTGAATACCTGCTGCACACATATACGTAGTTTGTGCTACTGTTTCCTATTTTTAACAATTATACGTATTCAGAATAAGTACATGAATGTGTAGAAACAAAAGTACAACATCAATTAACCAATCCAGCAGCAAAATAACAGCAAAATAAAAGACATAAATAGCAATGGACTTAGCACTCGCAATGGACTTGTGAATTTGCAGTACCTGGTTGGTAGGGCTCTCTCCAGCTGTCTCCAAATGCATCAGTGCTGTCCTGCTCAGAGGTTAGGGCACACACCACACACATCATGCAAAGGGACGGAGAAAGTTAGCAGTCACACACAGAGCATGCACCAACCTGTCAGCCTTTTCACACACGCAGATGTGAAAAGTGTCATCCAAAAACAACTTGAGCCTAACAGGTCCTAACCGTGAGGTCACAGTGTAATCACATGACCTGTCACAACTCAGAAAATTGAGGTCATGTCAGTAGGACATTTTACCAAAATCTGTTAACCACGATAATCAAAACCAAAATTGATTCAACAGCAGATTGATGCCTCTTCTCAAGTGGAAGATTTCCTCATTCCACACCATGGCTGCTGTAGCACAGTCTCCACAAATTCATTGTGACTCAACTGCTGCTGCTTTTGTTTGAGGGCCATTTGCAATGTGCAGCCATCACCGGACATGACTGGTCAATGGAAACAATAAAAGACTGAGCGTGACAATGGCAATTGAGCAAATGTTAATGCAAGCCTTAAAAGCATTAAAGGGAAACACTTATGCGATTATGTTTTTGACAATCAAATGTTACACATCCAACTGGTGGAGACGACACCACTTTCTACTTTCAGCTCAGACTTTTATACCCAAATAGGAGTGGGAAAGAAATTCCTCTCTCACAGAATGTGTAACTTTATGTATCACAATATTCTTATACAGTATCTGGAAAAATCAAGTAAGAAACTGTTTATGGATAAATTAACCACACAAGAATGACTTCTCTGTTAATCCAGTAAAATAAATACCTAATTGTAAAGGTTGACCGATATGTTCTTTTTTATGGCTGATGCAGATTTTAATTTTTATTTATTAGTTTGTTTTTAAAACAGAATCAGACAACCGATGGCCGATATATAATGGATGAAAAAATAAAGTTTAATGCACTTATAAGCATTTATCACAGATGTAGAGGAGTTACTTGTTTTTCTTTTTTGTTTGTTTTTTTTTCTTAAATTCAGGGTTTGATTCCCACTCCTCTGTATTTGTGTGTGTACAGCGAGACATGATGAGCTAGCCAGTTAGATGTTGCTTACCAACACTGCTTGAAGGTATCCACAGTTATGCTGTGCTTATGTCACAGAGAGGCACACACACAGTGGACAAGGTGAGTAAGTGACTGAGGCTGTGTGAGTGAAATGCAGTGCAGATTTTAGTGCAGTGATTTATTAAAGACAAAGAATTTTTTTTTTCATATACATCCAGTCAACAGCAGCTTCATGCATGCGATTCATTTGCAGTCTGGATGTGGAGGGATGAACATCTGCTTTTACTGCAGCTAGGAGGGACTGCTGTGCGACGAGGACTGGGCCGCCTGTGAGTGCTTTGGGGTGGGGGAGGGGTCCACGGCAGCACCCGCTGCTGAATAACTACCACATGTAAATACTAGGACTACCAATTGCTGTAAATATTTTTTCATTCATTCATCGTCAACCGCTTGTCCCGTTAGGGGTCGCGGGGGGCTGGAGCCGATCCCAGCTAGCATTGGGCGAAGGCGGGGTACACCCTGGACAGGTCGCCAGTCCATCGCAGGGCACATAGAGACAGACAACCAGTCACGCTCACATCCACACCTACGGGCAATTTAGAGTGATCAATTAACCTAAATTGCATGTTTTTGGACGGTGGGAGGAAGCCGGAGTACCCGGAGAAAACCCACACTTACACAGGGAGAACATACAAACTCCACACAGAAGAGTCCCAAGCCGGAATCGAACCTTCGACCCTCTTGCTGTGAGGCGACAGCGCTAACCACTACACCACCGTGCAGCCCGCTGTAAATATTTATTCGTGATTAATCATACATTTTTTTATCTGTTCAAAATGTGCCTTAAAGGGAGATTTCTCAAGCATTTAATACTCTTATCAACATGAGTGGGCAAATGTGCTGCTTCATGCAAATGTATGTGTATATCTATTGTTAAAAATCAATTAAAAACATAAAACAATGAGAATTATTGTCCAGAAACCCTCACAGGTACTGTATTCAGCATAAAAATATGCTCACATCATAACATGGCAAACTGCAGGCCAACAGACATCAGCAGCTGTCAGTCTGTCAGTGTGCTGACTTGACTATGACTTGCCCCAAACTGCATGTGGGCATGTCTGTAAAAGGGAGACTCGTGGGTACCCACAGAACCTATTTTCATTCACATATCTTGAGGTCAGAGGTCAACGGACCCCTCTGAGACTTAATGATGAATTAAGTCTGAAGAAGAGCTTGAGCTTGAAACATCACTTATGAAGATGTGCCTATAAACTGCACTCTAAGGGCGCTACAGTGTGTGGACCTCTCTCTGTTTTTCATTTCTGTCTTCTACTGGTCCAGCACTGGCCTACAACAATTTTGGGTGGATGGGACCACTTTATATCGATTACTCCTTTGAAGATGACCACGCCAGTTTTTCCAAAGTTTGTAGTGTTATATTTCCTTTGCGACAAGCTAGTATGACATTGTTGGAACCAATGGATTCCTTAGGCTTTCTAGTTTCATATAATACTTATACATTTGATTAAAACTGAGCCCACTACAAACTAAAAATCACAAGTCATGTTAATGTGTTAAAGAAATCCCTGCTGTTAAAACAAATTTGCATTAATGCATTATTGCGTGAACTTTGACATCCCTGATAAATACTTTCAATTCATAATTATAAATTTGCACTTTCACTTAACCCAAGGACACTGTACATACAGAAAACAAGCCAAAAACAAACTTAATCATGAGTGTTTCCCTTTAAACCTAAAAAGCTTGCTTCTTTTCTTGTATGTGGTGCTTATTTTTGCTGACAGACATCTCTCAATTTCCTGACCTCATCTTATTCTAAAGCACATTTAATTTGCTGAGGTGATGACATGAAGTGATCATGTGACTGAAAATTCAGATGACTGCATAAATGGGGTTGAGAGTAAGAAGCTTTAAGTGGCACATGCAAATGTGGTTCTAACTGAGCTGAAACAAGCCCAATGAAAAACAGGCTGAAGTGCAGAGATGAGAGACTACGTTTCTTACCGCTTTCCTGTATGGACCTCTGAAGTGCCTCTGCCAGTTCTCTGTCGGCCATCTCGTCTGGACGGGCGTCTTCGCGCCCCTCTGCTCCGTATGCCAGTCGGGCACACTCTGGCAGCTCTGCCTCAGACAGGAAGCGAGTCTCGGTGCCTGTGGTGCCTATTAGAAGCACGTTCTTCTTCAGGTCGATCGAACACTACAAGAACAACAGGACAAATTATGCTCCCAGGTGTTCTTCCAACTTTCCTGTAGATTGTGTATATAGAGAACATCAAATAGAAAGCCCTGTATTATGTAAAAAAAAAAAAAAAGTGATCAGATGAAAAGGGGCTCACACCTGATGTCTCTTCAGCATATCCAGGCCAAGCAGCATGTCCATTGGCTGGTCCTCCAAGATGGAGAAAGAACAAGGAAGGAAATCCCCCTCTATCTGTACCTGAGCTACATGAATGCAACAAGATGACACAATTTAAACTACACTGTCATGTAGAGACTTGAATATGGATGCAGCTGAAGAAATAGATCAAGTACTCCGTAACCATAACTACAGGAGAGCACAAATAAGAAGTGGACACAAAGATATACAGTAATTGTACTAATCTCGGCTATCCAACCATTCAGTACATTTTAAATGGCACGCAGACTTTGTCTGACTGTTAGTAAGTAGGAGACAGACTGAAATATCCTACTGCAATGTCTTTCTGGGAACTAGTCTGATGTTATAATATAGAGATGCTTAAAGAAATTACCTAACAAAAACCCAATACTCACCCAAATGAACTCTGCCAATGATCTTCTGGGTGCCCACTCCCTTGGCAATCCCAGCCCAGCGACGGTCCACCAGCCGCATGATGTTACAGCGCTCAGCACACGCTTGGCTCATGATGGTCATCTGGGCTCCTAAAAACAGGAAATGTCAGGGATCTTCAAAATATTTACTTTAAGCAAAATTAGAAAATGGTCTGTGCAATGCAGAGGGGTATACAATATTGTGTAAATCCAAATGGTACAAAATACTGTAAGTGTATGTAGTATTTCTGTGCTCCAGGATGAGGGTACTGTTCCCGATCTTGGCTGAGTCATACAGGTCTTGTAAAGATTACAAGAGGAATGAATACACAGACACAAGCAGCTGAAATTGATTATTATTTACAGACATGCAGATCCGTGGGAATCAATCTAATATTTGAGTGCATTAAAATGCAAAACTAAATACACTGTTATCTTGTTTATCTGTTAAACCATACACAAAAACTAGACCATGATGTAGAACACCAAGAACCATTCCGGGTCATGGCCATAAAATTGTTACTACTACAAATGAGATCAGGATTTAATGCTCATTACCTGAGTCAACAAAAGCTTTCACAGGGTGCCCATTGACTTTGCAGTTAATGTAGAGCATAACCACCTGTCCAAAGCTTTCTGGGGCCTCCTCCATCGCAATGGTCATGTTTTCTTCCACATTATGCTGCCTGGAGTATGTAGAAATCCAATGATAAGAGACTTTTTAAAAAGAATGAAAACGTGTTGCCTCACTTTGGTGAAGAAGCTGCTTTCCCTTATGTTATTTCTAAATAGTACAGTCAAATTCATGAAATTCAAAAAAATATTAGCATATTACAGATTATTAGCCTGTACCATGTGTAATAACACATGCTGTACCATGCTGAAGATGAAATGTTTTATGAATATTCACTCAAGAAGTTTGCCCCATACCTGATGTCCTCCTCAATCTTTGCTTGGGCATCCAAATCAAAAGGATCAGCAGTCAGAAGTCTGATCCTCTCTTGCTCTCTCTTGGCTCGATCCTGCTGTTGCTCCAGCAGCACTTTGGTGAAACGCTCTGAAGAAACAGACAGTTACAACTACGCAACCGGTTCAAATCTGTTTAAAAGTAAAGGACCATCAACAGAAACAACGCCATGTGTCATCAACAGCTCTTCTTTGCTTACCTAAGTCTCCGCTCAGCAGGGCCTCGGCAAGCGGCGGGTTTCGCTCCTTGAGTAGTGAAAGCTCATGTGGATTGGATAATAGCATCTGCTGGAGTAAGGCAGGGTCATCCAGCCCCTGAGGAGAGGAGCCGCGAAAGGCCATTGGCGTGGAAGGTTGTGCGGCGCGCTGCGGCTGCTGTTGAGGCTGCGGCCGCGACGGCTGCTGTTGTGAAGCCTGTTGCTGCTGCGGCCTTATGGCACCACGTTGACTAGTTGAAGAAGAGGTGCCGGGGATTGTGATGGAACGAAAGTCAATATGAGGCAGACCTAAGGAGCAAAAGACAAATGTGAGAGGTTAAGTTCACACTACATGACTTCCAAAGTCATCAGATCACAGAATTGTTCACACTACACAACTTGCTGTCCTGTAATCGTGAGTCTTTAAGTCACTGTGGTTTTTACACTACATGACTGACTAGCAACAGGAGATCACACACTACAGCATCTCCCAGATGAGGTCTCCAAAGTACGCTTTATCATGAAAACATGAGAAATACACAGTAAATGACACAATAGCATGCAAGAGACTTTTTGCTCACGTTGTTGTTGTTGTTGGCATGAGTTTACAAAATAGCCTGTTTCCACACTTTTTCACTATTTATTCCTCAAGGTGCGACAAGAACTTTGCTCCATGTTGCACATGCAGCACATACAGTAAGTTCCTATTGTTACAGGTGATCCCTCCTCCCCGAGGTTTCCCCTCAACCTGACTTGGGCTCTCACTGGCTGTAGCTCATTGTCCCCGACAGGTCCAGATATTTAACGTGCTAGATATCTGGACTGTGTTTGAGAGACATTGCGTCATTGAGCAGTACACACATGACGTGTGTGTGAGTGGAGAACCTTTAATCTGGGGCTTTTGTCGGGGAGCTCCAAAAACTGTCGGGGAGCAGAAAATCAGGGCTAAATCTGAGTAGTGTAAACTAGCTATGAGCATTTTGCAAGTACAAAAACAATTAGATGCTAGATGCATTAATCTTATATGCCTTTTCAACAGTGTTGCCTTGTGTCCCTAGATGTATAACTTTTTTCACCCTTTCTCTTCCTGTAACCTGCCTTTACTTTCCTCTTACTTTTGATGCTGGTCAGAGGGTTGCTAACTAGAACTAATGACTAGTAAACTAGTCAGCAACATTGTGAATAATATTTCTGAACTCTCAAAGTCAAGTCCCAACCCATCATCTGCCTTCTTGAGGAAAAACATCAAACCACAGAAGAATCCTCAGAGTAATTTCATGGGACCTTCATGTACAATAACTGTGATCTTAACTGGAACTTGAGAACAGACCTAAACCTATAGCTTTCACATAATCTCAATAAACATGTGTTACCTGGAAAGGCTGGCTGGGTTGGTGGTGGCCTTCTGTCAGCTTGCCTGAGAACCACCACGTCTCCATCCTTAACACCATAGTTCCCCAAGGCACGAGTGGTGTCTTTTAGGGGCTGTTCTACATATGTGATCTGTTTAAGAGAAAATACAGAATTAAATTTCATAACATCATACAGAAGATTAAGAATCTTGCTTCCGTTGTGTATTTTGGTGTCTACAAATGGGGTTGTGTTTACCATGTTCATGAGATGAGTCCATGTGAACGCCCACTCTTGTGGTATTCACAACATTAGAAGTGGTAAGTTTCTGAAAGCTCAGTTCACATGGTGTGACATGTTTACTGGCGTTGTCAGAAATGGCACAGGTCATTGAAGTTAATTTTTGGCACATAAGAAGTTAATATATTGTTATTTTAGTAATATATTGTAAGTCTTCGTAATTATGTTACCCACTTGCTAGCTTGCTAAACTGTTAATTTCTGTGGCTTCTAGACACAAACAGTAACGTTAATATTGCCATTGCTTAGCAATGGTGTTCTTTAAGACTCATGTACAAGACTTCCCATCTCGTAAACACACGCTCACAAGCTTTAATTGAAGGCACCATAAGATGTGGATATTTGATTATAGAGTCAGTGACTAAATAAGATAAGCATGCTCAACACAGTTATTTCATGACTGAAATCATCATTATGCATCACTTTCTTTTGCAAACTCTAACACTTAACACATTACTTTTCAGTAAGTAAACCAGACTGTGCTGTAAATCTTACAGACCTACAGTTTCACTTATGTTATCTTTACATACCAGACCCAGATGTGCAAGGTTATAACCTTGCACATCTGGGTTGTAAAGCAGTACAACTACTGTGACTGCCATGGTGTCAGTGTACTTATTTCAATTTCTGTTTCCTGAATGCCCAAAACATATTTCATAACAGACTGATTTCTATTAATTAATAATGGGAGGTGAGGTATTTTGGAACCCTGCATATGTTACATGTACCAAAACAGCAGCAAATCATCATAATTTATGAGGTGAAATTAGATAACGTTTTAGCAATTTTACTTGAAAACTGACTTATTTTGCCCCAATCCAACATAAATCTATGAAAGGTAAAGTAGAATTGAGAGTAAACATGTCTGACATAGCTCCAAGAAAACCACAAGAGGCTTTGCTAGGGCACTTTTTTAATGCCATGGCCTCATTTAATGCGTTTAGGTTGTTGCGTAACGTTAACCTAACGCCAAATGTTTTTAGGACTAGAAATAGCTCCGCCTCCCCAATGAACTTTAACATTGTATTCACTCGTTAACGTTACCATTATTTCCTTCACACACCCTATAACCCATCACTGTTCATACTGTGTGAAATGTATTGGTGTGCCATGTCTTTGTAACCACTAACAGATAACGTTCGCCTCATTGTTTTGAATTACTGTCACGTTATAGAGCCGTTAACGTCAACTAACATAACGGACATGCGTTTAAGCATTTGGCTCAATAAAGCGATTAGAAAATCAGCTCGTTTCGTTGACTTCGTGTAACCGTTGGCCTCCACGATCTTATAACTAGCTACATTAGTTGACAACTGTTAGCTAGCTTCTTTAGTTTGACTTTCGGTTAGGTTGCGGCCACCCACAGCTAAAGACGACTGTTTGTAACCGTTAATAACCGTTGGGGACACAAGTCGATAAATGTGTCCGTTGTTGATAAATGAAGTTTCGCAACACCCCGTCCATCAAAACAAGTCCGATTCATGCTAGCAAGTCGGCTAGCGAGCTAGCTAGCTCTTAGCTACGTTAGCTCTCTGGCTACAGCTCGGTTATCCTGGGTCTTACCTGAATTTCCCCAGCTGGGATTCCTGATTCCAGTTCACAAAGTGCTATAAAGTCTCTCAGCTCCAGCTCTGGGGATACATCGAGGGCGAAGGTGGTTTCTGGGCGATCCCTCGGCGCGCAGAAAACGGTGACCAGCATCGTTTTTTTTTGGGGCAGGATCGCTAGACAAACCCGCTGCAACAGAATGCCGTTAGTGTAGTTCCTTGATTCACAGAAGAAAACCAAATTATTATTTGTATTTTCGGGTTTAAGACGTGTTTCAGAACAAAAAGCGTCAAAGGGGAAACTAATATTACACCGAAACTGCTTTGCACTTACTTACTTAAAAGCCTGATGTGACAGTTTCTATTTTAACAACAACTAAACAACATCAAGTATTGCTCAGCTCAGTAGTGCCGCATTTCATCCAGCTTGTTTTTCGACATGTCGCATTACAGGATTTGCAGTCGTGAGTAGTTTCTTCTTCTACTGTTGAAAACACTGCCAGTCAGACTCCACCTGGACTCCACCACCTACTGGAAACACCGGAAATTACACACATGAAACATAAAGGCGCGAGTGTACAGTACTCACACACACACACACACACACACACACACACACACACACACACACACACACACACACACACACACACACACACACACACACACAGTGTGTGTATCAGTGGTTTGATACTTTTAAGTAAACAGATATATCTTTTATTGGGTTGTTTGCTGTAACTTTTGTGATTAATGCCCCACATCTTCTTATATTTTATGTTTGTGTTTTTGCCCTCTGCTGTAAATCAAATTTCCCCTCGAGGGACAATAAATCTCTGATACTGATAAATGAGATATAATGTTTATAAATATAGGAATTAATTTATTTAGTTATTATACTGTATATATATATTTAGTCCTACACAAAAAACTACAACACAAGTCTGTGCACACCAGTTGATCTTTCCCAGAATGAGGGAATAAATTAGCTACATGGAATACCTCTTTATAAAAGAAAAATAGATATTTATATAACTGTACATCTTATCTATACAGCATTAAGACAAGGAGAACAGCAAGAAGGGAAGTTATTTCTAGAAATAAGACAGATTATGGCTTTAGCACCCATATCCCTCCAACACATGCCTCTCTCTCTCTCTCTCTCTCTCTCTCTCTCTCTCTCTCTCTCTCTCTGATGATATTTCAGGTAAACTGAACAGGTAAATGAATATGGGACATGCAGATTCATGCATGAACAATGAATTGTGTGGTGTAATTGACCATGAGTGTTGTGTACAAGTGATCTTATACAACCTTCGTTTGGGTGGTAATGGTCACGTATTTGCGGAAATACACAGTTATAAAAAACCTAATACAAATCCCACAGCCACCAATAGGCCAACTTTCTCTTCTGGTAAGCATGAAACCTCTCCTCCGTAAACCCGACTTTCAGGCAGTAACACATTTTGAGCCCAAAAGCAAAGAAACGATACTTCTTTGAATACATTCAGAGGTCTACAGAAGTTCTCCCTCAGTGTGAAAGAGGTAAAACAGACATTTCTTATAGATAAAACGGATATGTTTTATAGAGGCAGCAATGGTCGGCAAACAGCAGGGAGAAAAACTTACTAGTTGTGTTGGCTCTATATTTTAATCACCAGTAAAACAGTAAATGTTCAGTTTTCATTTCTGTGTCAGCCTGGGTGCAGTCCCATTATCTCGGCCTCCAGAGGTAGTTTTTGGTGTACTGGTAATGAGGATGAGAAGATTGCACAAGGTTGGCTCATTTATCTTGTCAGTCTTGGAGCGTAATGACAATTTTAACTTCTGCAAAACCTTTTACAATCCAGGGCACAAGATAAAAATCATGTTTTTGTGTGTCATTAGAAACAGCATTCATTCCACATATGCTTCATCTTGACGAAAAATTATGAGAATGTAAAAGTGAAGGCACCAATAGACATAAATAAAAATAAAAGACAGACAAAACAAAATAATTACAAATGCATAATAATTACATATACTGTACATTTCATAATACCAGAGTTTATGTTATATATGTCATATTATAATCATTTAATAATTTAAAGGTCTTAATGGAGTTTTTGGTGCTATATTGTTTGAATGTGTTAATAAAATGCAGGAAAGTTTGCTTGGTTCCTGACTGATTTCCAAAAAATAATAAATAATTGTATGATATACAGCACATGATATCCTCTTATCTTGCCTAAAATATTACATAATTCATCTTAGTTTCTTTTGTAAAAAAGTTGACTACAGACTTCCTTAAGTTTGTTACTGATACAGTATTTATCACAGATTTTCCAAGCTTTCTCCCACTATCATCAAATAAGGAAGACCAAATAACACCTAGATGAAGGCACATACATAACTGTGATCACTTCTCTTTCAGTATGTTATTACCTCTGATATAAATATTTTCCACACAATCCTCTGAATTGAAAGGTTGATCAACAGTACCAGAGACACCTTTCTACTTCATTTTAGTCCACAGTCTGGTGACACAGCATAACTCCCACCTTATCTCCACCCAGCTTCAACCTGACCTGAGTTGTAACTGTGATTGTGAGCGTGGAAATGAAACACCATGGTTTGACTGAACTGTAAAAGGGAGTAAACGAACAGGAAACAAATTTTACTTTAGTGTGATACATGGATTGATACAAAAAAAGTTGCCACCACTCCAGAAAGTGTCATGATAGATCTTCACAGTGCGCACAACAAAGGAAGGAAGTTTGCTGTGTTGTGACTGTATAAGAACAGTGTTGAGAGTTTTACTTCCCTGACATGCGATGAAACCTGTACTGGAGTTTGTTTGCTTTTGTCTCGGTTGCAACATTTCTGCAGAGAGGCAGAGAGAGATTCCTGAACGATATTTCTGTAACTCTCCTACAGTAGAAACCAGAGAAGTAGTGGCAGACTGACTAAAACGCTCTGTGATGTCAGAATGAGACAAACAACAGGCGTCTCTACTGATAGACATCTGGATAAATACAGACATTTACACTGAGCGAACAAATGAATATTTCTGTGATGACAGCTCAGCATGACTCATTACATCATGTAAGTTATTTTTCACTTTTTCAGCTCTACAAATTGGTTAACATTAATATTGTGTCAGTAATACAACCTGTAACTTGAGCATGGGCTTATTTAAAATTTTGTGATGTCCCAATTAAAATGTTTTTTTTTTTTTTTTTTTTTTTGCAATTTCACTGAGCGACAGCCAGCTAAAACATTAGCGGAGGTGTATATTCAGCATCCGTTTTCAGGTAGCGAGCTTGCATTTGCGTGGTTGTATCTTGCAAAGTGATCAAGAAAATGTTATTTCCATCTGCTCTTTGAGTCCATATGCAAAGGTACCATGTCATGTTCTTACTGGCAGAAAAACATGAACCTGCATAGTTTCCGATTCCACAGAGTTCTTACCTATTTTCCTAGTAAACCTGAAACAACAATAATAAAAAAGGTTAATAAACATGCCAAAAATAGCTCTAAGGCTGTTTTATTTGTTATCTATCTATCTATCTATCTATCTATCTATCTATCTATCTATCTATCTATCTATCTATCTATCTATCTATCTATCTATCATGGAGAGGTTTCCTCTGTGAAATGATTTGACAGAAACTATTTTGTTACTAAAATGTCATGTGTGTCATACGAAATGTTTCTTGGCTTTGGCTCATTTTCATATATATATATTTTTTTTAACTTATTCTTTATTCTGCAAATACAAAACAGAGAACACACAACTTGGAGATGCTTATACATTCAAATCACACATCCCACACACTTGTATCTATTTTGTAGATTGATATTAAGTAATTCTTTGGTGGTGTTAAGTAATGTATTATCTGAATAATCACAAATCCAATACTATCCCCATTGTATCACCAATAGATCAGTAACACAGTACATTAAAAATGTTAAAATGAAGGACAAAAAAGAAGTGAAAAAGGGAGGTGACTAGAGTTGTGGTACAACCTTTAGCAATGGTGCCCATCTTGTGGTATCCATCTTGTGTTATGTTGGGGGGCTGCAGTTTCAGCCAGGAAGCTGTTACTGTTTTTTTTTTTTTTTTTTTTTTACCATTAAAAGTAGTAGTCTCAATAAATAAATCAAATCTTTATTCATCATCTTACCAGAAGTATGTCCAGTATAACAAGTGCTGGATCTAAAGTTAATTCACAAAATCTTTTTGATATCCCTTTGAACAGTACCTCAAAATTTCAAAAGTTTTGGGCAATCTCAGAATATATGGGTAAAGCCTCCTACTAGTCCACATCCTCTCCAACATAAGTAAGATGTGTTGCTGTATTTTGAAGTTGTAATTGTTGTGTCAAATTATCGTATTTTCACCCTCCAATCAAATTCCCTCATTGATGGACTACTAGTTCATGTCCTGCAAACACTTCATTCACACTTCATTACCCACTTATTGTGTCAGTAAATTTGTCATAAAAAATGAAAAGATGTTTTGTCAATGTGAGTCGTACTGGTCAAAATGTTTAGGTATTTTTCCATCATGGCAGTCAACCCTGGAAATGATTCTTATATACAAATCTGTGTTTTGTTCGACTTTCATTGTTGACACTGACTGATTTGTATATCGCACTGAGCTGTTTAGATTCCCCTTTCAATAGTAGGACATTTACTGGGAAAAATCAATACTGTAGTACACAGAAAACGATATGTACATGTACAATAAATGTATTTGTTTAGCAATGTGTTTCATGTACTGTAAATAGAAAATTCACCTTTGAGCTTTCATGTGAAGTCAGGCACAGTGAACAGAAAACTTGCCATAAAATGACATCCATGCCCAAAAACAAACCCCGCAACAATGAAAGAGCCTTCTGTAGTTCAGTAAAACAAACAAACTTGTACCTCTTCACAGAACGTGTACTGTATACTTCGGCAGTGAATGGATCATTTTCCATGTGATGGCTCAAACCATGAAGGCATGTTTAGAAGTTTTGAAAAGCATGAAATTTCACTGAGAATCAACTCATCGGTTTTCATCAAAAAGACATGTGCATGTGGTTATTTTGCAAATTTAGACTATTGTACTGACTCTTTTGAACATGTGCCAAAACTAGTGCAATTTGCTTTAATGAATGGAAAATTATAATATGTTGTGGACAACAAACTAATTGTTCATAGTGTTGAGCTTATCGTTAAAAAAAAAGAAAAGAAATGTCAATCGAGAACTGAGCTGAAGCGAATGAGAAAAACTGTAAATGAGTCACAACATGGCAAATAAGAGCAACTAAAATGTTAAGTGTTAAAGTCCAATCTTGACCTTGGAAACAGTAGTTTGACAAAAAAAGAAAGAAAAAAAATTGTTTGTCAAAACTGATTCAAGATTTTCTGCTGATTTAAAATCCTAAAGCAGATTACACTTAGAGAGAATTTTATCCTTATTATCCTTATTTTCATGTTGATTTTTATTCTCATTGGAGAATATTATATTTCATATATTTTATAATTGAGACATAATACATACATAAGTTTGGGCAATACAAGCATTGTTGCTCAGTGAATCAGTAATGTGTAAATATGATTTATAATGTCATATCGACATACCAGCGACAACACGTGGGTTTTTTCACTTCTTTATAAGGTGGTGATTCCCAGCCTGAGATAATTCTGTCTAGCTGTCTGTGGTGTTTCACACAGGAAACACTCAGTGGCACTTTGTCAGCACTCAAGTACTGAACATGGTTCTGCTCAAACTGCTCATATTCACTTTAACTTTTTATGAGCTTGTTGTTGATTTGGATGCTAGGATTTGCCCAAAAGGTAAAGTATGACCATCTTGTAATAAACTGTAATTTTACTCCTCAGAATATACTAACATTGTTTGGTTTTACAACTTCCTCTCATTCTTTGTTTGCTTTTGACCATGAAATTAAGGTCATCAAGTCACTCGTAACAGAGCTGGTTGTGCCATCTGCCCCAATGGATATTACCAGCCTGACGAAAATGACTCCCAATACTGCAGAGCATGTACAAAGTGTGCTGAGCGTAAGTACTGAAGCTTTGGTTTGATGTATTCTACAGAAAAGAAAAAAAAAAAAACAGCTACACAATGCTGTGAGCAATAGCCGAGAAACCTACATGTTATTTCTCACACTGGAATTACTAATGAATTTGATAACTTTGATTGGTTCATTGAAAAATGTGGTTCCCTTTGTGCTGAAGAAGAAAGCTTCTTTGTCTTTTCTCCAAATAAAGTGGCTGGTTTTCAAGTTGTGTTCATGTGATCTGACATTTTTTCTTTTTTTTTTTTTGTAGAAACGGGAAGTGTTGTTAAAGAGACCTGCACAAAAGTGACAAACACAAAATGTCAGTGTCGTGGTGAATTTGTTCCCTGGGAGAGAGATTCTTCCACTTGCAAATGTGACACTGGATTTGGACTAAAACTTGGAGGTACATAGATGGCTCGCACATCACTGTATAAAGATACATATGAAGGAAATGGTCTTTTTAATGATTAATTATTTCTCATTGCCAGAATGTTCAAAATGTGAGGATGGATATTTCAGCACACATATCAACTCGCCCTGTCAAAAATGGAGAGAGTATGTCTACTGTATTATAGTTTTATATATATATATATATATATATATATATATATATATATATATATATATATATATATATATATATATGTCTCAACAATGCACCTGTTATTTACGGCTGTATCCTTTATCATTCACCCTAGATGTGGAGTGTGTGGAGTAAATAAAACTGGAAGCAGGACCTCAGACGTCATCTGTAATCGGTGTAGTAATAAAAGTACAACTTACATCACTACTTCCCCCACATCAAACAAAATAGTTTTTCTAATGACACACTCAACATCCCACCATCCACATGAGGGGGCCCAAACTCAGAGGACGCACAGGCCTAACACCACCACCACCACCACCACCACCACAGCTGCTCCAGGACACACAGTCAACATCGGGCAACCTCTACACACTCCAGACGCAGGCGCCACCTACATTGGTACAGGTAAAACATTTGCTGCTATCTTTTTATGGTCATAAAGAGTTGTATTAAGTAACCTGTAGCTTGCTTGTCTTATCCAGGTACGGTCCTCATCATATTTGTAATTACTGGACTGCTTGTAGTGCTCACCACTGTGACCTGCAAGCTGCACATCACTCGTCAGGAAGCACTACCAAGTAGGTTGCAGGCTTAACAGTAAAGCATAAAGGAATAGTATGACATGTTAAGAAACATTTGGAGTTTGGCTTCTTGCTGAGAGTTAAGCGAAGACTGATACCACTCTGGTGTTTGTACGCCAAATATGAAGCTTCAGCCCGAAGCTGGTTAGCTTGGATCGGCACAAAGACTAGAGGCAGGGGGAAACAGTTCAAAAGTGATAAAATCCACCTACTGCTCGCTAAATCATGTTATTATATCTTGTTTGTTTAATTTGTGCAAAAGTGTAAAAAGACACACTGTGTTGTTATGGACAGGACTGTTTCTGCTCAGGGTAACTTCCCGGAGTTGCTGTGAGGTTGTCGTGAAACCAGCAGCTTCCTTTTTCCCATCTTTCTGCTAAGCTAAGCTAACCAGCTGCTGGCTGTTTTATATTTGCTGTACAGGCATAGATGAGGTATTGAGCTTCTCAACTAATTCACAGCAAGAAAGGAAATGAGCACATTTCATGTCAATTTATTCCTTTGCACATAAAACTCCACATTCTAAAGTGAAAGGCATTACTCTTTAGCTGAAGCTGAGCTCGTTTTTTAATGCTTCACATATTGCCCACCTTTGCTCCTTTATTCTTTACTTTGTGCCAATACCAAAGACAAGGAATATGGATATTAATTGTGGATATAAAGCGTATTTGTTTTCTTTATTAATATGTTTGAATGTTTATTTTCAGAAAATGACTCATTGTGTAGGAGGCCAGTGGAGGAAAGCGGCGATGGCGATGGCAGTCTGTCCTCTCTCAAACTGAATCCAGAAGACCACTGAGGTCTCAAAAATCTGTCAACTAAGACTGAATTTTTAGGTCAGGTAATCATCATATGAATCATATGGATCACTTGTATGTTGTGGGTTTTATGTTAGAAAATAGCTACATCAGAAAAACTATATAGTCTGTGGTGTATTTACAATCTGCAGTATCGTCAATATTTGACTTCTCTGTTCTGTTGTAATAGAACATTGGGTGAATAATGTGAAACATTTGTGTAAATCATACCTCTTTCTGTCATTTAACTGTAGATTAATTTAAAGTCATGTAGTCTTTACTGCTTAAGATGTTATAATTTCTTGAATAAGATATTTTACAGATCTTTTATAACCTCAGATCATGCCACAAATACCATATAGTATTTACCCTTGTTACTCAAGACAAGTGACATGTTTCTGAGAAATATACAGTATGATATGAACAGTATTGTAGTAAAAGTAGTAAAAACCAATACATTGATTATGAACTGCTGGAGAGCCTTAGAAAGACATTCTATTTTCTTCAAGCAGTCTCTCCATCTCTATTTTTGTCATGTTTTGTTCTTTCACATCTGTTCCGCCAGTAGCAGATCTGTAAAGCTGAGAACAGTATAACAACATGCTTTCAGTGGCGTGTGGCGTGTGGGGGGAGTTCCCCTTGTGGAGCTAAATGTGCCTCTTTTTCCCACTGACAGATACTTCCTCTCATGTTCTTGCTTCAGCCGTTGGAAAGATTGCTTGTTGTAAATGTGAAGTCTTTCATGTTGTTTATACCTCTCTGGAGACTTTCCCCAGATCAGTAGACAGAGGAGTTATGAAAGCATGCCCTCATTGTTTTATTCACTTTTGCTAAGAAATCAGATAAACACACCTTCAAATCACAGGTGGCTTGGTGTGTACCTGGCTGGCAATGTGCTGTTTGGGTCCAACTCATTGATTCCTTTGACAGTGCCCTCTGTTGGAATACTTTGGGGGAAAAATAAACATTCTGTATTAAAAACAACAGTGGAAACAATGGATGAAGTATTCAGATCATTTACTTAAGTACAAGTATCAATACAATGTGTTGTATACTATAAATTCCTCATATATACAGTATATAATCTTAATTTGAAAAGTAACTGTCAAATAAAAGAAGTGGAGTAAAAGTACAATGTTGCCCTCTGACATGTAATAAAGTACAAGTATAAAGTATCATAAAATGGAAATACTCAAGTAAAATACAAGCAGGCCTACCTCAAAATTGTACCTAAATACAACACAAGTACATGTACTTTCTTCTTAACAAGCAAACTAGTTGCTATCTGACTCTTATTGTAAAGAAAAGTAGTTTTTTTGTCTCTAATAGTTGTTCTCTGTTTTCAAAGTGCACTCTGATGCCCTGAAAGTGTGTGGATAAATGTTTTTGTACAACTAAACTATCCAATCGAGTCTGAGCATCTGTATATTGTTCAGTGGAAACAGTCCCTGCAAATACTTTTAGTCCAGGAAGTCGGTATGGGTTCAAAGACATATACAGCATGTTAACCAAACCCTCTCTTTTCATAGAAATACTGTAGCTGCAAATGAACTCACTGAATAACAAGATGATAATGATAATGCCACCAGCTGATTATAGATAAATCACAAACACATCCCTTGTGTGTATACACATCTTTATATTTTAAACCAGGTTTTTACATTGTTTTCTACTATGTATTTTTTAAAGGTTGCAGGGGCTGTTCTTTTGTATGTGCTATCAATACTGTAAAGGTGATTTTAGCTTATAGCTTGATAGTCGCTTTAGGCAACAGCTGTGTTCGCCCTTCAGACAGCTGTTATTGTAGACCACGTTGTTAGCTAACTGAAATAAAATCTCACTTATTTAAACCTAAGGTATTGTTTTTCTTTGTTTCTTACTGTTTCTATACAAAATAAGCTTCTTGGAGAGTTCCTTTGTCTTTGTAGCCTATTTTTGTTTGTAACTGATGTTATGTTAGAGATCAGGAGTGGGCTACAGAGGTCTAGTAAGATCACCTTTTTCACCCCAGATTTTTTTTTTTTTTCATTTTCTAATTTATCATATTTCACAGCAGCTCCGCCTAGAGCCATGAAAAATTTTAAATAATTTTTCCCCCCACATTTGCAGTAGTAGCCTACTGCACAAGACGTATAAAGGGTTCCCCTTTAAGAGAACAAAACCTTCTAAGGGTGGTGAATATGTTACTGTATTTTCCATACTAAGCTCTGCTGGTTCTGTGGTTGTCAGATTTCAGAGGAGATAAAGCTCTTTCGTGTTGGGTGATGCCTTTTGTAGCCTACTTATGTATTCACTGCCATCAAATACCATACTGTAACCTTTAGTGAGTTATATATTATCACGCTGAGCTACAGCAGCACGTCTTACGCCCACCCTTACCACAACACCCACAGAGTGCATTGTGAAGGGAAATCTAGCTGTCTGCAGCTTCTATATTGCCCTTTGTGGCTACACAATGACGATTCACACTTCTGAGAAATATGTATAAAAAGTACGTCTATGGCTGTCTCACAACATGAGGGAGGTTTCAAACATGCGACCATGTCGTTGTAAGTGAGTATGAGACAGAGGGAAAGGTAAATGTTTTTGATTGGTGGTACGGCTCATATTTGATGAGGTTTTAATTGGTGTGAGTCCAGCTGGGGATGCCACTAAAACATATAATGAAACATGATCCTTTACTGTACATTGTGCTATGATCTAAGGCAGGGGTTTGCAAACTTAAACCATAAAAAAAATCCAAAGCTATTCAACCAGTCCCCAAAATTTCGATAAACTGGAACCAGCAAATGTTGCTTGATACCTCATAACTCATCCCAACCAATCAGGCCAGATGACCACCCACCCAGAGCCGGGTTCTGCCCAAGTTTCTACCCATTAACAGGGAAGTTTTTCCTGCCACTGTTGCACAACAATGCATGCTCATGGGGGATCTCTCGTTGGGTCTCTAAATTATAGTACAGTCTAGACCTGCTCTATATGAAAAGTACCTCATGATAACTTCTGTTATGATTTACAGTACAAAATGCTATATAAAAATAAAGTGAACTGAACTGAACAACTGAATTATCAATTGTTGGTGAAATTTCTGTCATTTTTACTTACTAATCATTTCAGCACCACTCAGCAGTTTTCTGCATTTTCCAGGAAACTCCCCCCTCCTGCACCAAATGTCAACATACCCAAACTGATTGCAGTACATTTTTTACACATCCAAATGCATTTTATGTACTCCTGCATAGAGAAACTTAGAAACTATAATCACTGGGAAAAATTACATGTCTGTACCTGTTGTACATTATGTTGTACATTTTTTTGGAGTGTTAAACGGCAGTAGCTCAGTCTGTAGGGAGTTGGCTTGGGAACCGGAGGGTCACCGGTTCAAGTCCCGACATGGGCCAAAAACTGAGTGTGAACTGGTAGCTGGAGAGGTGCCAGTTTACCTCTTGGGCACTGTCGAGGTGCCCCTGAGCAAGGCACCAAACCCCCCACCTGCTCGGGGCGCTTGTCAGGAGCAGCCCCCTCACTCTGACACCTCTCCAATTGTTGCATGTATATGGACCTGTTTGTGCATGTGTGTGTATTAGTTAACAGAGTGAAAAAAATTGAATTTCCCCTAGCGGGACTAATAAAGGACTATCTTCTTCTTCTTCTTCAAAAGTGCACTGTGAACCAACACAAACCCCAGTGCAAGCCTAACCACATTTCACACATGTTTATGTAATGTATGGCTTTCAAGCCTGACAAAAGATTCACATTTTTTAAAACATCTGAAATCCTCACAGCATATCTGTTAGGTCATATCTGTAGCTGGGTAAATAACCAAAGGGAGGGAGAAAGAGAGAGAGAGGGAGAGAGAGAGAGACAGAGACCCCACACACAGAGACACACCTACAGACAGATTTAACAAAGAAAGAAAAGAAAGAAAGATATTCCTTTATTAGTCCCACAGTGGGGAAATTCAGTTTTACACTCTGTTGTTCACACAGTACATATACATGTCAATGGAGAGATGTCAGAGTGAGGGGGCTGCTCCTGACAAGCGCCCAGAGCAGTTGGGGGTTTGGTGCCTTGCTCAGGGGCACCTCGGCAGTGCCCAAGAGGTAAACTGGCACCTCTCCAGCAACCAGTTGGTCTTGGTCCATGGGGGACTTGAACCGGTGACCTCCGCGTCCTAACCCAAGTCCTTACGGACTGAGCTACTGCCGCGAGTCTTTAATAGTAGACTGAAAACCAATAAATTCCAGGAATACAAAATAATAATGAACTAAAAATAAATAATAACTAAGTGCAAAGAAACCACAAAAACGAATACACCCAAAACTGGAATTAACACTAGAACTAAAATACACAGAGAGACAGGGAGAGTTCACCAGTGCACAAACACAGACAATTGAAAAGCATGACCACCAAGAGTGCAAACCTACCAGGAGGGAAAGAAACAAGCAACATGGAGAAGAGCACGAGGAAAAGTAGAAAACAGAGCACGGGAAGATCACGAGGACTTAACAAATGAACCGACAAGAACAGAGGGAAAAAAGGTGACTTAAATACACAAAGGGAAGAAGACCAGGTGGAAACTATCAGGGGTGGGGCAACAATCAGGTAAAGTAGGTCAGGGGGTGAAAAAGGAGGGAAAACACACAAGGGCAGGAAGTAAAACTAGAAATGATATGGAGACACAAGACTTTTCAAAATAAAACAGGAAACAACCAAAGAGAAAACACCCGGACCAGGACAGGGAGTGAATCACAAACAATACACTAGAACAAGAACTCATTATAACAAACAGGACCAAATAATAAATTAACCAATAAAACTAACACAAAAAGTCCATAACTGTAACAATATCACTCTCTAATATCACAGAAACCCTCTATGCAGTGGGGTTTAGTAGGCTAACAGGTGGTAAACAGGTAGTGTTAACTGCAGGGGGTTGTTTTAAACAGGTATTACTCTTGTGTCCACACCCTGTGGGATTTGGGTTTTCCAGGAGCCAATTAGAGTCATATTGAAAATACTATAATTGCTTAAACTGTTCATTATGGCATTTGGCTGATAAAGAGGATCATTGCTGTTTTAAAATCGTATGCTACAAACCATTCTTTAACCATGGGAATAAGCTGAAAGAATGAAGATAGACGTAAATTAGCTTCAGAGATATTATAACACATCACAACCACAGAGGTGTTCAAAACTGATCCTTGAACAAGATCAGCTATAACTACAGCATTTTCTAATTTCAACCATAGATTTCTTGTCTGTTCTTTAGATATGATTATATGCTACTTTCAAACTCCTTTCAGATCAAAATAAAAAATAAATCTATCTAGGTTTCAATATTCATAAGAGACAATCAACCTTTAAGAACTAAAATAGAAAAAGATAGAAAATAGATTATTGACAGAAGTAAAGAATCCACTGTTTTGGTAGGACGATTACGAATGATAGCGATAAGAGAACATAGATATATTCAATACTATACAACACTTTTAACCCTAAAAAAAATAGTTTGCATCCCTTACTTTCTACCACATATAGTCCATCGAAATAAACTTTCAAGAGGTTCTCAAGAATAAAAACTATAAAAGAACAGATTTTCAGTCTTACTGACCAACCGTTGTGCAGCTACTTTGGTGGGCTTTTTAGGTCACATACAGTATGATGTCTGCTTTTGATGAACAAACACCAAAGCCAAGTAACTACTAGTAATAATAGTAATACTACTAAAATGAACTAGTTACTGTTGTCATTCAGATTATATTGTTGTTAAATCATATGCAAGTGCAAATGGACTTTCACTTCCTGAACCACTGTAATGTCTCTCGACTAGCTAACCACACTCACATCTCACCCTGACGTCAGCACACAGCCAAGATAAAACCCTGAAGACAGGACCAGAGCACTGGTCATAATGATTCCTCAGAGGCTTTCCCTGGCAGTAATATGTGTGTTAAGTATCTGGACCAGAGAATACGCTGCAGACTGTGGTGATGGACAGGATGAGGTGGATGGACGTTGTTGTGACCTTTGTCCCCCAGGTAAAACCACCACACGTTTAATCCTTCTTTAAAATAAGATGTGTTTCATATAAATTGGCTAAACTGTCTCATCTAACTGTGTGAATATTATTGAGTGGCTAATTCAATTTGTTACTTATTTTAAAGGTACATATATGAAAGAGTTTTGCTCAGAGCAGCAAACTGTGTGTAGCCCCTGTAAGGAGGGTTTCTTCTCAGACCAACATAACATGATAGACAGATGTGAAGAATGCCGCTCATGCCAACATGGTAAGACTGAAATTAATGTTATATGTTTGATTTAGAAAAAAAAGCTCTGCTCTCTATGGCTCTCTGGTGAACCTGTTCGTTTTGACAATGCATACAAATCATAAATGACAAAACCTTGAATTCTTTGCCTTTGCCTACAGAATATGCTGAGAAATGTACACCAACCACAAATGCAAACTGTTCGTGCCGTGCTGGTTTCCTGTGCTCCAACAATGTCTGTTCAAAGTGTGAGGAAAACAAATGTGTCACAGGGGAGAAACTGAAGAGGAAAGGTGAGTGTACATAGCTTTTAAAAAAAAATCAAATAAATAAGCTGTGATTTTAAAATCAATTGTTGCTGGCACAAAGCTAGTTTGACTATGTCAGTTACTGATTGATTTGTTTATTTGTGGTTGTCATGTCAAAGTGTGTCAAATAGAAATAAATGTGGATTATACTGCCATGTACAAGAAATGTAGGTTGGATTAATACACCCAACCCACTTTTTTTTCCACTTGATACATCTAAATTAAGTGCCCATCATTTATAGTTGATTCAAAAATAACTGAGCACTCATGCAAGAATTTAAAATGTCTTAATATCTCATTTCACACATAATTGGTGAGATTTTCCCAAATTGTTGTCACATCTGTCATCCAAACACTTGCAAATGCCACTGTGGTCCTTTGTGGCTTTAAAGAACCTTTAAAGGAGCTGCTCATAACAATGTCAGGAAATCTGAGTTTCTATACATTTGTCACATTTCAAGTCACAGGAAATGCAATGAGTGCTGGCTGGCATGCATGTGTTTCCATTCTGTGATCAGGTATGAATCTCAATGATGAGGCTTAGACAAAAGGAAAAAAAAACAGGCATACTTAACGTCACAAGACTTTGACACCAGTCACGTCAGCTGTGGTTAGACATGAACAATAGTTTACTACAGCTACATTAGCGGCCGTGTGAGGCTGTACTTAGGCACAGCAGTGCTTTAATGTCAGACAATACTAACATGCTTATTATAAAAGGGTATAAATTATTATTATTGACTACCTAGCACTAAACACAAAGTTTAGCTGAGGCTGATGGGAACGTCATTAGTTTTAAATATTTCCCAAAGAAACCTCATGGTGGCGATAGAGAAACTACCAGGGGCTGATCAGGATTCATCCACTGGGCTCTGTTAGTCTACGAAACTTCATGGCAATCCAACTAATAGCTGTTGACAGTATTTCAGTCTGGGTCAAACTTGAAAAAAAAATACAAAACACAAACAATTAGGACTTTTTCTTTGAAAAATGGTGGTGGACTCACGTATCTGTCTGTATGTCTTTTGTTGCAGACAGTTTCTCAGGTGTTGGGTTGATAAAGTATTCATATCAGTGTGAGCCTCAGCCTCCATGCCCTCATAACACATATTTTGATGTGAAAGAGGATATCTGCAGTAAGTGGATACAAATCAGCTTTTGCAATATACCAATACAAAATGACAATATGGCTGAGTTGAACTAACTATTGTTTGGTGTTTCACCAGAGATGCACAGAGATGATATAGACTCCATTCATCTGATCCTTGCCATCGGCTTCATTCTGCTTTCTCTCACCCTCTTTGTGTGTCTTTCTTATGCCTGCATAAAGATCCTAAGGAAGCACAAAGTATGTAAGTGGACTTTAATGGAGATACATATATTTATACACTGTTCACAAAAATGAAGGGAACACTGAACTCACACATCACATCTTGATGAATAAATTATTCAAGTTGAAAATGTTTAATGGTATACACTGCATAATTTGTTGAAAAAAAAGACAAAAATCTCTCACTCACACACCAATGGCTAAGCCTTCAGGAGCAATATGGGGTTAAGTGTCTTGCTCAAGGACACATCTACATGTGACTGGAGCAGCCAGGGATCAAACCGTCGACTTTTCAATTGGTGGGCGACCTGCTCTATCCTCTGAGCCTCAGCCGCCCCACTAGCAGAAGACAAAACTAGAGAAGAATCAGTCAGGATGGATAAGAAGAGCAACTGTCTGTGGCCACCACATGTAAAACCACTCCCTTTTAGGGGGCTGTCTTGCTGTTGCCTCCCCACTGCAACTGTTGTCACTCTCATTTGCACCAAAACAGGTGAAAGTGATTCACAATCACTTGTGTTTCCTAAATGGACAGATTGATATCCCTGAAGTTTATACTGTGATGATTGTGTAATTAATTCAAATGTGTTTTATTTGTATTTATTCTCTCTACTCCAGATAATGATCCTATGGAAATCTTACCAGTGTCCACCAACGCCAGCGACTTTCACCTGTCGAAGGAGGAGAGTGGGCATGAGCTCATCCTGCAGGATGAATCCAAGAACAGTAACAGTTTTGGCCTCCTGCATCTGGAAGAAGTCGACGCTTGTTGATAACAAGTATAAGATGACACAAACAGTCTGCTCACTATAATAATATTGATGTAATGGTAGCAAAGCATCTTTCTCGGTATCGGCACAGATTTAAGAAACCTGTTAGAGATGTACACTTGGGAATGAAAGGTCAATGGTCAATGGACCTCCAGCAGGAAAGAGGAAAGTCTGAATTTTTGTCTGACTAACATGAAGGTATAATGAGAAAAGTCTGAAATCGGTCAAAAATATGTCATTTTAGAAGTTCATGAGTCCCACATTCAGCTTTTTGAATGAAAACTGCTACTTTTTCCTCATGTTACAACTATATATATCTAGACACATTTCTTAAAAAATGATTATAATGATCCTATATTCCAATGTAAATATTGCAAAAACACATGCATGAAAGCAATGTTTTATACTGAGTATATTATACTGTTAAATGTATTAACCAACCTGTGTAATTCTGATTAACTGTTGCATCTACACTATATCGCCAAAAGTATTGGCTCACCTGCCTTGACTCACATATGAACTTAAATGACATCCTATTCTCAGTCCATAGGGTTAAATATGATGTCAGTCCACCCTTTGCAGCTATAACAGCTTCAACTCTTGTGTGTTTATGGGAATTTTTGACCATTCCTTCAGAAACGCACCTTTCACCGGAACTAAGGGGCCAAGCCCATCCTCCTGAAAAACAGCCCCACAGCATAATCCCCCCTGCACCAACCTTTACACTTTACCACAGTCAGACAAGTACCGTTCTCCTGGCAACTGCCAAACCCAGACTCGTCCATCAGACCGCCAGCTGGTGAAGTATGATTCGTCAATCCAGAGAAGGCATCTCCACAGCTGTAGAGTCCAGTGGCGTCCTCTACACCACTGCATCCGATGCTTTGCACTGCACTTGGTGATGTATGGCTTGGATGCAGCTGCTCGGCCATGGAAACCCATTCCATGAAGCTCTCTACGCACTTTTCTTGAACTAATCTGAAGGCCACATGAAGTTTGGAGGTCTGTAGCGATTGACTCTACAGCAAGTTGATGACCTCTGCGCACTATGTGCCTCGGGGTGCATCCGCTGACCCCACTCTGTCATTTCATGTGGCCAACCACTTTGTGGCGGAGTTGCTGTCGTTCCCAATCGCCTCCACTTTGTTGTAATACCACTGACAGTTGAGTGTGGAATATTTAGAAGCGAGGAAATTTCACTACTAGACTTGTTGCACAGGTGACATCCTATCACAGTACCACGCTGGAATTCACTGAGCTCCTGAGAGCGACCCATTCATTCACAAATGTTTGTAGAAACAGTCTGCATGTCTTGGTGCTTGATTTTATACACTTGTGGCCATGGAATTGATTGGAACACCTGATTTCAATTATTTGGATGGGTGAGTGAATACTTTTGGCAATATAGTGTATGAACATTTTCTTCCAACCAGTAGTAGCTCAGTCTGTAGGGAGTTGGCTTGGGAACCGGAGGGTCACCGGTTCAAGTCCCGACATGGACCAAAAACTGAGTGTGAACTGGTAGCTGGAGAGGTGCCAGTTTACCTCTTGGGCACTGCCGAGGTGCCCCTGAGCAAGGCACTACACCCCCAACTGCTCGGGGCGCTTGTCAGGAGCAGCCCCCTCACTCTGACATCTCTCCATTAATGCATGTATGTGTGTTTCAGGTCTGCATGTACCATGTATGAGTTTAACAGAGTGTAAATTGAATTTCCCCATTGTGGGACTAATAAAGGTTGATCTTCTTCTTCTTCTTCTTCAAACATGACTGTATAGGACCATACAACAAAGCAGGGTTCTCTGAGCTTTTGGGGCCAAGGATCCATTACAGGGGAGAACATTTTTATTGTACATTGATTAAGCATATGCTTACCATTATTTATACTTTTAGATGCTATTGGAACTATTTGCATTCTGAAAATTTCAGACCTGTTTCATAGTAATAAACAAACATTTCAATTTGCAATGTTTTTGAATGTTAATACCACTTATTCAGAGGGTGATCTTATTGTATTTATTGCATTATTGCAATTGCATTTACATTTATAGCTTACATTTCAAATAATTGCTCTTAAAAGCTTTCAGAATACAGTATGTATAGAAAAAATATAGACTAGCTCAGTCCTAATGAATGCAGATCTCTGAAGCAGACTGCCAGTAAGTGCTTCTATACTTCAAAATAATGAACTTATTACTGTGTGTCACAGTCATATCAGAGTTTATATTGGCCCCAAGCTAACATGGGTAGGAGTAATGGGCATATTATACTTGTTTTATGGCTGCAAATGGGCCCATCTGTAGATATGCACTTTAAGGATACAGCACAGTTTTATAATTTATAGCAAATTATTCCACAGACAGAGTGCCAAGGACTACAGTTTGAGAATCAGTGCAACGACGGACATATGACAGGATAGCCAAGCTCTGTAGTTTCTGCTCACAGATTATTATCCTGGCAGAAATTATTATTTGTTTAATGACATATACAGTACAGTGGTTAGCAGCAAGAGGGTCACAGGTTTGAATCCAGCTTGGGTCTCTTCTGTGTGGAGTTTGCATGTTCTCCCTGTGTTACCGTGGGTTTCTCCAGGTTCTCCGGCTTCCTCCCACAGTCCAAAGACATGCAGGTTAATTGCTGACTCTAAATTGCCTGTAGGTGTGAATGTGAGTGTAAATGGTTGTCTGTCTTTATGTGCCCTGCGATGGACTGGCAACCTGTCCAGGGGTACAAATCAGATATGATCATCATCGCTCCCAAATCACTTACCAAAACCACTCACAACTTCTGCCTCATCATCAACAAATCCACCCTGTCCCCCTCCCCTCACATCCGCAACCTTGGAGTCATTTTCGACAGCAACCTCTCCTTCGAACACCATGTCAATCACATCACCAGGACTGCCTTCTTCCACCTCAAAAACATAGCTCGTATCCATTCATCACTCCCCTTCTCTGCTGCCGATACTCTGATCCACGCTTTCATCACATCTAGCATGGACTGCTGCAGCAGCATTCTTTATGGTTCATCATCCAAAGTCCTCAATAAACTCTAGTGCATACAGAATTCTGCTGCCTGTCTACTAACCCATTCCTGTTCCTATGATTACATCACCGCTGTCCTCCAGAACCTCCACTGGCTCCCTGTCCCACAACGCATTCAGTTCAAAATCCTCCTCACACAGAAAGCCCTCCATAACCAGGCCCCCTTTGACCTCACCGACCTGCTCCACCACCACACTGCTTCTCGCTCCCTCTGCCAACCTCCTCCATTCAGAACCAAGCACCGGACCTGGGGCGACAGAGCCAATTTTTGAGTAAAACGCGGCTGTTAATTCTGTTTTAGCATTTTTCACTGATTAAAAAAAAAAAAAAAAAAATCAATCAATCAGTGTTTAGGTGGTATGTGATACTGGGTGTAGTTCCTATCTGTGCCGATGGGGGCGCTGCTGGGCTGGTTTTGGCAGACTGGTCATATGACAGCTGCCTGCGTCCCACTTCCCCTCCTCGCTGGAAAAACGCCACATCTGACAGGGAGGTAGAAACAGACGCAGCCACAGGGGAGCGTGAACACCGACCTCAAGATGCTGGCACTAATAAACCGGCTTTTGGACTGGTTCAAGTCTCTGTTTTGGAAGGAGGAGATGGAGCTGACGCTGGTCGGCCTCCAGTACTCGGGAAAAACAACATTTGTAAACGTGATCGCTGTAAGTCTTCAGCTGCTAGCCACCTTGCTAAGGGGCAGTGCTAATACTATTAGCGCTAATAATGGGATAACAGTTAAGCTAACTAGGTCTGTGCTACTCTGTCTGGTTTTTCGTATCCAAACACGATATAACGTCACTTTGTTTTGACCGCAGCATCCATAAAAAAACAACCTGAAACTGAGTCAGGATGTTGGACCTGTGTCAACAAGTCAGCTGAGCTAACTAGTTTGCGCTCCTTGGTCAAGCTAGTTGCTTAGTGTGTTGTGATTGTGTAGCATGCTAAACGCAAACGCAGCATACACACATTTGCCTTGTGATGACTCTATTACTACCAAACCTGTGGGATCATTTTACACTGAGTTCAAAGCTGTCAGCCACTAGGAAGTTGACTTAAATACATGTTGACAATTACAACAACACGTTGACAATTTAACATTACAGCTTAGTGTGTGTTGTTGTTGCAGGACACCTGTACAAAGGTTACAGGAATACACATGAATACAGACAGGGTCAGGTATTTTTAAAATTGCACATCTACACAAATTCCTGCGTATTAGTAATTGTTGGTGGCATAAACGAGTTAAATGTAGCATGTAACAGGAACAGCAGTTGATGGTCTCTGTTGTAACCATCTGACATGACTCATGCTGCAGCAGCTTTAGATGCACACTGTGATTAAGTGACACACAGATTGTATCTGTATTGCTGTGACCTCCTGTGACTGAGGCTGGAGAGACATTTCTCTTGTGCAACTTTGTGCAACTTTGTAGGGATTTCTCAAAACTGGCGGTTAGTGGTGGAGTAATTTTTCATTGGCTAATCACAAGACAGCAACTGAGTTTTTTTTTGCAGTATATTGTGAAAAGTCAGTTTTTCAACTTTGGAGTTGCGATGGCTCTCCTGACACTTTGCACACATGATTTTTACTGTTAGCTCTCTCTCTGATGACCAATCAAATTTGTTATGAGATTATGGCAATCTGTCCTGTTTGGTCCAGTTATTTTAATTTTCACAATGTGGTAGATCGATTTTTAAAAGCTTTTTCAACAGGTTTTCCAGTCACTGATTTAATTTAACACATTTCGTCACTGGAGCTGAACACAATCAATTGACTGATTAGTCAGTTGATAGAATTGATCAGTTTCTCATTTGTGAGGATTTTTTGCTTTTCATATCATAATAAACTGATTATCTTTATGTTTTGGTCACATTAGGCTTTTTTTACATTTTAAAGAAACAGCTAATCAAAAAAGTAATCAGTAGATTAATTGATAATAATTATTCTTAAAGAAACACAGAATTACAATGAAAATCTCAGTAGCACAAGAAAAGTTTTACCAGGCAGGAGCTCTTACTATCACTGCTGTAAGTAAACGTTCAGGAGAAAGCAAACCACCAGTGCATATTTCGTTGTGCGTTCATGTTCAAGAGAAGACAATGTCTTGACAGTTTGTTAAACTGGATTTCAAGGTGCTGTGGACATCATATAGCAGGGCTGGTGTCTGAGGAGGAAGTTGGGTTTGGAGGTAGGATCATTACCTAAATCCTTCTTCACATACCAGAGAGATGAAAAACATGCTCTGCCAGCCAGTGACACAAAAGAGGGAGTGAATGGTCGTTGCAGGGGTGGTTCCTCCTTCCTCAGTCATGAGACCGCTGCACCCGTTTCCACTTAGCCTCATCAGGTGACTCCAGCAAGTCATGTGCTGTGAAATGTGTGTACAGCAGACAGTGTGGGTTTACAGAGGAGCGCATGGAGTTTGAACAGATGCAGCTTGTGAGTTTTGATGTTTCAGGGGAATGAATTCTGTTAGCTGAGATGGATCTTTTTTCTTCCCCCCTTAAGTTTGCAATAATAAGCATTCACAAAAGCCAGGACAAGGAGATATAGTGCTTGGCATGGTTGTCATTTTGGTGTCAAATAATTTATTCTCTTTGTTGCTTTTAGTTTTAAGCAAACATTCGATTGAAATACCAGCCCCTGCCTTTTCACAGGTTTGGACACAGATATACAAACTACATTTTTAGCATCTGCAAGATTTTTTTAAAAAAAATAGTCCATTTAAATCTTAAATACTGTATAGTGAGCAGTATTACGCTTCACTTCAAGCCACTAAAATTATGTAAATCTGTAAAAGTACAAGAGATCCCATGCAGCATAATTATTACATTTGATCAAATTATTCCACACAGCTGCACATATGACTCCTACCTCCTTTTCCTTTTTTTTTTTTTTATAGATGCATGACAGTTGAGTGATCAATTACACTGTTCCACTTTGTTCTGTCCTCTTACTGGGCTAGTATATGTTACATGTTATGTAGTACAGCTATTTTAAAAAGTGAGAAGTGGCTATATGCTGCTTCAATGTAGTATGTGACTAGTAAATTGTGTACATATGCATATATTCCTGTCCCACTCCACACATCCTTTCAACCATTTTCAACCTTCAAAAGACATATTGTTTTATAAGAAATGACTTATACATGTGTATTTCTTTTCAGTCTGGGCATTTCAGTGAAGACATGATCCCTACAGTCGGGTTCAACATGAGAAAGGTCACCAAAGGAAACGTCACCATCAAGGTATTTTAATCCCTCTGCTGTTATCACAGTGTAACTGTAATTAATGACATGAAACCAGCACACTGGTTTCACAAGGAGGCAGTAATTATTGAAACAGGAATACCAAATGATGATGATGTACCCCTTATCGTGCTCATGTAGATCTGGGATATAGGAGGGCAGCCAAGATTCAGGAGCATGTGGGAGCGGTACTGTCGGGGGGTTAATTCAATCGTGTGAGTATTTCAATTTTGATTTTCAAGTTTGTCTGAAAACAAATGAGAGGAAACTTAAGCACTTGGTGTTGAACTAGATGCACTGTAAGTGTATGTAGAACATTAACTAATAATTTCTGTGTTGCTCATTTTTAGGTACATGGTTGACGCAGCAGATCGAGAAAAGGTGGAGGCATCTAGAAATGAGCTTCATAATTTATTAGAAAAACCTCAGTTGCAAGGAATTCCTGTAAGTGTTCTCCTGAAACTAGTGTTAGGAATTCAGTGATTTCTGTAACAGAAACTGTGTTTGGTCTGTGTCGTGGATTACGTGCTGCAGTTGCAAGTTTCAGTTGTAATGTGTTGGGTTTTTTTTTTTAGGTTTTGGTACTCGGAAACAAAAGGGACCTCCCCAGTGCTCTAGATGAAAAGCAGCTCATTGAGAAAATGTAAGCATGAAATTGATTTAATTTGATTAGAACTGAATGCTCTCAGTTTTGCCATTTTTTTTTTCCCTTTCTGTCCTGAAAGTGGCCCTATTATTCTTGTTTAGAGATTTAATGGAGGAATAATTTGTGATTTATTTTTTGGATTATTTTATTTTAAACTATGTCTGGTTTTCTTTTCAGTTGAGCCACCTTTTTCCTCTTTAATTATTATTATTATTATTACTTTTTTTTGCTAAAAGTGTAGCTGTGTCAAATAGTAGTTTATTAGTTTAGGAACTGGCTCCCTCTGTTGACAGCTTAGAAACATGCTGCGAGTTGTGTTCATGACTGTGCCCCACAAGCTGCAGTTGAGTGAGACTGATCAACCTGAATGCATACTTACTCATATTTATTTGTGTGTTCATGCACTTTTTTCACTTTCAAAGGAATCTGGCAGCTATTCAGGACAGAGAGATCTGCTGCTACTCGATTTCCTGCAAAGAGAAAGACAACATCGGTGAGTGGCAGGGCACAGTATTAAGTTGGTTAGTACATTCATAATGCAGCACTTTAAACAGGATTTATTTTTTAGATTGATTTTTGTACTTTAGTTTGTTTAAGAACATCTGGTTTCATTGTGTTTCTTTGTGACACTAAACTTGTATCCTTGCGTTTACTTGCAGTGTAAGTGAGGGGAATCATTATGGCAAGCACTATATATGATTATAATACTATTTTAATGGGGTTCTGTGTAGATAAGTTGGTATCAAAATTGTATGCAATCTTATCGGGTGTTGCAAGCTAGTTAGAAATGCCTGAATCATAAACCAATCCTCAGACTGACTTAGCATGTTTCTCTGATTCCAGACATCACACTTCAGTGGCTTATCCAGCACTCAAAATCCAGGAGGAGCTGAAAATGCAGAGTTGTTTTCCAGCTGTGTTTGCCATGTTAATATCGTCATGCACCCACCGCCACGACCCCCAACTCACACTTCAATTCACGCTGCTCTGTTCTGCTCGGGACACACATGTATTTTTCCCCCTTTTCACCTTGTGGTTCCTTCACAAACCCTGAGAATGCACTACTAAAGTTGCGGTTCTGGTACCAAATTTAAGGAATGTTATTGGCATTATTCGTCCTGTAAAGCTGTGCTTTAACTTGGAGTGGGAGCCTAATTTTGGATCTACTGTTCATTTAGGCATTACCTGGTCGCTCATACCCAGTGGTTTATAACACAAATTGGGTACACAACATCACCGTCTTGCAGGAGGGTTGATTCTGTCAAACAGGCCTCAGATAATGAAAAATGTTCTTCACACAGTCAGATATGATGCCAGGAGACTGCTGATGTGGACGTACAGATGTTCCCATTTCTGTTGAGCTGTACTCTGTAGTTGTTTTTGATGACTGTCACCCTGCACTTGATCAGGTTTTCTTCTTTCAAGGACACGTCTGTTGTTTTAGATAACTGTGCATTTATGTCAACTGATGCAGGTCTGTACAAATATCAAGCTAGTATGATTTTTACTGATGTGAGATGTGCGTGTATGAATATATGATTCTATTTAAAGTCTGAATGTACTAAAAGTAAAGCTGTAGGAAGTTGTGTGGTTCATATTGGCCTCGTCTGTAAGTATCCTCGGTGGAATGATGTCATTTGTGCTGCCTCGAAGCTGAGAGAGTGGCAGAAATCAAAGTGCCTTGTGCAGTGTCTCTCACCTCTGAAGCAAAGCAGCATGCAAGGTGTGCCTACCTGGGAAGAGTAAAAGAACACCACTTCAGTATATTCAAAAAATAAAAAGGCATGCTTTTTAATTTACATATTGTCCTGTTATTTGTACACCAACTTTTGAACTAAATCAGTTTATTGTTATATGGAGACTTTTTAGCACAGTAGGCCTATGTTGTGAGAATTTTTTTGTTTTGAAATGAACTGGTCTCTGGGGTGAGTTTTACAGAGGTAGTGTTGAGAAAAATATTAAAATATAACTAGTAGCTACACCACAATGTAAAACTTTGCACCGTTACTCAGGTTGAAGTTGATTGGAGCGATGCAGAGGATTATATGGAGGCCCTGAGAGCTCAGTGCATACATACAGCATGTTTGGTACACTGCTCGAAAAAATTAAGGGAACTCGTAGTCGTCACAGTATAACACCAAGTCACTTAAACTTCAGGGATATCAATCTGTCCATGTAGGAAGCACAAGTGACAGTGCATCATTGTCACCTGCTTTGGTGCATATGAAAGTGACAACAGGTGCAATGGAGAGGCAACAGCAAGACAACACCCAAAAAGAAAATGGTTTTACAAGTGGTGACCACAGACTATTGCTCTCTCCTGATCCATCCTGACTGATTCTTCTCTAGTTTTGTGTTCTGTTAGTGTCCTTATCACTACTTGCAGCATGAGGTGGTACCTGCAGCCCGATCAGGTTGCACAGGTAGTCCAGCTTCTCCAGGATGGCAAATCCAGAGCCCTACAAAATGACTTCCAGCAGGCTATTGGTCTGCATGTTTCTGGCCAAACTGGCAGAAACAGACTCCTTGACGGTGGCATGAGTCACATTATTATAGCCTCCTTCTTTGATTCCTTTAAGCCATATGTCCATCACCAAGAAACGTACACAACAAGGCTTGTATTAAGTGAAGGCACCCTCATTCAACAGGTTACTCATGGTTAGATGCCCAGCAGTAGCTCTGTCGATGAATGTATGGATGGAAACGTGCAGCCTGCGTGTGAGTGCGATAAACTACGCTAAACCAACGAAAATAAGATATGTCGCGGTAATCCAAAATAAAGAAAAAGACTAATTAAACTTTGTCTTTGCGAAATGAACAAGAAACCTAACTGAAGCCCATTGAAATAGTATTTTTGCCCTCAGCGACCTGGAGCTCCCTGAGATGCGCACAGCTGGTACCAATTACCATGACGCCATCAACTGGTGCCAAGTTATTGACAATTCAATGCAGTGGTTGGACACAAATACCAAACACAGTCTATCAAAATATATCTTATAATAAGGAATTTGATTTATCCTCTTTTAATATTTGACTCCTACAAACGTGTTATTATCGCACTAACCCTAACAGCACTAATACACATGTATGTATGCATGAGTGTATGCATGTATAAGCGCTTAGTACCGGTGTTATACTGAAATTTGTGACCACATAGAGCCAGGAACACGAGGTCACCATTTCTGACAGCTTTTGTCAGAAAATGTGACCCCTCTGTACCTGTTGATAAAAGAGGCAAATATGACAGAAAACACACAAAATTACACTAAATTAAACTGTTAAAAGACATAGGCTAAATGTTTTTTTTTTATTTAAAGATATTTCACAAAACTTTAAAAGAAAAGTGAAAGCTAGGTACAGTGGGTTCATATTTTCTGATGACACCCATTAGAAATGTGTGTGTTGCTGGCTATCTGTGGTCAGTGATTTCGGAGTAACACTGGTACACCAGTTTATGTATGTGCAAGTAAAGTATTCGGCGAGGCTTCACATACACCGGCAGCCTTTCTAACGTTGACTCCTAAGCAATATACTGTACGTACAGTAACAATTTCGTTTTGAAAGTTTTGTGACCCTGAACGTCTCATTCCTGTGGCTGTCTTCTATTGGAGCAGTAGTTAAACTAAGACACGTCAGGACTGCCACGAAACGCAGCTGCTCGGCGATTGGCTGCCGAGATTGACAGCTCGGCGGCCAATCACAGGACGAACCTGCTTCTTATTTTCGCATGACGACACAAGGTAAAGCCCAATCACAGTTCAGGATCTGGGAGGGGCTGGTCTGTTGACAGGAAGCGTGTGGGGCGGAATCTCCACAACCTCTCTGTGGTTGTAGTATAGCCTGACTAACTGAGGATTTCACATTCGTTCATCCGTCGGACGTGAGTGGACTTAAATTATGCGTTTTAAGATCGAGCTGGGGCAAATATGCAATGGAGGTCAATAGTAGTTGGTCTGATCGTATTGAGACTCTCCCTGAGCTGTGTGCTGTGGCTAGCTTTCGGACTCGGACCTAACGTTAGCTGGGGGTTCAACTTCCCACTCAGTTTCAGTTTGCACAAATTAGACTTGTTATTCAGGGACGAAAAGGGGACCGACCCGAGGGGCAACTCGTGGTCTCAACGAATACACGGCCACAGACATGAAGAGACGGCGACCACCTGTGCAAAGGTGGGAGAGGAGTCACCCAAGAGATCCTACCTGAGCTTCTTCGATGGCAACAAGGACGAGTACGTCCGGAGGTACAGCTCCTTCCCGGATACACTCAAAGCAAAAATGAAGGACATGGCCAAAGAAATGTTTTATTTCGGGTATGACAATTACATGAAATATGCCTTTCCCGAGGACGAGCTCAATCCCATTGACTGTGAAGGGAGGGGACCAGACGTGCTAAACCCGTGAGTTATTCAATACTGTCCTGACTACCTGCACCGGCAGGTTAATGGTTTCTTTAATAAAGTATATTAATAAAGTGGGCTGTTAGTGGTGGTGATTTCAGCCGAGCTGCAACTTGACCTGGCAGGCACCTGCTCAGACAGTACACCATGCTGCTGCATGACAGTTACATCCTAACTGTCCTCTGCAGACTGTAGCCGACGATTTGCATGTACTTTGTAATCACATTATCCAGTAGAATAATCCTACTGCTGTCAGTGCTGCCCACTGCTGCTCGGTCACCTTTGCACTGGACAGTACAGTAGATCCCAAACTGGTATCCAGGGATCACTAAAGTGGTCGAGAAGGGTGTGCAGCAGGTTTCTGTCACATTGAAGATAAACTCTTTAATATCTTCATTACTTCATTCATTTGAAATTTGTGAGACCTTATGGAAATATGACATCTAAATCCATAAGGGCTGCAGCTAATGATTATTTTAATATCAATGAATCTGCTGTATATTTAATCAGTTCATTGTTTGGTCTATTAAATGCCAGAAAATGTGAGACATGCCCATGACATTTTCCCTGAGTCCTAGGTTACATCTTCAAATTGCATGTTTGGTACAACCAAAAGTCCAAAACCTAAGGATAATCTGTTTATTATCACAAATGTGTAAACAAATATTCAAATTTTCTTGGTAAAAAAAAAACACATCACATCCAAGACAAAAAAGAGAAGGAAATCATAAGAGCATAAGAAGTGTTTGCATACTCAGTTCACAGTTTTTATGTTACGCTCAAGAGAGTAAAATGGCTAAAAGTGTAACCGAAACACTGCGTGTTATACCCCTGTGCTGAACATTGAAACAAAGATTAGTACAACACAGCAACATCTAATCAAGAGTTTCACTCTCTACACTGTTATCTTAGACTTTCAAGGCCAATTTTTGTATACAAAAAGATACCAATGCAGAGTGTACAAAAGACAAAAATAAGACTACTGAGTTGTTCATATGTTAAATAGGCTAATGTTTTAACACTGGCATGTCAAAAGCAGGTGTGTATATTTTTAGAAGCCATTTCACCCAGATTTCAGAAACACATTTTCTGCTCAGCCATGGTGGTATCTAGCCATGCAGGTAGTGAGTGAACTCTTTAGCTGCAGCAGAGTACAGATTGGAGGGGGGCTAGGTGTCAGTGTCAGGCTCTCCCAGAACAAATGTGTATTTATTGACATATGATTGACAAAAAAAAAATCCTTACTGTCTGCAGTTGCAGAGTCAACAGTGTTATCCTTCAACATTCCTCTCAGTCACATAATAGCAATCTGTAACAGGTGAAATGAATTTGGCCTGCCACATGCACAAGGCATACAGAGGTGTAACAAAATAATTGTGCCTGTACTGGAGCTGAAATGATTAGTACATCATCAGAAAATTTATCATAAATTATCCTGATTATTTCAAACAAACATTCCCCTCTTCCAGCTCCTCAATTGTGAGGATTTCCTTTTTTTCATATTTAATAATAGATTGAATATATTTGGGTGTTGGACAGTTGGCCGAGCAAAATATGTAATCTTGGGCTTCAGGACATTTTGTGGCCATTTTTACTATTGTATAGACCAAATGATTAATCAGTTAATAAATGAATGATGAATCGATGATGAAAATAATTGTTAGTTGCAGTGAGCCTGTACTGATAATAACTATGTCATGTGTGAGAACAACCACCCTTGTCTTCAGATCAGCTTTGGTGATTGTTTTCCCAGGAGTCCTGATATCACAGTCAGACAATTCAAGAAGGAAACCCTCTAGCTAGTGGGAAGATGTAAATTATAATTCACATTTTATGTTGAGTTTCTGTTGTTCTGTCCATTTTGTAAGATATATTTAAACACTCCACTTTGGTGTTGGGTTTAAAAGATGCTGTCTGTTTTGTGATCTGTTAATTCTTTCTCTATCTTTTGCAATTACACCACTGAGTCTGTTTCACTGCTTTCATTTCAGGTCAAACATCAACATAAACGACGTCTTGGGGAACTACTCCCTTACACTGATTGACACCTTAGACACCCTACTTGTAAGTTATACTGTGTCTTTAAGTTATACAATATACAAAAATGGAATCTGTGCAGGATTGATCGTAAGGTTTTACTCATTGATTAGTATTGGCATTTTGTGATATGTAAATATGAGACTGAAGAGCAGCTTGATCCATTTTGTGAGGTAGAAAATATGAGTTTTCTTCCTCCACGGTAAATATCACCTTTTTTTTTTGAAAATGGTGTTTTGTCCTGCGTTCAGTGGCACAGTGGTTAGCACTTCCTGTGTTGTAAGTTGTGTTTTCTGCCACAGTCAAACCTTCCCCTGACATGGAGTCAGGTGGAGCAGAGTTTCTAAACTGAAAGTGTGAGAGTTAGTGTGTCTGCCATAAAATGATAGTTCAGTGTCTCATAAGACAGTGGTTCTCAATTTTTTTCACTTCAAGGGCCCCTAAACTGACACAAATTAGACCATGGACCCCCATTTGAGATTTTCTCCCCACTCTGTTAGGATTTTTGCTTTTTATTACAGACAGTGTATGAAACCCATGACCAAAATAGTCATACATTTTATCATTGTGTTACTTATGGAAGGACTTACATTGAAATGAAATTATCCCCCTTTTTGCTGGGGACCCCCTGGAACTCCCTGAAGGACCCCACTTTGAAAACCACTGTCCTAAGGCACCAAAATCATTTCTCTACATAAACATGCACTACACTCTTTTATGAAGTTGTAACTGGATGGCTCAGATTATATATAATTAGAGCTTCTTTACAATAGTTTCCATCTATAATGAGAGGAATACAACTTGAGCAAACCACCAGGAAGACATTCAGTAGTTGACGTGACCAACTAAGCTAGTTGATACTGTATACTGTGGTTACATAACATGGTGTTTCTCTACAGGTGCTCGGCAATGTGACAGAGTTCCAGAGAGCTGTCAAGCTGGTTATAGATACTGTATCTTTTGACAAGGACTCAACTGTGCAAGTGTTTGAAGCCAACATCAGGTACATGGTGCTACTGTTTTCACGGTCATACACAAGAAGAAAATGCCCAGCTTGTTGTAGATGCTGCAAATCTTTATAACAAAACATGCACAGTAATTGTGAGAGACACAATCTTGATTAGCATCTGTATATGATAACTTATGTAGCCACCTATTATTTCAGAAATAATATATAATGCCTGCAAAACATGCCAGTTTGACTGACCGTTACCATGAGGTCCACCCCCCTCCAGTGTAATATTTCTCTTTTCTTTGAAGGATCCTGGGAAGCCTTATCTCATCTCACATCCTGCTGACGGACACGAAACATCCATTTGGCAAGGTCGGCTTTGACGGTTACGATAATGAGCTGCTTCACTTGGCTCATGACTTGGCCGTCCGCTTACTGCCGGCCTTTGAGAACACCAGCACAGGCATTCCTTACCCCAGGGTGAGCAAGACTGTTAAAACATAGAGGCGCATTTCACGAGATACCTGCTAATATACACACACCTGACCTCCTACAAGCTGTACAGTAAAGACTGAAATGTCGCTCAGCATCTTTATTGCTTTGAAATTGAAATGCAGGTGAACCTGAAGACTGGCGTTCCTCCTGATAGCATCAATGAGACATGTACTGCAGGAGCCGGGTCCCTCCTGGTGGAGTTTGGGATTTTGAGCCGTTTAATTGGAGATTCCACATTTGAATGGGTGGCCAGACGAGCCGTCAGAGCTCTGTGGAACCTGAGGAGCAATGAAACTGGTCTGTTGGGTACGTACAGCTATATAGTTATGTAAAAAGACTCCTTTTTCTTTATTTCTTATCTGCTTTCTTGTTGTTTTTATTTATGCTTCTACCCAGTATGGTTCAGTGTACAACATGTAAATGATGCCTCCAATTGTCGTAGAATTTAAAGCATTTTCTGTGATTTCTATCTGTGATTCTTTAGGGAATGTAGTTAATATCCAAACAGGCCAGTGGGTTGGCAAGCAGAGTGGTCTGGGAGCCGGTATGGACTCCTTCTATGAGTATCTGCTCAAATCGTACATCCTTTTTGGTGAAAAAGAGGACCACAAGATGTTCCAAGCTGCTTATGAGAGCATTCAGAACCACATGAGGAGAGGGTGAGTCCCACACTGAAGGAATGTGACACTGTGTGCTATTGGGTGAAAGTGGGTGTGGCCCCCAGGCCATTCTCATTCCCAGGGCGTCAAATTCTAACACACAAGGCACCCTTGGAAGCGACACACTGGGCTTTCCATTAACAACAATGTAAACTCATTTGTGGCAACAGTAAGCGCTCAGAGAAAGGGACTAGTGACATAGGTTAAAGGGTGAAAAGACACACTAAGGGCAGGTGGGAGGGGTCCAACAACACAGGGGCTTTCACCCAGGAGGCCGCCGTTTGGGACCTGTGCGTTCACTTTCACGTTATAGTCAGCTATTTGTTCATGTCCTGTGTTCACAACATTCAGTTTCATTTTTACTTTACAAACATAGTAGTTTTAAGCCCAACCATGTTGTTTTTTCCTAAATCTAACTAAGTGGTTTTGTTGCCTAAACCTAAAGTGACGCCAAGGGGCGTGACAAAGCAGCAGTATGTGACGAGTTGGTATGAGAATGTGTTGGAGCTTCACACGAGGGTGCACCTGAAACGGGAAACTATCTCAGCGATGTAAATGAATCTCTGTCCATGATTGGACAAACAAAAAGGAAATGAAACTGCTGATGGTTTCCAGTATTGGAAATGTTATGTCAACACTTTTTTCCACCTCAGCAACCACTGATAAATAGCCCTTTAGCAAAATGACACAAGCTTCACTATCCTAGTTTAGCTAGCCAGTTACAAACAGCAGAAGAATGCACCGTGTTTGTGAATATTAAAAATTATTTTTATTTGGATGTTGATGGAATAAAAGCAAACACACTCAAGTTGCATGACATAATTGTGAACCCTCTTGTGTCTCTATGTTTTTTCAGGAGAGAGTCATGTAATGAAGGGGAGGGTGACCCACCTCTTTATGTTAATGTGAACATGTTCAGTGGTGAAATAGTGAACACCTGGATTGACTCACTTCAGGCCTTCTTTCCTGGGCTGCAGGTCAGATTGCACACTTTCAGCTCCAACAGGTCTGTTGTGCAAGTGTAAAATATGTGTTAGGCTAAAGTCAGGTGTTGCCACTCTCCACTAGGTGCTGAATGGTGATGTAGATAATGCAATTTGCCTGCATGCCTTCTACTATGCCATCTGGAAGCGCTTTGGGGCTTTGCCAGAGAGATACAACTGGCAGCTGCAGGCTCCTGATGTGCTCTTCTACCCCTTAAGACCAGAGCTGGTGGAGTCGACCTATCTGCTGTACCAGGTAACAGTACTGGCCTGTTGCAACACAGCAGCACTGGAGGTGCTGGTTTTTCACCTTTTACTCACAAGTTATTTTTCTTGGATTCCCACAGGCGACCAAAAATCCTTTCTACTTGCATGTTGGAATGGATATTCTCCAGAGCCTTGAGAAAAATGCCAAAGTCAGGTAGGGAACATGTAATATAAACCCTTTTTTGAGAGTTGTACAATGCTGTGTTACTTTAAACTGAGCTGAGCTTTGTCATTTACAGATGTGGGTACGCCACTCTCCACCATGTCGTGGACAAATCCAAAGAGGATCGCATGGAGAGCTTCTTTCTCAGTGAGACATGCAAATACCTTTACCTGGTAAGTACAGCCTGAGCTAGCCAGACATAGAGCTATGTGATACAACAGAGTGATATGAGAGCATATTATGATGCTAGATGTGTTGCTAAGTTTTGATAATTGTAATAAAAGCTATTGCAATAGACTAAATATGATCTTTTCCTGGATTTTAAGACCAGTGTACGGTTAATTTCTTCTTCTTCTTTCAAACTAGACTGATTAAAATGTTCATTATAACCTCATTTATATATTCTTATATTCAAGATGCAATAAAGCCATGTGTTTTTATAAATTAATGTATGTAATGTAAGTTTTTCTATCAGTGGATTAACTGTTATAAAAGTGATTTTTTTTTCCCCAGAGCTCAAGGGAGCATCATCAAATTGCTTGTTTTTTTTTTTTTTTTTCGAACCAGCAGTTGTAAACCCAGAGATGTTTAATTTACAGTGATGATATAAAGCAGTTAAATGCAGCAAATCCCAACATTTGACAGGCTGGAATCAAATATCTCATTTGATTTTGTTGGCTTCACTCTGCCATGCTCAGAATACAATCCAAGCCCACTTTTGACTCAACTCTTTCTATACTGTCATGTGAATAAAAATGTCTCTGTTACATTGCAGCTGTTCGATGAGGACAACCCGCTTCACAAATCTGATAACAAGTACATCTTCACGACAGAGGGCCATGTTGTGCCTATAGACAAGCGCTTCAGGGAGAAACAGTGGAACGACTTGTTTCCTTGTGAGGAGGGAGTGCTGGCTGAACAAGAGCTAAACAACCGGCCACCGCAGAGAAACATCAGCAATGTAAGGCCTTCATCCTCGCCCCCACACACTTTGTCGCCAGCCTCATATGTAACTTATATTGTGATTTAAGACGAGACACCCCAGGGAAAAACATTTTTTTTTTTCATGTACTGGTCAATTCTGAGATTTTGGGCAATTTTGCTTATTCTTTCACACTACTGGAAAGAAAATAGACATTTAGGTGTTTATTTAACTACAATTTGTATGCTTGCATTTGTAGTTAGCATTAGATAATCCCTCCTTTACATATTTCAGCATAATCAATCAGTCAATGATCAGCTGGGGATGATCTTTATCTTTAAAGGCTGTTTTCTCAAAATGAGTTTTTTCTCAGACTCTGAGCCAGAAATCTCTGCTTCAGTAGCACTTACATACACCAAACTTTCCAGTTTTCTTCCTATCTATATTCTGAAGGTTTTCACAGAGGGGTTTGTTCATATATCATTTATAGCCTGATTTTATTTATGGCTTGTTGACAGTATTTTCTGATTAATGAAGTGACAAAATCTCTGTAAAATCCTCAATAAAATGAAACGAGAATTTTGAACCTGGCTTTATCCAGTCTTCAGATTTCTGAAATGTATCCAAATTAGCCCATATTTAATAAGATAATGCCTCATTTACATATTCAAACATACATTTTCAGAAACCTTGCAATACAAAAAATTATTGTCTTAATGAACTGGGGAAGTTTCATAATATCTGTTACTTACTTTTGTACCCTATTCACCTGTAGAGTCTCCTGTTAAAAGCAAAGGAACAAATCTTATCATCTTAAATCTTAAAATATGTGATTTTGTGCATTTTCGCCATCATATACATTCTGCCTTTCTTCTCTTTCTAACAGTGCAACAGGATCCCAGACGAGCGGCGCTACACTCTGCCATTGAAGAGTGTCTACATGAGGCAGATCGATCACATGGTGGGACTTTTCTGATTGAACGGATGCATGTGGTTGCATTGATGTGAACAGGCCTTCAGTACCCCCCTTCAGGTGCAGATGCAGTGAGGTTAAAAAGGATCCACTGCTGGTCAAAATCCTCGTCCCATCTGTCCCTTTGCTCGGGATCTAGACAGGAAACGAACACTAAAGGAAACCTGAGAAAGCAGCTTGATCACTTGCTGTATTACTTAGTTACGTGTGTGTGTGTGTGTGTGTGTGTGTGTGTGTGTGTGTGTGTGTGTGTGTGTGTGTGTGTGTGTGTGTGTGTGTGTGTGTGTGTGTGTGTGTGTGTGTGTGTGGTGGGCGAGCATGTGGTCAACAACGGTGAACAACTTTTGTGCTGGAAATTGAGAAGTTGTGCTTGATTACTTTTTTGCCTGGTGACAAATTGAGATCGAGTGGATTTTAGGATTACTGGTCTGTTTAAGTGTCCATTCGTGTGTGTGTGTGTGTGTGTGTGTGTGTGTGTGTGTGTGTGTGTGTGTGTGTGTGTGTGTGTGTGTGTGTGTGTGTGTGTGTGTGTGTGTGTGTGTGTGTGTGTGTGTGTGTGATTTGAAACTACAGCTGAGCTGTGAATCCTAATGTGTTTTTGGGAACAGTGCCATCTAGTAGACATGTACAATGTATAGCCTATAAAACACTCACCTCTAAACATGATGATTAGTGCCTGTTTGCAGTTGATTCACTTGACTAGATCAGTGCTTTTAAATAAGGGCTGCATGTTAATGACAGTGAGAGAGAGGATGACTTGCTGTTTTGTAAAGTGCCTTCAGTTGTTTTTGGTCTTTCTCTCTGGATGCTGCACAGCGCATATTACTGGTGGACATCATTGTCAAGTATATTTTGAGGCCACTGTCGATATTGCACAGGTGCATAGGTGTCATTCCATGTGTATGTACAGTTTTACACTGATTATGACAATAAGCTCTTTTTTTTTAGACAAGATCAAACAAGCCATAAAATGTATTTTTTAATGTTAAATGAATGGAAACTTGTTCCATCTTTTTCTGTCGGACATGTTAATACACAGATGCATAGTTTATTCTTATGTAGAGTAGATGAAAGTCGCCATTTATTGTTTCTCTGACACATAATTGCACATCATCATACCTTTTAATTGTCATGTGGTGAGAACTCAGGGTTTAAAGGAAAAACAAAAATCAACGAATGCTTTCATTAAAAAATTAAACTTTCTTGAAATGTTGTTGCCTACATTGTCTTAGGATAGTCTTTATAGGTTTTTACTGTATACTGCAAATCTTCCAACTTCTGAAGTCAATCAAGAACCACACTGAACTGAAGCACAGCTGTGCTATGAATATTCATTATTGTTCCACACAGACAGAAAACGAGTGATTGATTCATGTACAGCTCTACTGAGGTATCTCTACTTTTACCAAACATCCTGAGCGTCTGTAAAATCCAGCAGAGCTTCAGGCTGCGTAGCTCGATGACGTCACAGCGTCGGCGTCCTCTTTGGCTTTGGGAGACAGCTGTTGAAATTCTCAAGTGTTGCTTGAACAACTGCTCCAGGCCAGATAGGAATGATATTTTTGAGTTTTTAAAGTGGCTGACATCAGAACTAACCACTTTGTCTCAGATTATCTTCAAAGAAATTGTGCGCATTTTGGCTTATTCACATTCTTGCTGTGAGTTAGAAGCACAGATCAATACCATTCTTGGGCCGGTTTCACAAATCACAAATGGTGGGAGCATCACGTTTCACAAATGTCTCCTGCAGGGCTCTGACATGTTCATCCACTGATCAGAAGTATGGTGTTCATGTTATTATCAACATTGATTTGATAATAAATATGAAGCTATCTGCAGCAGCTGGTTAGGAAATGGGGAAACTGTTACTTTAAAGATGAAGATATAACATGTTAATCAGTGAGCTTTAGAGATGACAGAGCCAGACTAGCCGTTTACCTCTGTTTCTACTCTTTGTGCTAAGCTAAGCTAACTGTAACCAGCTGCTGACATGAGAGTAGTATTGATCTTCTCATTTAACTTTTGGCAAGAAAGCAAATAAGCATATTTCCCAAAATGTCTATTCCTCTCATCTGTCTGAAATTAAAGGTAAAGGCAGTTCAATTCAACATGAGTGGTTTCATTAAAGGAACCTGAAATATTCTGTGAAATTAATAAATAACAGATTATGAACAAGACATTGCTGTGTTGGTTTTTATTTGTGAAAAATGGGAAAGTACTCGGTTTTCTACAGAAGCTTTAATAGATTTAGTCAAGGTTTGCAAATATTGGTTTCTGTACAGGATAGTTGGCTCAAAGGCCTGTAGATTCAAGGATTTTTAAGTTGAAGTATATTGCATCTACCATTCGACAGTGTTACAGATCCACATGGTATCACCACACTTCATGAACTGTCCAATAGAAAACAGCTTAATTATATACACTGGCCCTTTTCAGCTATTACAAAGAGTTACATTTTCTAACATTTAACTTCAAAATTCAGTTTGTTAAAAATCTCTAACAGGTTGAAGTGCGTCTGCAGGTGGTGAGGCCCTCTTGTTTGCTTTTTGGCTGTACACTGACCAGTTACTGGGGCAAAGATGCGTTATCCTGACATCTATTCACATTAGTGCATGTGAGAAGAAATCACGTTATGCTGACAGAAGCTTTTGATGTCTCAACTACAGATTGCATAGCCCTCCAAAAGATGAGCTCAAGAGACTCGAGAAAAGTTAGCTTGACTAAAAATCAACTCATCTGAAATCTGTACAGGATTTTCTGACTGCAGAGCTGTCTTCTGGTCTCAGTTGACTCGAAGTCTTTGGTCAAAGCCACAACTTAGTTCTGAACAACCAATTGCTTTTTATTTTTTGTGTTCGCCAGTTTGAGGGAATAGTTTTCATCTTCAGTCCTCAGTCTGAATTGAGAGGGGATTTGTGGAATGGTACAGGGCTACAACATCACCCTGTAAAGAAAGAGAGAAAGAAAGCCTTATCAGCTGGTCTAGAAGTTTGAATCTGAATGTCAATGGCAAACTTGACTCACCTTCATTGGGTTTCTCAGCATGGCTCTTAGAAGAGACCACAATCTTTCAGGTTTTCTTTGATGATGATGTCAGTTACGGCATCAAACACAAACTTGACGTTCTCCGTGTCTGTAGCGCAGGTCATGTGAGAGTAGATTTCTTTGACATCTCGGCGCAGGTTCAGGTCCAAGAACTGTATTTTGATGTAGTTACCAGCATCCTCATAAGTGTTGGGGCCTTAACGGAAAGATATCAAGATAAAGTGGCACATTTAATCAGTTTGTCACTGTTTAAAGTCCTTAAAAGATGCTGTAATTTGTGTGTTTTTGATAAACCTCACCGTCATATTCAGGGAAGCACATGCTGAGATGAGCTTTCTTGATCTTCTCAGTGAACACATCTTTCTTGTTGAGGAAGAGTACGATGGAGGTGGTGGCGAAGTAGCGGTGGTTGCAGATACTGTTGAACAAGTGCAGACTCTCATGCATTCGATTCTGAAAGAAAGGATTTTTTTTTTTTTTTTTTACCAAAGTCCCTACGAAAAGCCTTTTAAATTAACCAGCTGTTTGTCCAAAAAAGAAAAACACAAATAGTATAGTCATCATACCACTTCATCATCTTCCACCAGCACCATGTCATAGGCGCTCAAAGCAGCAATGAAGATGATACAGGTCACACCTTCAAAACAATGGATCCACTTCTTCCTCTCTGACCTCTGGCCACCCACGTCAAACATTCTGCGGGGAAACAGAAGTATATTATCTTTATGACTGCAGTGATGATGAGTTATTGGTGCTGTCCTCTTGGGGTATACTGCCTAGTTCACCTGAAATGGAGATCTTTGAAGGAGAACTGGGTCTCGATGATACCGGTGGTCTTCACTCTTGATCGCAGCACATCCTGTTCAGTGGGCACGTAGCCTGGCTGGATCAGTCGCTCCAAGTCGTTCAGGTAGCTGAGGCAACATGGGATTCATTCAATAACAGACACTAATTAAATGTGACTATTTTAAATCTCAGCTTGGGTGATTTCTTACTATCCAGCAGAGTCGTTGAGTTGGTACTCGGAGGCCCTGTCAAAGCACGCCTGTATGCCAGAGTCCTTCCACAGGCGCAGAATGATGTCTGCCATCTCTTTAGGCATTGTGCCTTCCTCGATGGTGTCTGCAAGATGCATGAGCTTCCTGGCATCATCCTGCAGGGACAGTTTATGTTTAGTACTCTGCTACAAACATGAAATAAATGTACGCAAAACACATTAAAGTCAATCTCAGCTGTTACCTGCTGGTCAGCGTGGCCATAATTAATATTGAGTGTGTTCATGGCCTTCACAATGGCCATGATGGACTGCAGGGTGTTGCTGTAGATGATGACAATGAACTCCAAGCATTCTTCAAGTGAGTAACCATCTTTGTGGATAATTCTGACGGGAAAACACGACATTAGATTCACAGTTGTTAGAGAAGAAATGAGACATCGCTTTGGCGTGACAGTCAGTTATCTTACTTCATCTGTTTGACGATGGTGCTTTTGCCTGATTCTCCAGCACCTATGAAAATAGAAAAACATTAAATGTTGCATCAAATACTAACACTATGCTTTGAGTCAACATCTCTAAGGATTTTAGAGGAATTTGACAAAGTATAGTGGACTAAAATCTTGAGTGAGGCAGCGTTTAGCAGTCTGAAGACCTGAGAGCAGCTGGAAGTGTTGAAATCTTTATATGTAAATGCAAAACCTGCCTTTTTAGCAAGGCTTTTGATTAAGAGCGGTTCTTATTTTTAGTGTTTTATTCATTTATTTTTTATTGTATTTAAGTTGTAATGTTATTATATTTTAATGTTATTTTGAATTTCACCAATTTTATTGTACTTAATTTGTATAATTTGTATAATTATATTATTTTTTATTTATCACTTATTTTATTATAGTTAATTCATTTAATTTCATTCTGCATAATTATATTCTATTTTATTATTTTATTCATCTACTTTTTACTTCACACTGTTTATTACTATTGCCATTATTATAGCTTTTAATTCTAATTTATTACATTTTTATAGTTTTATTGTCTTGCATGCATCAGTCTCAAATGATATAATTGTAAAATTGTTGAATTGTTTTTGTCTTTTCTGTTGTTTTCAACATTAACACTTCTTCTGTCTAATATTTTGGCTTATTTTTGTCATGTTTTTCTTGAAGCACTTTGAGAGAGGAGAATGATATTAACTGCAGATAATGACATTCATCAGGCAGAGGACTTCAACAGGTCATAATGCCTCTTAATTCAGGTCTAATCTTGTTCAAAGCTGATGTCAGGCAAAACTTTCTCTGCCCCTGACCTATATCATCCTGAGGAGATGAATGAGTGTGAAACAATATGTGTAACAACCTGACGGATATTCAGGATTCAGGATTTTTATTCAGGATTATTCAGAGAATAATATGCCAGACTATTCCTGTAAAATCTTGTAAATGCTTTTGCTTTTAAATCCAACATGGTTATATATGATATACAGATATTTGGACATACAAAAATTGTTGATCCTTAAATTAAAAAAACTATATAATCATGCTAAATTTTCCCTTGATTGACTAACTGCCTTGTGCCCATGATGTATTCAGGTTATTGTATTTGAATGCCACAGGCACTGTTTGGGTTGGGCAGTATAGTATCTGTGTCCTTCAGGGTTAAACCCTTTGTGTTGGACGACCTGTTGTTTCAGGATTAACAGGGGATTGGGTTGAGTGATTATTAAAGTGTCTAAATAAATCAGTGACACAGGTTATTAAGCCTGTACTTCACTCAAACATGTTGCTTTTTTCATCACTGTTAAGATAAATGAACAGGCTTTTTAAAGTATGCAGTTTAGTTAGTATTTAAAGGTTATTCAAATTAATATGGTCTGTCCATAACAAATTTCAACAAGAGCTGTTAGAAATAAGGTCAAGTGCATGAATTAAACTAATATTTTGAATGTCCCATAGACTGATAGGTTAATTATATCTCTTGTAGGATTTAAGGTAAAAAAAAAAAAAAATTCCATGGGGCCTTATGGGGCCCTTAAATCTGTGTAACCAAGATGATGAAGTTTCCTGTTATTGCATCCAACTTGACTGTCTTTACCTAGCAGCAGCAGCTTGACAGTTCTCGCATCCTTGTCAGCATCCTCCTTCAGCTTCTTCTCCAGCTCTCTGGAGTGTTTCTCCTCGGCGCTCGCTCCAGCACCCATCCTACTTTTCCCGGCTTGGACCCCTCTGCTCAAAAAGCCAAGTGTCAGGAAAAAATGGGAAATAGGTCCTAGCTGATCGCCTCCTTTCTGATGGTCAACTGTGCAGCTGATGTGTCAACTGGCTGCAGCAAACACTGGAGGATCTTTGAGTATTTTCCTGTCTTAGGAGAGGATTTCGGGCATCCTCTGCCCACCTGACCGAGGAGGGCCAATGGAGCACAAGGACAGGAGTGTTTTAGGGCAGAGCCAAAGGTGTGAGGAGAAGCAGACACACATCAGTGTAGGGGTGATCCAACCTTTAGGGGGACTTTGCTGTGCTCAGCGGAAGATGAACATCGGCTCAAGTGCTTATCTCTCTGTGCAGTTCTCCTTTAAAAGAGAAGCATGTGAGGCTAAATAATGTGGTACTGAGTGTTGAGAGTGCCCAAACTAGTTTAATCTCACATCAGGACCAAGATTAAACCACATGTGGGCCTAAGTGCAGTCTTCAATGTAAGGTGTTTTCAAAGAGGTCAAATAGAGGGATTAAAACAAAAGACTACACACAGTGTATAACAATCACAGCAAATGGTTCACTGAAATAGATAGCAGCCCTCCCCGTCCAAAGATGAAGAAGACAAACTGACATTACTCATAGGATACTGGAGACTGAAGGGTGTGAGCTCTGAAGTGCTTAAAGAGCTTTGCAGTTTCACCTGACAGATCTCGTTGACCTCAATCTGAAGCTGGTTAAGGATCCTAATCTACTCACTCAGTTCCAATTATGTATGTATGCATGTACAGTATGTGTACATGTGTGTGTGTGTGTGTGTGTGATCATTGCACAGCATTCTCCAACATATACAGTAACTTTACTGTTTGTTGTAAAGCACATTTATTTAGATTGTTCTGTGAATAAAGTTCATATTTGAAGTACTTTTTTCCTTGAATATTTCCATTTCATCATCATCATCATCGTCAAATAAATGTAGTGTAGATGAAGTGGAGTTTAAGTTAAGGTAGCATAAAATGGAAATACTCGAGTAAAGTACAAGTACCTTGTAGGCCTACTTGTACTCGAGTGAATGTACTTACATTTTTACCTTTGATAATAAAATCAATTTTGTTGCTAATACTGCATACTTTCATTTGTAGTAGGTAACATTTTCAATGCAGAATGTTTACTTGTGGAGTATTGTATTGTGTGATATAACTACTTTTAGTAAAGGATCTGTTTACTTCCTCTACCACTGCAGATCAGCAACACAATAAGTGCTGAAGTCAATGTGTTACATATCACACAACAAACTCTGCAGACTGTGTGGCAAACAGAGCAGAATCTATATTATTATAAAATATAGAGCTTTAATTTATTAGTCAGCAACATTGATGAGGAAGAAGAGATAGTATTTTTTTTTACAAGTCATTACAATAACATCAACTGTGCATTATATCATACATTACTTTACCTCAATGACCCAGAGCAAAGTCTGCCAAACAGAGAAAATAAAATTGATGCACATGTTTGAAATATATGCACATTTTTGAGAACAAGAGAGAAAAATATTGACTAAGAGACATACAGAGAGAGAGAGAGAGAGAGAGAGAGAGAGAGAGAGAGAGAGAGAGAGAATTTAAAAACACAATCCGACCTTTCTGTACTTTCAGCATCTTTCTTGCACTGATAGTATTTCCATATTCCCACAACGAGAAAGACATTCACTGACATCCACAGCAACGTAGCATTTTAGACAAATACCATATACATTACACTGTACATGCCATGCACAATGAGAAGCCACCTTATGAAGATATTGGTACATGTTTCTCTTCAGGTTTGGTGGTGATCAGGTCATTACTGGTTGTACTAGTGACATTTCTTTTTTTATTCATTATATGGAAGTTTTATGAGGTCTGTGGCACATATGATGGCAGAATGGCACTGCATTGGACTGACAAAAAAGGTCTGTTGGTAACCAGCTGATACAGAAAATACAGAATCAAAGTAGTCCGTTCCCAAGCTGTAATCTAATAGGAGTGTAGACCGATTACATGTAGAGCTGCAACAATTAATCGATAAATTGCTTAGATGTCAACTATTAAATTAATCAGCAACTATTCTGATAATCAATTAATCGGTTTGAATCATTTTTCAAGACAAAAAGTTTAATTTCTCTGATTCCAGCTCTTTAAAGGTGAATTTCTTCTGGTTTCTTTACTCCTCTATGACAGTAAACCTAATATCTTTGAGCTGTGGACAAAACAAGACACTTCAGGACATCATCTTGGGCTTTGGGAAACACTGATTGACATTGTCTGACATTTAATCAACCAAACAACTGATCGATTAATTCAGTGAATAAATGACAGATTAACTGGCAATGAAAATAATTGTTAGTTGCAGCCCCAATTACATGATTAATATTTACTTAGTGAAACTGACAGGAATGCAAACTTTGGATTCATTGAGAGCTAAAAAAAAACCCTTATATGAATATACTGCTTATGCCACAGATACATGTGAAGTATTCACTGTTTTATTGAGATTACCAATTTGGCAACAGAAGGTGCTTTGTCTCTAGTATTTTTTTTTAAAAATCACACACTGTCACAAACTCACATATAGCTGCCTGCTGGAATATCTTATCTCCAAAGAGAAAAGAGAAGGCAATGTTATATTTTCAGCTTTTGTGTCGTTAAAGGACCCTTCCCCCCAACAGCTTATCACAAAGATCACGTCCGTTAAGGATACAACATTGAGATGTGATATTCACATATAAACAAAACAAACACTTGGCAGCAACTGATTTTTGGAAGAATTTGGGTGGGTGATGTAACATCATTACTTGAGGCCAAGCTGGACCACAAACATGAGAGGCCACACAGGGCCTTTCATTAACATGTGACTGTATGAGCGTGACGTGTATCACAGCTGCATTTCTTTCTTTTATCCTTGTGTCCCAAGCAATGCGATCATCATTCTGTCAACAGCTTGTATCTTGCAGTAAAAAAAAGAAAACTGTCTGATATACTGTAGAGAGTTCTGGTGAAGAAGTTTAGGGAAGTTCAAGAGTTTCACTGAAGCAGCGACTCGACTTCCAGCTTAGACACTGAATACTGCCAGCAGTCAAGTGATCCAACATGGTCGCCTCTAACAGTTTCTGAGTACATGTTCAGCGGTCTGTATGCATGTGTGGTCGCTCCCAAAGTCCTGGGTTATTCTTGCTGTTTCTCAAAAACACCAAACATAAAGATATTCTCAACATAATAACACATTGTAATAAACAATAACACTAACAGTAATATTATAATAACAACAATATTTGCACAAATTTACCTATTCACAAAAAAAAAACAATTTTTCTAGATAGGTACAAAGAATTACTTTTTACAACCTACAATAAATATTGTGTATTTTTAACAGTTACATAGAAACTGTTTGATGCTGTTGCTTTTGGTTGCATTATCTGTCTTGTCCGTTATGATAATTTCTAACTGGAGTCATTCCCCTAAATGGAGGGTTGCAGTGTTTAGGAGGTGCTGAATGAAAAGGTAGACTGAGGGAGTGTGATGAGGTCCAGCTCCTCATGTCTCAGCTGGAGTTTGCTCGTCATGATGCCGGCGGTTGCGAGGCTTCTTCTGTTCTTTCAGCTCCTTCAGGCTTTTGGCCTTGTTGTCCCCGAGGCTACCGTCTCCGAGCTGCCAGTAATCTTGGCAGTACTGGTTGATCAGGCCCATCTCTGGCTGGCTTAGGATGGTCAGCAGGTCCTTATACTGACCGGCGCTCGGAGTCCAGGCACTTGACTGCAGTGGAGGGAGGGCGGGGCTGCCTGTCTCCACCAACACGTTGTTGACTGTGCGACTGGAAAGGACCACAAGTTGCAGTTTGACAAGCGTGTGTTTGAAGTTTTTCTCTGTGGATGTACACTGGTAGATGCCGCTGTCAGAGGACTGCAGTGAGCGGATAAGAAGACCTTGTTCTGTCTTTAGGATGCGTCCCTCTGAGCGAATCTGGAAGGACAGAAAATAAAAAGGACAATTTACAAACTGTAGTTTTTAAGATGTTAAAGTGTTACTATTTTTCAACCTGGACCCTATTTTCCCACATTATTGTGTCTAAGTGACAAATGAGGACAACACAGTGTCAATGTAACATTATGTTCAATGGTTATGTTCAATAAAAGTCTTTTTTTTTGGCCGCTGACAGGCTCAAGTTGTGATGATGTGTGTGAGCGTTGCTCACCTCTTTTCGCCGGTCACTGTTTTCCTTCTGCAGGTGCCACTTGAGAGACACATGAGGAGACCTGGCCTGACACTCCAGGAATGTAGTGCTGCCCTCCACCCCATACTGAACGGTCTCCAGTGTATTCTTATTAGCTATAAAATAATATGTGGAATATATATATGATGTAATATTCCTGAGAAAATATATGAAATAGATGGATGGATAGATAGAGTGCACTCAAGGGGGGTAGGTAAGAAATTAATTAAATATCAAGCCAGAGGCATAATAATCATTTCAATAATATTCCTATTTGCTGTACTGTATGGGCTTAATACAAAGCAGGCCTGATACTTACTGTTTGAGTTGTAACCTCTGCATTGGCGGATCGGGTTGCCGTACTTTACATCCTGCCGACGGCTCCGTCTAGAGGGGTCAGATCAACAATCGAAAATAAAAAGCTTAACTTCAACATATTACATACATACATACAATATTACACGCAAAAGTAAGGAAGAAACATGTACTGTACACACTGCATGCCAGTGTAAACAATATGTCAATCCTCACCTCTTCTGTGAGGATGAGTATCTGGAGCAGGATTTGCCGTCCCAGGCGCAGTACGGGTCTCGGGCCAGACAGCAGTCAGCGCAGACCTCCCCGTACACATCGCAGCGATGGAGAGCCAGGTGGGTCACCCCCAGCACCGATCCTACATACAGTTGTTGCTAGAAATAAAAAAGGTAAAGGGGTAGAAAATAAAATAATCAGATATAAATAGTTTGGATACCACTGTATTATACAGGTTTGCAGTGATTTCCTAGATTAAAGGAAGGAATTAGTACTAGGTACCGTTTGGTAAGTTCTGAGACACTTATGTTGAATTTATAAACAGTTTTTCCTGAGGAATTTCCTTGAAAGGCCTCAGACATTATTAATTATGTGTATCATTGGGAACATTATTCTTCAGGCTGCCTTTAGCTAAATTACATTATATTTTTACATGTTCAGCAGTGCACTGGCTTAAAAACTCTCACTGCAATGATAAACTATAAATCTACCATTTGAACACTGTCCATTTTCCATATAATCCACCAGATTACGTCATCCTTTCAAGGAACCTTCATATAAACTTACACTTACAGTTATGAATGTCTTTCTATGAAAAGGAAACTATAGGAACAATAAGGTATAGTGTTGCCACATTTTGCTGTAAAACATGAGAACTTCTTAAACCAAAATTATATAAAGTATGTTTTCTCAGACATCTGATTGCTGTGCTGCAATGTACTAATTTCTTTAACTATTTGGTCTAGGCGTCTTCATTGCAACGTACCCGCTTAGATGAAATCTTCATGGTGGTAATTGCTGTGGGAACCTGTAGTGACACAGTTAACACAGCTTTAAATGAGCAGACAAGGATGTGTGTTATTTATTGTCTCAGATCACAAACAAAATGAACAGAAACAATGTACAGCCAGACAATAAGGCCAGAAGACTACTAACCTTGAAGACCTCCACCTCCTCTAAGACCAGCTCCTCTGTCTGCAAGTCATCTCTAGGCAGGACAATCACTTTCTGGACTGTCCCCCGATCTGTAAAACACAAGAGAGAAGCCCTGTTGGTGTTTTGAGCCATGGACCTCTAAACCTTAGGCTTCACCAATCCACTTAAATATCTGCTATTTAACAAAAAAACTGCTTTGCAGACTCCCAACATGCAACACATCTATGACAAAGAGGCAAAGCAGATCCTCTACTTGTGTGAAGACAGAGCTAGAAGCTAGAGGACCTTTACATGACAATGAACTTAAAACTGACAATTAGATTGATTACTGGACAATCATCACAAAATATCAATTAAAACCCTGAGACCCACAGGAGAGAGAGAGAGAGAGAGAGAGAGAGAGAGAGAGAGAGAGAGAGAGAGAGAGAGAGAGAGAGTCAAAGGTTTTCTATACCAAATCATAGCATGGATTTTTCTGTGGTGTCCCTCAAGGTCTTGGTGTCTTTATGTGATATTTTGGAGGGATTATTGATCTTTTTTTATCAATTCTTAATAGATAAAAGATGGTTGGATGGATAATTTAGCACCAAATCTGTATAACAAACAGTATCAAAATTGCTGCAGCTTATGAGACATAACCGAGCATGTGGCTGGCCATCATATACTTCCATCATAATGTTCTAATTTCCTAATATTTTAATTAATTGATTAATTAATTAATTAATTAATTAATTGTTATTTCTTATTAATGACTAGAACAACTTGACACCATGTTGGGCTGCATCTCATGTATGGTGAGTACACCACTTCTATGTGACATCTACTCTACCTGGTATCTCCTCTAAAGACCCCCTGTATCCCCCTTAAAACCCCCCCTTGGGTCTCATAGAGTTAAGGCCTTCGAGCACTGACCTGTGCCCAGGAAGAGCACCTCGTAGCTCCCGTCAGCAGCTGTCACTTGGTCCACAGCAATGGTGGTGAACTCATAGTCCACGTTGGTTCTCACCACCAGGGGGCGCTTGTGTACTGGGTATACAGCATTGTGCATAGTGGGGTGGTTTCTCATGAAGTTGATAACTTCGTCTGGGTAATCTTTTGTGGATTTCATGTTGGGGGTGAAAGTGCCTCCGGGACACTGTTGACAAAAAAATAATAGATCTGACTGTGAAACCGGCAATTTACTAAATTCCTTTTGCAGTAAAAACATGTTCTTATAAAAAGGATGACAGACAATTTTGTGTGTAATGGGAGGAGGCATCATGATTGTTTATTGTTTATAACTCACAGTGCCAGGTCGTGGGTAGGGGATCTTCCCAGTGTACGCCACCCACTGGTAGTTGGGCCCCTCCTTGTGGGCAAAAGGCCCGTTGAAAACCATACGGATGTCAGCCATGGAGTAGACGCACACTGCTGAGCCTTTAAACACAGCTCTGGAGGAGGGCAGGAGAAGAAAAGGGTGAACAAACAGCAGAGACAGCAGCTAGAGGATACAGATAAACTCCCTGAGATAATTACTACGAGCGCTCTCTGCGGCTGGTAGAATCCACTTCCTTCCCACATACTCAGCTGGCCTCTTACAGGAACGCCATGAAACATCATGACACACAAACTAGACTCGAGTCAAGCTGTCTGACACACTGACATACAAACACCCACGTACTACAGAGAATCGCCAGAGCTCAGGCTCTCGCTGCTGTGTGGTGGGTGTACTCTGTTTGTAACTCCTGTCACGGGCCTCTATCATTAGCGCCACATGTGTTTTTATCAGCTAGGTTTGAACGTGCCTGATGCCTGAGGGGAGGATGGAAACAATAACAGTATTTGTTTCTCAAATACATTAATCAAGACGTGTTTATTATGACTCGGTGTGCACCTCTCCCTGCTTGTGTGCAGTCAGAATCTTAATTTACATGTCTGGTTAGTTCCCTTGAATTTTAATGCTGCTGTGTGTTGACTGACAACTTGCTATCAAACCTGACCTATGAGGAACTATAGGCTCAGTCAGTCTCTCAGAGGAGCGCGACTCCCTGTGGGCTCCGGATTCGCTGCCTGTTTTGTCTTTGTAGCCTGAATTTGACAGGCCATACGCAACACAGCATTTCAATATCAGAGAAAGAGCTGACACCTTCAGGCTGACTGAGAATGAATAGAAACTGCAGGAGGAAACTAAAAAAAATACACCTTCTGCATGAAAGTTAGAGAGTTTGAGAGGGCTGTCAGTCACTCACCCTGAAACGGAGAAGACTCCATAGATGACGGGATTCTTGGTGTCTTGAGTTGGCTGGATATACACATCCCCTAATAGATAAAGATATCATTTATTGTAATTAGTCACAGTCGTTAACCATGAAAAGCAGAAGTGCTCTGATCCTTACGTGCAATTGCACTGACAGAAAATCAGAAAATACTCCCTCTACACTAGAAGTAAAAGCCCTGCATTCAAAATGTTACTTAAAGGTATGGTTGGCAGTGTTGTTCAAATACATTTTTGTTACATTACTTGAAATTCTCAGTACATCCAAACAGCAATCAACAAATCAAAAGCTCTGACACAAAAAAGACAAAAATCTGTCACTGTGACAGACTAGAGGACTGTAATAAACCCATTAAGTCATTTCATTTTGCCTGAATGTAATGAGGCAGGACTGAAATGATGGACTGTCTGTGCTACTGAATTGTCGACTTTCTCGCTAGATTTAGGGACTCATTTTTAAAATCTAGAGTACTCTTGCTGGTTTCTCAGGATCACCAATCCTGCCTTTAAATTTAAATAAATCATTTAAATAAATGTCTGTTAAGTCACCATCTAACACTGAATGAGGTGACTGAGCCTATGGCCCACCTGATAACAGCCCTCACATCTGCAGTATTACGAACAGAGTGTGGCACTTGTGATGCCTTTTCTATCACCCAGCACTGGCTGGTTCGTCAAAGACGGTGGGGGGAGCTAAACGCAACAGACTCACTCTTCACCTCACTTGTGGGTGAAATGGCGTACTGTTTTTTCTGGTCTCTGCTGGTGACGCAACCGAACAAAGAAAGAAAAGAGTGATAACTACACATGATAAAACTTTAAAAAAGTGCCAACTACCTGATGTCACAGAGGCAACACTGTGTGAATCTCTGGGAAGGGTCATGTCTAAAAGGTAACCCACAATTTGTGAAACCTTGCAAAAAAATTGCAAAAACTCTCACAAGACTCATCACCTGACAACTTATCCTAACCTTAACCATCTCGCAAGTGTGTCATAAATTGTGGGTACTATCTCGACATGACCTCTGGGAAGTGAGATCAATAAACACACCTGCAGTTACCGCTTATCGTCATAAGTGCCACCAAAAAGAAGGAAACAGAGATCTTCCACATTGCAACTTTAAGTAAAAGAACAGTATGTCTAACAGCAAAATGTACTTTAATTATCAAAACTCATTCTGCCTGTGACACATATATTACTATATCTGACATTGTTAGATTGTTGATACTGATGCATTAGAGCAGTTGCAGGTAGTAGATTTTTAGTTACTTTTAATTACTTTACGGTTAGGTAGTTTAGTACAGAGGTTTCCAGACTAAGGACTGGGCTCTTCCAAAGGGTCACAAGATAAATCTGAAGAGTTGTGAGATGACTAAGAAGAAAAAACAAAGTTCTGCTACACAAATTTGTTAAAATTTTTTACTTTTTGTCTAATCTTTACTGTTATTTTTGTGAAATATCAGAAAATTTCATCTGTTTTTTCGCACTATAAGATGCACTTAAAATCACCCAACTGTTGAACTCAGACACTCACAAAGGATTTAATGGATTTGTGGAAGATGAATGAACTGAAAATTGAGTGTATTGTTTTGTATTTCATGTGTTACAAATGAAAAATGTTGAGAGTTATTGAAGTTATTGAGTTATTAAACGAATTGATAAAGTTTGACTTATCTGACCGTTTTGTTTCGCTTAATGTGCCTTATAATCCCGTGCGGTTTATGGTGTGAAAAATACGGTATTTAAATGAAACTATCTCTGATGTTTGGAGGGGAAATCATTCTCTCATACAAGCCTGCAACGTGGCAAAGAGCCACAGCCAAACAGGTTAAACCCAGCAACTGGTTTCATTTTAAATTACACTGTATTCAACAAACTTTTCACATGATTATGTATGTAAAATCAAAGAAACTAATACAGCTGACAAATAAATGTAGTAGAGTAGCAAGCAAAATATATATATATATTTCCTCTGAAATATTGTTAAGTAGAAAGAAGTAGAAAATGCAAATATAATAAGTACCTAAAAAATTGAATTTAAGCAATTTAAGCAATATTATTAATCCACCACTGATGATAAAAGGCAGCCTTTCCACAGAAGCAGGATAAGTGTCATGATGAATGGTCAGACAAAGAAAGTAAGGTGTATTAAATAAATATTAGTGTCTGTGTCTCGCATCAAATCATCCCAAGTCTTTATTAGTTCCCAGAATCCACCTGGTTCCAACCCAAAGCAATTGTAACTGTGACATATAGAGACTTTTTGCTTCCTGGGAGGGGGAGTTAAGGGAGACTTCCTCATGAATTGCGGTTAGCAGAGCCTCAATGAGATCCTGAATCCAAACTCTTCTAATGCTGAAACTACAGTTCCTGAGGCTCAGCAGGGAATAGAAGTGAAATAGAGATCTCTGGTGAAACATGACTTTAATAGGAGCCATATGCATCCAGTGACTGTGGGGGTGAGGCCGTTGTGAACCCTGCATATCCTCCTGAAGGCTTAATGAGAGAAAAGTGCAAGTAAAAACAATAGTGAAGAATAAATTTAAGGTAGACAGGTTGAGTAGAATAACACTTCACCCACAGTTGAACACACAAGTCCATTTAATGATATGCATCAATGGGAAACCAGTGAAAAGACGTCCGATTGTTTGTTTAAATGGCCTTGAAAAGACAAAATGGTCTTTGGAAAACACACCAATTATAATAAAGAGGCATAAAATCCTGTCCTCTCTTTTATAACATGAGATCTTTTTCATCGTTATCTGTGAAGCAAGAAGACAATAATCTGCCACATCATTTATCTATCAAATATCACCTATATTAACGTGAGATGCAAGATGCAAAAGAACAAAATGTTAAGCCACACGTGGAATTGAGGGTGAAATGTAACAATGCATGAACTGATCCTTGTGCCCTTGGCGTTATCTAGTGTGCACAATATCAACACGAGGGAGCTGACGTTCACATGGCTTGTGTAACAACATCATTTTGGACTCTCAAAGATCAACAAACTCTCCTTTGATCACAAGTTTGAAATCATTTCAGAGAAAGACCTCCTCACATGCCAAGGTATTAAATGAAAATGGCAGGTAATGGCTGCACACTAAAGTGAAAATTAACTTTTGGCAGACAAAGTAGGAATTCATAACCCATCTGACGCCACATTGACAGACCTCCTGGCTGCAGAACGAACGCAGTGAACAAGAAAGGAAATAAATCAGCAGAGAAGTAGAACAAGTTGCGTCACTGCATCTTTACTTTCTGATGTGTCAGATCAGAAAGTCTTTGAGGCGCTCACTGTCACTTAAGCACAGAAACATCTCTGACTGCTGAAAGCATAAAGAACACAAAGAAAGGGGATGAATAAGTTGTTTTTGAAGTATAAACAGGAAAGTGTGTGATGCACTTAGTGAAGAGTCACTGGATGAACTGTCAAATGACTACAGAGAGTATATCATTTGCTCGTCTCAAGGATCTGCTCCTGAAATATGTTGTTGAAATGTCCACTTAAAGAGGAAATTGAAAAACAAAAGAAAAGCACCAACATAAAGAACGTATGTCTTCATATATAGTAAAGAGGTTTGGGGATTTGTGGACAACAAAATAACTCAATGACGACAATGTTTCCCTCCACAATTACATCTCAGAAAAAGCAATAAAACTTGATCGCCCACACATTCATTCCCATTTTTTGCCTGGCAGTCATTTTCATCTCTCTTGCATCTTTATATTGCTCCTCTCCCTCAGTACAATGCTGAATGCTTTCTCTTCTGTTAGCCCTGGCTGTGCCTCACCATCTGAATCTACTCCACTCTGTCCCCCGAGTCCTCACACAACCACTCTGAGGCCCCTACTGGTCTCCATCAGGACCAGCAGGACTGGAGACAGAATACATTTCTACCAGACGGTCTGTGGTTGTGGGAAGACTGACCACAGAGCTGTGGGATGTTACACTGCACCTCAGGACTCACAATGACCTCACCACTAGTGCTCGTCTGCACTGAGACTACAACCGACCTGCTGCGTACAGCGATGCTGCCAACAGAAGAGCACTTCTCTGTCGCTGACACTGAGTGCTCTTAATGCAGAACACACATTTGCAACTTGCAAAGCCTCATCACAGCGGGAATAAGAGATGCTGCTCTACATTTAGCTCATAGCTGTGTTTAATGCATGCACAGTAACTGGGTGAATTATTTAACACTGTCAAAATATGCATAAAGAAAATATGACTACATGTGAGATAAATGTATACAAGTCTGTTGAATTCTTGATTCTAATTGGTCAGTCACAGCGTTATACAGTGTGTTATTTCTTTATAGCAGACCGCTGCTATGGAGAAAGTTCTGATGTTGGATTCCAGAGGACCATTTTTGTGTCAAATTATTGCTTTCTCAACTAAGTTGCCCTCTAATAAGCGGGATAATGTGCAGCTAGCTGGTCATTGTTGCTGTGGTGTAATACGGTGTGTTCAAGAGCAACTTTTAACACAAAACATCCTAACATGCTGCATTTTATTATGTTAATTTCAAATAATTAACATTATTAATAATACACTGTATATATACTGTATATAATACTTTCTACTACTACCAATATTACTTTCTTTAAACACTTTGATTAGATGCATTTTAGTTAGATTGATATTTTACTGTCTTGAAAATTGTCTTTGGCTTCACCACAATCACCATGAATAACAAATAAGACAATAGTACTGATGCAGTTTATTGCAAATGTACAATGTGCAAATTCTGCAATGATTGTGATGTTGTATGATTGTATTTAATAATTTAACTGCGCTGGGGACAAATGATTTCTTGTACATATTTTTGTTGGCTCATGACAGTCTAACGCTCACTCGAGGGAAGCAATTCAGATTGTGTGTACAAAGGACGGGACGGATCACTTGTTATGTCAAGAGCTTTGTTCTTGGTATTCAGTACATGCCTGCCGCTTCTTCATCTGTGGTTTTCCCTATAATTTTACTGGTCGTGTCAACCATTCTTGACAGTTTCCCTTTACATCTGACATGTAAGTGTCCGTACCACCATGCGACCATGTTAAAAGACGAGATGCTTTCCACCAGATCTTTGTACACCATTTCAAGGAATATTCTGGCCCAACCCAAAGACATTAATCCTCCTGAGAAGATGTGACCACTGAATAGCTTTAAAAACATATTCTGTGTTATCTAAAAAAGTAAATATCCATATAATGTTCCTAAGTATTTAACATTTGGAGACATTTACCACACTTGTGGTTAGCATTTAGTGCCACAGTGGCAGTAAGATGACTTTTTGTTGTGCTGTTTCTTTAAAATTCTGCCTAACAAAAGACTTAAACTTGATCAAGGTATCAAGGTAATTTAAGTTTACAGTTGAAATCACAATGAATTGTTAACAATTCTCGATTTTAAATCACTGAATTTTGTGTTTTATTCCCAGGGAGAGCACATTTTTCTACTAAAACTAGTGAAAGATTTACTGCTCATACAAGAGTTCTTATAATTTCAAGGCTACAACAAATCCCTCATTAATCCTGTCAGTCATGTGAATGACGGACAGCCCGGGATGATCCACGGGGGGGTCGAACTGATCCCTGCTGCTCATTGCTTTAATCACTCTGGATGCATATTTCAATCTCTTGTTTTTTTTTTTTTTAATTCTTTAATTACAAATTCTCTGCAAAAAACATGTTGATGTTACTTGAAAGCAGAGTGATCACAGTCTTACAGTAAGGGCGTTACCTTTCAGGATATTACCTACAGTACAGGAGCCATGTTGATGTTCAAAGGAAAAGGCATGTCAAGCTTAACATGTATGAGTCAGTGATACCTTAATCTAAAGCTGCAGCTTCCCTGAGATTCTTCCCAGCATCGCTGCACATAAGCAGACACATGCTGCTGTAAACGCTGGCATGCTGGGTATGAGTCCCTCTAGTACAGTGAGCAGCTGGCTCACACACTGCAGCAAAATCTGAGTAGACGCTAATGCGGACGGCCTTAACATCATGGTGAAAGTATGCAAAGCAAATGGAGGGCAAAATGTGATGAGAACTCTGCAAATGAGCAAGTTGTTGATACTGAGTCTGTCAACGAGAGGTCCATCTGGAGACCCTGGTTTTGAATTGTAGTTGCACGGTCATGTAAGAATTCTCACTTTCCATCTGCCACATATTCATTATGTGCTTCACACCAACACCATGCAGATGTAATAAATGTTCCCTGAGTGGTGGAATATGATCTGCAAAAAGTACTTTAGATATCTGGCTTAACTTTTAAATCACAAACAGTGACTAAAGGATCAACAGGTGGTGGAAACAGGACACATCTGGTGAGGGGATGGGGTGTGCAAATGTCTGGAGATGACAGGAAGATGATCTGAAAGGGTCAATGACGGAGGGAGAATCTTAAACAGGGAAATAATAACTCACTTAGTTCATCAAAGTGTGTTTCAATGCCGTCAGCTCCAGGTACTGAGCAGATGAGTCGAGCTTTCAGGAACGTGCTCCACTTATTGACCAGACAGCAGTGTCCACCGTCGTCATTCTGTAGGGAAAACACAGAAGTCATACTGTAAATCCAGCCAGCCACCTCTACGGAAAGAGTCTGACCAACGTCTGACTAACAGCTGTTTGAAACAACCGTCCAAACTAACAGCACTGGGTCTGCTGTTGTTATTATGGGGCCTGTATGAATAAAGATCAGCTCTGTGTTTCAGCTTGGCCCATCTGTACAGGAGGTCAGCCAACTTCTACTGCTGAGGTACACACTCAGAGCCACGGGGAAATGATTCATGGGCTGGAACTCAACACATTTTACGGAGTCCAAATGATTTGCAGAGCTGGAAGACGTAAATTTGGTGTCTTTTTTTATCTACTGTAACATCAAGTCCCATTCTTAAAGTTTCCGGGTAACCGGATTTAATATCTTCCAGAAACAGATTAGAAATGTTTTGCATTATTATTATTAGGCTGGAAATGTCAGTCGGTGCACTACTTTGATCCAGACTGAACTATTTTAACAGCTACAGGATGGACTGCCATGATATTTTGTTCACATATTCATGGTGACCAGAGGGTGAGACCTACTCATTTTTATGATCCAATGACTCTTCTTCTTCTGTCTCCAGACATTTGTGGCTTGTATTTAAGTATCTTGACTAACATCAGGTGGAATGCCATGAAATTTGCTTGATTTCCCTCAATTTTAATGACTTTGGTAGTGGTGATCCTCTAGCGCCACCGGCAGGTCAAGCTTTTCACTTATCTACAATCTCCTGAAACATCAACTTTATGAATTGGCACCAAATTTTGTATAGATTTTCATGGTTCTCAGATGACGTGTCGTAATGACTTTGGTGATCCTCTGATGTTTCCTCTGGCACCACTATGAGATTTTTGGATTTTATTAGATTAAGTGTGATAGACTGTTGTACAGTTTGGTACAGATATTTATGTTCCACAGAGGATGAACTGTAAAAAAATTAAATCCCCTAATCGTTCATCTAACGCCATCATCAGGTCAAACATTTCTGTTTGCCCAGTATTCATTAAGTGTTGGACACTGTATCATTATTTGCTGGTCTTCAGTGAAAAAAAAAGATTTGGGTCACAGCACTACATTGCTAACTAAACAAAGCTCTGGCTTTGTATGGATGTATATGCATGCATACAGATGTGGACTAAAGTAAACTCTGCTGCTCAAACATTTCATGCAGAGGAACAAAAATAACAACTCTTTTCCAAACTTAGCTGTTGAGGCAAACAGTAAAGATTTTCTGAATGGTAATTAATGTGTGTTACTGTTTCGTGCTCAGCAATTACTGATGATCACGGGGAACGATCTTTATGGGCCTCTAAGAAACAGGCAACAGACTATAACTAACCATTACAGAGACATGTAAACCTTTCAGTTGTGATGATCAACATGAGGTTTGCTGACTGGTGTGATAACTCACCAGGCAGATCCGCCCTATCCTGGACTGGGTCATGGGACTCTGGCCCATCTCTGAGGCTTTCTCGCGGAAGAAGAAGTAGAGCTTGTCATCATTCTTCTCGGCGCTGTCTGGGATGAGGTGTGCGTGGACGAATGTGGGATCTGTAGAAAAGAAAGAAGAGAAAAAAAAATCAGCCCAGCTATGGTGTGATGATCGCCAGCTGAGGCTTTGGTGTGAAAATAATATTATAAGTGTCAAACGATTTAAGTACTCAAAGTGCAGAACAACCTCAGCCTTTGTCCTATTTTATTTATCCATGAAAAGGATAGGTTCACATTTTTCAAGTCTGTCTTAAACAATACTCACATGCCCATATGTACACGGGTTACAAGATCCCGTCCTTACATGCATCCTGTGTAACTTATGGGGGATCATATTCACTGAAAAATCATTGTTAAGTCCAGCTGAAGCTAATATGTGGCTTCAGTTCTTAAAGTCAGACATGTGAAATGGATATCCTACAGCCTTTTTAGTTTGAAATTCCCTCTTTGTGGTTTCCCGTTGAGTTGTGGTGGAGGAACAATAACAGAAACAGGGAATTTTTCACTAAAAAGACTGTAAATTTGTAAGATATCTGCTTAATCTGGCTAACTCAGAAGGCTGAAGCCCCATTTTACTTTAAGCTAAACCTTGGCATGTATTTTTACACAGAATAGGCCCTTTTCACAGCAGCTATTAAACACAGGACTAATTAATAACATTAATTATGGCCCTGTGCCGTTTAGGGGGGCAAGGGGCCTGGTATTGTTCATGCTGGCTCACTGGAATGGCTGAGACACAATAAATACAACTGGACCATAACTCATTTTATCAATTACGCCTGTATTTACCCTGCAATTACATGTCAAAGTAGCTGCTGTGAAAAGGACCTATTAGGTCTGTGGATTTTTGTATTAATATGAAGGACATTAAGAGTGATTTGATATTGAACAATCATACTCCTGGTGAAATTTTTCATCCATGCATCCAAATGGAGGAAAATGAAACCCCTATTTTCCGTTCTGAAAAGGGACCTTATGGATAATTATCTGCTTTAAGACTAAAGAAAGGAAAACATACAAAGTCTCTCCTCAGATGAAGAACTGAACATACTATATAAGATGAAGATGCCTAAAGCTACCATGGAAGAGTGCAGTTTTATTAATTTATTTATTTAATGTATTTCATATTCTCTAGTATTTTTTGTTATTATATTATTGTAAATAATTGAAGTTATTTTTCCTATCCAACCATGCCTTGTATGTTAAGATGTGTTATTGAGTTTATGTTACTATGCCTTTATATTTGTAAATGAATGAATTATTTCCTTTAAAAATAATTAAAAAAAGGTCTGTGCATGTTGTGGAAATAACTTATACTGATGGGCGATGATTATAACAAGAAGAAAATTGATTCAGTGACTATTGGTTAGAGATAGACTTGAAAAAATGTGACTATCCTTTAACTGTCACTGAAAGCAGTAGACCCTGAAGAAAAATACTTTGAGGTGGGTCACATAGTCTGGAACTTGAAGTCCAGGACCACCCTGTACAAAAGATATTCAAAATCTCAATGGGTATTCCTGGCTAAAATACAGGTTAATAAAGCCATGTCCATGGAAACAAGGGAGGTCTTAATTCCTGTTTGATAGAAACTGGATGCGGCTAAGGTCTATTGAGAATGATTACTGCTGTAACCTAAATAATAGTAGCCTGGAGCCCAGAATAGACCTCTACTGTCCTGAACCTACCCCTTTATTTCTTCCTAGTGACAATGCTTAATATGGCATCACAGTGCGCTCCCACTGGCTGACTTACTGGGTCATCGCTGGGTGCCCCTCCCCACTGTGACTGACCAGGGTCCCAAATGAGGACAAACCAAAACCAATAGGAGGGGGGTAACCAGGAACCATGTAACTGGGGGGAGGGGAGATATTCGAGGGATTCCACATGCCTGATTAGTAGGACTCAGGTGTCCCGATTCAGTGTACCACTACCAGGGGACTGTTGTCAGGGCAACAGGGTCAGAGGAATATCTGGGAGCCAGCGACACCGGGGGAGGCCCTGATTGATTTGGCAACATCAACCGAAAGCTCCCAACCAGCATTTAAAACGTTGTGGCAGTCACGGTTCGTTGGAGAGCGGAGGCTACTCTCACTCAGTATTGACATTCAGTGATTTCCCTCTGCTACGACATTACTGACCTTGTGGTCAGGCTCTGCAGGCATGCTGTCAACAATTAGTGTAGTGCATTTTATGCCTCCAGTCAAATGATCATATGGTCATGTGGGACAGGCTGGAAAGACCAACAACCTCATTCCTAGACTACACAGCTTTAGGAATAGACAATATGCAGAAGCTACATATGGGGAGTTGCGTGAAACATTACAGAAACATTTCTCAGGAGCTGATGAATAAATTAAAAACAGTCTGGAAAGAGATGAGTGAAAGAAACCATGCTGGCTGCAGAACAAGCCGTGAGTTGAGACATTACCGTTTAACCATCTGGAGTTGTACTGATCCGTCCTCATGGCTGTCTGCTTCCCCAGCGTACGGAAGATTGCCGAGTCTGTTCCCATGAAATCAATGTAGACTCCTGAGTACAGCTCTCCATCTGTCAGTCACAGAGAGAGAAGGAAGGAAGGTTGTTGAAGTCATGACAGATGAGAAAATGTTCATGTTAAAGTGATGAACACAATGTCTACCAAATCTGATTGAAACTTCATTAAATAGTTGCATCATCCCTCCAAGTTTCATTAAAATCAGACTGATGGCACGTATAGCAGCTGTGGCCATTCACAGTTAGATGTTTTTACTCTGCTTGATGATTGTTAGGTCTTTTAAAAACATAGTACAGGTTGAAAATCTCATCAAACTCGGTGCAGTAACATCAGAAAAGTCACCTCTGGGTTGAAAATGTTGACCTTAAAATTATATTGCAATCATACTTATATCACGCTCATTAGGCCAATCAGTGTAATTCCAAAGGACAGCTGGAGTTACACAATTTCATCATCGTCTGACATCAAACATGAGGATCATTTTCAGTGTATGAAAAAGGTGAAACTTAGTCATAGGTGGTAAAAAAAAAGAAAACCACAGGAAGTCCAGCTTCCTCTGTTGTCCTCTGTGTGGCACGTCTCTGGCCCTGCCAGCTGTGTGAGACAACCTGTAGCTAATTTTCTTGGTGTTACAGTTTTGTTCAAGTCAGCTGGAATTGAGCTGACATGGCGCAGCAAAACAGAAGGTCATTCTCCCTTTCTCTCTCACACAAACACATACAGGGCAGGAGGTCACTGATCGACAACCATGTGTGACCACCTGTAAGCTGCTGACAGTAAACGACCACCCACCGACATGACAGCACACACTCATCAGTCGAACAGAAGGAGTGAACTGTGATAAAACTAACTCTACTAGAGCATAAATGACCAGCACAAAATTCAGCTTGATGTAAAGTGACTGGTCTTTGGGTTTTGGACTGTTTGTCAAACAAAACAATTTAAAAACATCGCCTTGGTCTCTTCAGGTTGCTTTTTTTTTTAATTATTTTTAAAATAAAGTCAGTTGCTAATTATTATCTATTTATCAGCAGACATGAAAATAAAGCATATCAGTTAACTTTGTATTATTTCCTGGAAATGTATCAAATAATTTACCACCCTGTTATTACTGCTTATTGGGAAATAGAGGAATATAATATCAAATACTGTTTATAATAGATATACAATAATAATAATTAAAGTACAAAGTCAAGACAGCCAAAATTTTGATGTAAATGGAAATTGAAACTTGGGGGTAATTTGGCAGTAATTCCAAAGAAATTTCAAATAAGTTAGTTTCTATTTATCACCTGGAAAATGAAGTGTTACCCAATTCATTTTCATTTCATATACAAACTGATTAAATGATTAATAGAGAAAATGATGAGCAGATTAACTGATAATGAAATTAGTTGCAGCCCCAAACTATACATTGGTGCATTCCAATGCACAATAATATATAGAGGCAGCTACTGTAAGAGCTGACTTGTCACAATCTGCTCTGCTCTAAGGTTATGTTTCCTTGGTTTCTCATCAGGGCTGCATAGTGGTACAAACTCAGCTTGGGGCCCTTCTGTGTGGAGTTTGCATGTTCTCCCCATATTAGCATGGGATTTCTTAGTTGTATAGTTGTCCCCCCCGTAGTTAATCTGTAGTTACAGATTATGTTCGGATGGATGGATCTTGTTTTATTTTGAAAGACTTAACTCCTCCTGTTGTTTCAGTTCCTGCCCTTGTGTGTTTCCCGCTTCCCTGCCAATTAGTTACACCTGTACCTCGTTAGCCTCACCAGACTTCTGCTCACCTGTTCCCACTTCTCCATTAGTCAGTCACCGCATATCCCGGTTGCATATACCCTCTACCTGCCTGTTATGTGCTATCGTGTCTGCCTGTTAACTGTCTGCTGGACCCACTGCCATTTGGACCCTCAACCACTGAAAGTTTTTTTAATATACTGTATTGAATTCATTCAATTCATCCTGCTGCTTCCTTGTCTGTCTGAATTTGGGTCCAATCCTTGTCTCTTTGCATTGCAGATCATGACAAGACTAAGATTTTCTTTCAGTCAATACTATCAAAAATTGAAAGAAAATATTTAAATCCATTAATGTAGAGTTTCATGTGGTTACATATACATACTAAAGCCAAAGACACATTGCAAAACTTCTTTGTTTTCCACAGATAGCTATTTAAAGCTGCATGTACATGTAAAACAAGCAGGGACTTACTGATCAAAGCAGAAACGCTGTTCAGTTTGGGGTCATAAGGACATTTTCCTTTCCCAGAATCCACTTTACCAGGCTCAAGTCGGAAAATATATTCCTATAAAATAGTAAAGAATCAGAAAAAAATTATCATTAACAACTTTATTGTTTTCTTTTCTCATTTAATAACAGACTTATTGTGTTTGAGGAATCATGTTTGTGTGTGGGGGAGGTTATATTCTTTGAATGCAGCATGTACAAGGCACTTTGAAGTATACTCAGATGTTAAAAGCAGTTTTTAAACAGCTTCTCTCACAGCAGCACTATTGGATCTGCTGAGGGCAACAAAAAGCACACAGTGCTGGTTATCTGTGAGATGGAGAGGTGGAGGAAAATGCTGAGAGCAATCCAAAACTCATCTACCATGCGTCTGATGTTAGTGGCTCAAACAAGAATTCATTATTCCACAGTGCAAGAGGACATCTTGAACATCTGTGTCAACACTGGGTATGTGTCTACATGGAGTTGTGTCGGGTGCTTCAAAGCAGACTGATGAAGTCTGACAAGTAGGAAATATGTAAAAGAAAGCAGAATGATGCCAAAAAGCTGTTTTTTTTTTAACCGTTCTTGGATATTTTAGTAACAAGATGCAGTTTCACTGCGTGTCTGCCATTTGGAAAAAACAATAAACATCTGAGTGATAATAACCGCTTCAGTCAACAACAGTTTTCAAATTATTATAGTTACCATCTGCAGCACTAAAGCCTCCAAAAAATTGTTTCAAATCTTAAGCATTTTTTTCCTATAACATTCATTTTCATGGTTAAATAAGCATCATTGTATGTATCTATCAAGAGTTTATTACTGTTGCAAAACACACAGAAAAAATATATTATTATTGAATGTGAAAAAAAGAAAATAGTTCTGACATGGTGACATTTCTGACATTTTATGTCCACGTTGGAGCCCATCACTCGTAGTAAGAATGTGATGGAGGAAATAATGTTTTCAGAGCCGTTACAGGCTCCACTGGCATGAGAACAGCACATTTAAATAACATTATTTTTTTTTGAGTGCACTGGAGGGAAACATGTTTTCTACATTTGCTAAAAAATTATATTTTCATAGGTTTTTAGAGATTCAGTAGTTCAGCAGCAAGCAAGATCTGTGAAAAACAGTTTCTTTTTGGAGTGCTGTGCTATCTCTATACTACTCCAACTAAGAATGAACTAGTATTCCAGGTGGGCACCGAAACTTAAGAGCCTTTACAAAACTCCCTTCAGCCCACCTTTGCCTCCAAAGGCTCTGATGTAGTACTGTAGTCTGCTGCCCGACTCGTTCTCCCTCCAGATTGGGGTGCCTGTAGGTAGTGTGACCCCTAAAACAGACACATGTCACAGTGGGCCACATCATTACGACATTCAAACTGAATTGATCCTGATGAACATAAACAAAAGAGGAAAATAGGAAAGTGCAAAAACGGAGGGCCGGAAAAAACAAGTAGACTCAACCCCAGACGAACAACTCTAAAAAAAAAAAAAAAAAAAAATGTCAAAGTAGAGTGAATAGAGTGAAGAGAGCCCGGTGGATGATTTAGTAACCATTGATTAGACTCAGTGTCAAGCAACACACAGCTGCAAACTCCATGCATTAACTATGCAGTGCCAGGAAAGAAAACTGAAATACAAAATGAGACAAGCAACACCTGAAAAAAATGCATCACATCTAGCAGCATCAAATAAAGTGAAAGATAGAACAAACTAAAACAAATAAACAAATACAGGAATGTAGATAGTAAATTATATGACTGAATCACACTCCTAAATTAAACAGTTTGGTTTGGATGTGCAGGTTTTTCATGTAGAACTCGACAGGTTGACACAAACTCTGCAAAACAAGCTCTGAAACAGCATCAAAAGAAGCAGGAGGAGTGATGCAGTTAAAGGGAAAAGTTTGCAGTTGAGGCAAAAAGTTGAATTAACTGAGGACACAAAACATGTGAAGGCCTCCGTGTACCGAGCGGAAGAATTTTGAAACAATTGGTTTCTGTTTACATCCAGTGTTGCTGGAGAAAATCTTTACAGTGTGAAGTAACGTAGCGGTTGGGCCTTAGGGGAGAAGCTGAATGACAAGAGGCTGGACTGACCTTTACATTGAAATCTGAACCCTCCATCTGTACAGTGAGACTAAACAGGCAGAGTGGTGAATGTAAGTGTGTGTGGACTGTAGTCCGGCCGGCAGCTGCTGCAGCTCTGTGTGGCCGCCGTGCCGGAGCGAGGTGGAAGGAGGGGTGAGCTACAAGGCTGATGATGGATGAGAGGCTCCATCAGTAATGATGGCCTTTCAGAAACTCTCAACCTGATAGAAAGACAGGCCACAGGCTTTGCTGTGTATAAACAGGTGAGGGGGGAGGGACTATGAGGAAGGGTATTTGCTATAGATATACTGTCAACGTGCTATTCCCAGCAGTAAAAGAAGATTGGTGTCTCAATAATCTTTAAGCGGTGGCACTTAGGTACCTCACCAACAGCAATTTTGCAATAATAATAGAGATCTAGATAGGACGGGCCATGAGCTTTTTTCTTTGAGTCCTCCAGACCGCGAAACAGCTCGAATCGATGAAAAGCAAGAGGCAGAAACTGATGGTAGAGAAGCAGAAATCGAGGAGCAAGAGCAGAGGGAGATTCTCTAACCCCAGATTGATTGATAGATAAAAGAAGTGGAGAGCGAAGGTCAAAATGTCTCCACGGCTGCGCGGCTGCATCTTTGGTTACCTGTGACCTGCGTCCTCGGTCCACGTAGGTGCAGATGGGGTTGTACGCGCCTGTTCCACACACATACAGGTGGGTCCGGTTCCACGGCTCAATCAGACGGATAAAGTTTCCACATTCTCCCTGTGGGAGAACAAAACAGGATTAGAGATTTAGGTTAAAAAATTCTCTGATCATGAAAATGCAATGGAAAAAAAGGGTTACATAATACATAATGTCCCACTGATGGTTAATAACCCCTCTGCCTGCCTGGCTTAAAACCATCCCATCTATCATTTCCGCTGCTGGCTGGCTCGTGTTTGGCAGCTCTGTTCCCTGGCTCTGTGTGTCGGCCTGGCTCAGGATTCACATCAGACCACACTGTCAGAGGGGAAAATGTTTCCAAACACCATATAACTGTATGAAAAGCAGTGCATTTCAGCTGTGAAGTGTGTTTGCGACGGGGATTGAGGGTAGACGCGATTAAATGTTCTGTCAAGACTTGAAAAACATTTTGGTTACAAACAAGACTGTTGAGTGAAAATTGTGGTTTTTAGAAAACAGAGATTCTAAAATCCAATTAGGGTTTTTCAGAAGAGGCATACTTGTTGTTGTGAGCTTTTTAAAATCGCAGCACTGATGTGGTTTATTTTAATTATCTAAGTGTTAAGACTTTTTCTATTGTGAGTGCAGACAAAGAGGGGCTGGTGAAAACAACTCTGTGCTTTTGACGTCTGCAGCTTTCTAATCTCTGTTTGTCCGACCAGCTGTGTGCCTTCCTGATCTCAATCCACCCAAATTATAAACTCCCAGCTATAGAAATATACAGGGCGATGATATCTGTTCAGATTTGTCCGTCATGTTGGCTGCTATAGTGACAGCTGGCGGAAAAGAAAGGATGTACCAAGCGTTAAAAAAAAAAAAAAAAAAAAAAAGATTGTATGCAGGATGGGGGATGAGCCATTTTGGCAGATCTTAGCAACACGACAGATGTACAAGTCAGAGAGGATGTGTGTGTGTTTACACCGGCGTGTATTATTCAGCGCACAGTTGTGCTCCCCCACAGAGAGCACAGAGGGGATGATTGCCTTTGACCTCCTGCCTGAACCGACATCCCCTCTGAATTGCTTTTGAATTGTCATCATCTGTCATTCCCTAAAGAGCAGGCCAGGATTGCCAAGATGTCTCCTGGTAGCCAATTTTATTTCTTATTTTAGTGATGAAATTTAAAACCCACCTCTGACACACACACACACACACACACACACACACACACACACACACACACACACACACACACACACACACACATATATACTGTATATACGCACACACAAGGCCCATACGGTGTAGCCAGAGGCAGTGAGAGGTGTGGGTCACCAAACACGCATAAATGAACATTCCAGTTGGATAAACAGCAGCCTGTGCTCTCTACCAGCAGGGGAGAGCAGGGTTATTAGCCAGAGCCTCATCACCCTGTCGGTGCTCACTGCTCCTGCCAGCGCTCACCCCTATCATGGGTGAGACGAGTGTGTACTTGTGTGTTTGGGGGGGGGGGGGGGCGCAGAATGTGTGAAAAAAATCAAAAGAGAAGGTTTTTATATGAATTTCAATGATGAGTTTCCTTGCGGGGGCTGCACCAGCGGTGGCTGCGTTTGAACGTCTGAATCGCATTTACACTTCAGACAGGCCTGTGGCTTCCAGTGGCTGACTCATTTTGTCTGCCTGCCTGGACAACACAGCGTAAAAATAATTATTGTGCAAAAAAAGGAAAATTAGATTATGTTAAAACATTGATTAGAAATATCTATGATATGTACGAGATGTGTAGGGTGGGGCATGGAATACGCTTTAAACTCGACTGCTCGAATGTCGCCTGGTCCCGGTTCCTGCCAGAGCTTAATTGGTGGCAGCTGGATGCAATCAGCTATCAGGGATGCAGCGACAATAAATAAGAGCTTCACAGCGAGTCACACATTGGAAGGAGCTTTAAAAAACGTCCTCCACTGACCCGAGTGCCACATTCAAATCTTAAGTGTCACAAAAAAGACAAACTGGTGATTTTTTGTTTAAATGTGCATGATGGTGGATGATGGTTTACAGCTGTGATTTTATCACTGAAGGGTCTGTTACTCTTACAGGTCTTGATGAATCGCTTGAAAGGCTTGAATGAGAATCTACAAAATATTCAGGAGGTCACCAGCATAGGACTTTAAATTGAAGCTGCAACTCATGAATGCTTTTATTATTCATGAATTTGTCTAGTGGTGTAGTGGTTAGCGCTGTCGCCTCACAGCAAGAGGGTCGCAGGTTCGATTCCAGCTCGCGGCTCTTCTGTGTGGAGTTTGCATGTTCTCCCCGTGTAAGCGAGGGTTTTCTCCGGGTACTCCGGCTTCCTCCCACCAAAGACATGCTGTTTAGGTTAATTGATTACTCTAAATTGCCCGTAGGTGTGGATGTGAGCGTGAATGGTTGTCTGTCTATATGTCGTCTGTCTCTATGTGCCCTGCGATGGACTGGCGACCTGTCCAGGGTGTCCCCTGCCTTCGCCCTATGCCAGCTGGGATCGGCTCCAGCCTCCCCGCGACCCCTAACGGGATAAGCGGTTGACGATGGATGGATGGATGGATGGTAATTAATTTAGTCCATAAAAAAACATTGAGCACATCTTTAAAATGTTAATTTTATCTGACCAATAGTCCAACAGTAAAATCCCAGATATAATTACCGTAATTCACAATAACATAAAACAGATAGAAGCATGAAAGCCTTATATGTGAGAAGCAGGAACAGAGAAATGTTTGGCATTTTTGCTTAATAAAAACTGAAAAAAATGATCAAATTATCAAAATTGTTTGTAATTGACTGATTAATTAATAAACTAATTGTTTCAGCATTTCAGTTAATTTCCCATTGAGTTAGTGTTGTCAGAAGTATTGAAGTATTGATACATATCAATACTGAATATTTGAGATGGTTTCAATACTAATTTTCCACAGTACTGATTCACAGGTAGGTACCAGCTGCACTCTGCTGTCTCTTCTCTCTGACAGTGAATTGATACACATGTTATCTTTTAATAGAAATTTAAAATTATATGCCCTCATTTTTTCCACGTGGTATCAGATATGGTATTAAATAATCAATATTTTTCAGGGTATTGTATTGAAGTTAGAAATTCCAGCACTGTGACTACACTACATCACGCTATTTGAGTACTTACATTGGTGTCTTTCCCTGACAGGACACATTCAGTCTTCCTCTGGGGGGCAACAGGCCAGTGGATCTGACGGGGAGAGAGCTGGTTAGATGTAAACCTGTGGTGGGGCTCAGCCAGGATTATTCTTTATGTGGGACATTTCTTACTATGAGCGGCTCCTTGTTGATGTCGTGCAGGTCCAGTGAGAGGATGTAATCTTTGCTGCCCACATACATGCGGTCATGGTCCTCGTCCATGCGAAGGATCCGATAGTCGGTCGAGTTCAGCAAGAATGAGAAGTGGTGAGCGGTGCCTGTGGATTTTAACTCTGTGAAGAGGCACAAAGAGTGGAGAAATAAATGTTTTTTTTCCCTTCAAATACTGTACTGAAAATAATAATACAACTGGGAAACACAAACCACAGACATGGACTCAAGAGAAGTGTGTAGGCTGCACATTTTTGGCACATCTTTGGCACCCTTTGGTTTACCAAAGTTAGTTCATTCTTTCTGTACATAGTGGTGATTTCTCTCTATTTACTTTAGAAATGTAAACCACACACACATGTTAAGGCTGATGTCATGATAGTATGCTAATGCTGCGCCAAATCGTCCCTCAGACTCTCCTAAATTAATTTACAGAAGCTGTTTGCTCTTTTTATCCCCTCCAGAACTACAATTACATCCTGCCATTATGGGGTTATGGACAGGCTAAATCTGGTTATGGCAGGTTTGACAAAAGCAAGGAGGCGTATAGTAAATCTCAAAAGAGTCAGATGTGAATGGCAGCAGACAAAGCATAAATCACTCAGTGATGTATGGCAGCATTAAGGTGTCAAAAAACCTCTAGATGACCATTCATTTTGGCCTGTGCTGTTTTTTTTCCCTTCTATGCCTCATTGCATCCTGAGCTGCATCACATAACACTGCCTCCATTAAAACAGCCAAATAACGGATAATGTTCAGGACCTGGCAGTCTGACCCTCACTTTCCATCACCATCATTTTTTTTTTTTTTTTTTTTTTTTAAATCTATCGAGCTGTGGTGGAGATGATGGCCTTCACTTTAATCTCTTCTTGCGAATTCTCCATTTGAACTGCAGCAGAGAAGATGCTGACCACTCCCAGGGCTTATAGTCACACCATATCATACACAACACATCGCCACATCCTTTCCTCCATATCACTGTTAAAACTATTCTGACATAAACTGCTCCAGGCAGATTGCTGGTGTCTGAGTGTGAGTTTAAGTTACACTCTGGGTGTGAGGGGAGATAAGTGGAGATCTGGTGTACGGAAAGCTGCTTTTTCTCCCGGTCCTCCCATTACCTCCTGAGCTGTTAAGAGAATCTGATAGGAGCCCTCTCTCTTTCTTTTGCGCTCTTTCAAAACTCCGCTTGGGAAAGTGGAGCTTGAGAAAGTTGAGCCGGCACTTGTGCTGTTCTATTTGCAGAGAGGACCAGATCGAGGACCTGTTCATGTTCCACTTCAATGGGACCAGACAAACACCCCTACTGTTCTCCTCAGCCAAGTCTGAGACTCTGATGCTGAGAAAGACTCCCTAAAACAGCTTTTCCTTGACCAGGAGGAAGCAGAATGTCTTGTTACTTTTACTGGGAATAAAAGGCAGCATGAGGCTCCCCACCTGCACAAGACATTTTGAAACACTGACATGAATCCTCTGCCAGAAAGCTTCTCAGCTGCAGGTGCTCTGAGCTCCTTCAGGAACTGTGAAATGCTGCTGTCATGCTGCAGCATCACAGTGGGGTGTACAAGGTAGTAAATAGGAGGTAACATCGCTGTCATAAGTTGCCTCCAAAGACACATATGCTTTAATACTCATTCTTACTCTTATGGACAAATTCATAGTGGGTGTTTATGGACTTTCAGTGGAGTCATACTGGGGTGATATGACTATATAGGTCTTGTTTTACAGAATTCCGTACAACTATATTAAAATTAATTATTGAAATACAATTTAAAATCAATTATTAAGACAGGTTTGTTTAGGTTTGTTGTACAAGACTTTTTCCTGTCTCATTAATGGCACTGGACATCTTTTTTATTTAACGCTGCAATCCTTGAGATTTTCATGAAATCAAATATTTAATTTTTGGCCAGCATTTTTTAGCAATACCTCTTCAATGTATTTAACTTCAATTATTCCTTCTCTTTATAGTTGCTTTTATTGCTAGTGGTCTGCCATTCCCATATGGGATTCATATTGCTTACAACTGCCTACATGAAATGATGCATGCATGCAAGCAGCATTACTGTTATAATCTTATCTCATTAATATCAGCCTCACTATTTACTGTTCACTCACTTTATGCTGTGTCAGAGCTGTATTGAGTTACTGCTAAACACAGCAGCAGTGACGACGTGCGGCCTGTGGCGAGCTGCCATGCAATGTCTATAGAAAAGCTGCAGCGGCCACTCTGAGCTAGGTGAGCGGCGGCTGTGATTCTGTGGCAAAGTGTGGCCAGTTAAACTAAAAGTTGGGGATAGCTTAACTTTTGGCGGCAAATTACAGCCAGAGAATACGCACAGCCAATGAGTAAACAGATCCTGGGACTCCTGTGACATACTGACCTATGTTACAAAGAATTTCTTCCTGTCCGAAACACATGAACACACCTCCTTGATGCAGAAAAGTGTAATTATTACAGTGAGTTGCTGCCTGGTGTGTTTTTGGTCTAACGCGAACATTTCCTACTGCTGCTATGTTACATTAAAAACATTCAACTGGTGAATTTCTGTGTTGCTTTTACTGTGAAGTAGTCAGGAACTCTAATGTATTTTCCATGGAGGTTGACGCAGACATCGATTTTAAAAAGCGTTTGCTGTAGTATTAAACTGCCTTGTTGTTACCACTAGTAATGAAGGCTATTGCTAAATCAACCAGAACTGAAATGTTAAGGATAATAACTTTGATATCAAACATATCACCCAATCCTAGATCAGAGCGCATGCATGAGCTCAGTAAAGTAGGACATGTGTGCAGGCGATGACAGCAACATGATGATGAATCACAGCCCCGCTGGATGTCCTATGTTAAAATCTATGCTCACGCAACATCCTAAAACAGTACATCTCCATTCTTTCTCCATAAACGTCCCGGCTCGTTTTCCATCCTTGTCTGCTTGTCAACCACACACGCAGCCAGCTAGCTGCTCTGGCAGGCCTAGCGGTCCAACGATACTGGAGCTTCAGGGACACCAGACGTCACCAGCTGACATCCCACATTTATCACCTCTGCACTCAGATTCACACTCAGGGCCATCTGAATGGGAGCCTGCCAGTGGTGACTGGCTGTCACAAAGTCCGACAGTGGTTAGGTCACTGAAAAGTTCAATGAGAGTAGAGAGACAGACGGACGAGACAGACCAGACAGGCAGACAGACGGATAACTTACTACGTTACAAATAAACATTCATCAAATCACATTATCAGTTAGCAGCTACTGACTGTGAGTATCTGACAACCTTTCATCTGTCTCCCTCTCCTCTAGTCTCTGTCTTTCATTCATGATAAATGGATCAATATCTATCACTCTTGGAGCAGACCTAATTTCATCCTAGCTAAACTGACCTGAATGATCCACATTTCATAAAAAAAGCAGCAGCAAGTGAAGTCCAAACTCCACTCTTTATCAACACTGAACACATAGTACAAGATAATTTTCAGTTTGGGAGGATTAGTTTGTAGTAATGACATAAAATGTTTCTTGGCAGTTTCACAAAATACATCAGATTTTATACTGTACTGAAATAAACTGTGTGAAACACTTTCAAAATAGAATAATTATCTTGTTTCTGAAAATCTGCCGGAAATTATTATCCCATTGTGGTTTGGTCAAATTTTAAATCATTCAACAACCACATAAAAACAAATTGTTCTTCATTTTTTCAAACCATGGACACATAATGGAAAAGACTTTTGGCAATGTTTGCTGAAAATTTCAAGAAGAGGAACAAATCTCTGATAGCTCATCATAACTGGTAATCTAAAGAGCAAGGACTGGCCAAAGCCAAACAGCCAGTGGGTTATGCATCGAATGCGAGTATACGCATGCTTCTATGCTCATCACAGCACATTTTTTTTGTATGGAGCTCTGTAGTTAAGCTACATAAAATTGCATTGGAGAGCATAATGTATGACACATAATGAGGGGAATCTGCAGGACTATATCTAGTCTACAAAAAGTCTACATGTCCCTTCAGCTAGAATACAATGACTCCATTATAGTCGAACTGTACATTAACTGCCAATTTAATCTGTGAAGATGAAGTGGCAATCAGGAGAAATGCCACATCTTTGTGAGACGAGACATGCTAAAACACATTTTCTTTGAAATAATGCCTGTGGCGTGGTGAGATAAGGACTAAGGCATGATAACAGTACACCTCAAAGCACTCAGACGCTCTATTGTCAGCACAAATTCATGTTCTCAGAAGCATTCCTGTGTGTTGCAGCTCAGCCTAAATTGGGGATGCCTCTTTTTGCCAAGACAAATGTTAAAAATCAAAATGCAGCCTTGACATTGTGTTAAACGGTTGAATTTATAACCAGTTGGTAAATTCAGCAATGATAGGGTGCAAGTGTCTGTCTCTAGAGACCACAGGATCTGGTGTATATCATTGAGTTTGCCACCAAGGTCTTTGTAATCACTACCAGACACACAGACAAACAGAGCTAGAGCTATTTTCTTTTTTATTTTAGTGCGTGTGTGTGTGTGTGTGTGTGTGAATTGTCTTTGGTTTGTTGAAGATGTTTTTTGTTGGATAAAACCCAATCCATTCCTACCACTACCCCACAATATGAATGACATCTGCTGGTAAACTGAGCCTGTAGTCTGCCCACCTGTTGATGTGATCCCTCTGTGCTATGGTCACTCTCTGCTTTGTTCTGCAGCCAAGCTATGAAGCCTTTCGGCCAAGAGTTGTACCATGGCATGGTTCTCCTGGGTCACCCTCAAAGCGACATGAGGGACCTCTGTTTTGAATCAGTACGGAGATGTCAAAAGACGCAGTGCTCAGACACCAATGCCACGTCTTTTCATGCCATTATCAGCCTCGCAGATCTCCCCTTCTTTCCTGTCAGTGTTTGTGTGTTTGGGGGGGAGGTGTCTGAGGAAGCAGGCAGTAGAAAAACCCACATACCTGTCCAGGCATCCCCGGCATGTTGTCTGAATTCCCCAATCTACTCATGTTCACATTCTCATAAAGTCGAGGTATGGCCCCACCTTGCTGCAGCTTGTCTGCAGCCAAGCGTGTGTGGATGAGTCCCTATGTGGATTTTCCTCATCAAGTGAGGGACACACGCTTATATATCAGGATTGTCCTCAATGGAACAAAGACCGCAGAGCTTATTTGTTACAACACTTAAAATGACCCTGACGACTACTTTGTGCCAGGAATGACATTCTTATATCATCGCATTACATTAGAGGATCAATATCCCTTTCCTGTTTCTTGAGTAGTCTCAAAAGTTTAAAAATACACCTACCAGCACCTATAAAGCAAACTAATTAACTTGTTGTAACTTACTGTATCTTGTTTATTTAATCTGTGCAAAAACAGAAATGTAAAAAGGCAAGTAGTGAAATGAAAGGAAGGAAGTAGTTGCTGTTTGCAAAGAAATGATAGCACGCAGCTCCTCCTTTTTTACTTTTCTCTTTGTGTAAGGATTTAACAAATGAAAAATAACATCTCAATTAGTAAGCTTTAGAGGTGCTGGTAGACAGATTTTTTAAACTTTGGACAAAGACTGACAAGTTGATTTGCATAATGAGGCAGAAATGCATAAATAAATGCAAACGAAATCTATAAAGAAAAGAATACAGAAATATATAAGCTGGAGAAATAACTGGGGGGAATGCAAAGGGAAAATCATACATAAATTAATAAATACAATTTAGTAATGAGTAAAAAAAAATTTAAATAAATTTAAACTAAATTTTAAATAAATACATTTAAAAGTTAATAAAAATAAATAAGAAATAAACAAACGGGGGGATTAAATAGAAGAGTTGATAGATAGGAGAATTAGTACAAAGGAAAATAAATAAAGAAGCAAATTAAATCAGAAATATCAATTTATGTCACGTTTATTAATGAAAGCCTTAATTTATTTAATACTATTTTTGTTACATTTAATTGCATATTTTTTATTTTGGCATGTTCCATCCTCCATGAGAGGCAGGCTAGCTGTTTCCCACTGTTTCCCGTAATCCTAAGCTATGCCAATAGTTTCCAGACTCTAAATCCATACTTAATGTACAGACACAAGAGTGGTGTTGTTCGTCTCGTTTAACTCTCAGCAAGAAAGAGAATGAGCATATTTCCCAAAATACCAAAGTATTACTTAAACCATAATCACAATATTTCCCTTCCCGTATCCAAGAAGTTACAAGCAAACCTTTCCTCGGTTGTTTAGGTACGAGGATCGTTGGATTCATCTGTGTATTGTAAAAGTTAATGTGTAAATTTCAAGTGAATACTGAGTGTGTGTTTGTTAGTGTCCGCACACACAGAACGGAGAGGTCATTGCGGATATCAGAGGGGCTAAACAGCAGCGGGAAGCCTTATCAGCCCAACCTGTGGCAGCTTTGTGTTTCTTCCGTTCAGCACCTCATAATCAGCCTCTTACCACCCACTGGGGCCGGGACTATTGACTCAGAACACATGTCACTGCAGCTGATTGCTACTTACCTGTGCCTGTCAAGGACAAATAATTGGCACCGGATTACGTCTTATCTCTGAGCTTCCGGATGCTGTCACCCAGATGCTCTTCACACTTGTCTGCCACTGATACAGTGTGTGTGTGTGTGTGTGTGTGTGCGTGTGTGCGTGTGCCCGCGATCGTGCGTGTATAGAAATAGAAGTAGAGCCCTCTGATCCTCACATCAAATCAGGGACACCTGTCTCCCACTGCACAAATCAAGAGAAGAGAAAGATTGATTTAAGTAGCAAGTTCGCTGCCTGAGTGGCAACCAGAGATTATAACAAATCTACTCCTGCTGTTTCGGATGACAGGAAAGGTTAATTAAAGCACGAGGGAGTAGAGGAGGAACTCTGGTTCAACTGACAGGAAAGGTCATTTAGTTTCTTTATTCCACTGTGTCTGGTCTGCAAACCCAACCATCATTAAGTTCATGTTGTACTGTATATGTAGTCATCAGAAGAGGATACAATGGGATCACATGCAGACTAGAGGTGAAGTACAAGGCATGTCGTTCCAAATCTTCCATCTATTACACAAAAGGATGAACTATAATAAACGAGTCTTCATCATTTTCCAGAAAGAGAGTAACTTTCAGTGAACAACTATGAAAAACTCATTTTGTACATGGTTCTTTGGATATACATTCTATAAAGACTCAGTCAAAACTACTAAAACTCTGAGATGTCTCACGTGAATAGTACCAACACACACACTACCACAGACAGCTGCCCTCTACAGCCCTGCTACAGGGCCTCAGGTGAAAGGTTAAAGGACACGAGGGGTCTGGGGTGAAAGATCTGGCCTCCTTATACACTTCAGTATAATCAGGATTATCTCTGAGGGGTCAGCAAGGGTGCCTGCTCCAAGTTGGGTCAGGAGAAAGCAGGGTGGTCATGATACTGGGGATACTGGGGTGGGACGGTTTGAGGAAAGGAGGAGACATGGGAAAAATACACCTAAGTTTGAGAGGAGGGAAGAATGCTGTTGTAGCTGCTGCTGTTTAAAGTGCCATCAGTTGACATGCGATGCAATCTAATAATTTTCTGCTTGGTTACACATAAGTTTAGTGGGATACATTCAAGCAGCATGAAATGTACTTCTTAAGTATTCCTTCACATTTAAATGACCAGTGTGTAACATTTAGGGGCTCTATTGACAGAAATGGAATATAATAATAATAGCTATGATTTTATTGATGTATAATCACCTGAAAACACAAATCATTGTGTTTTTGTAACCTTATTAACTGTTTATATCTACATGGGGAGCCAGTCCCCTTCACGGAGGCAGCAGCCATGTTTCAACAGTAGCCCGGAACAGACAAACCAAACACTGTGTTAAAGCGTCCCACTTGGGCCAGAGTCAATAACGTTACTCGCTCCGGAGTTAACCCCGGTCGCTCCACTCAGCCACTGGGAAGTAAGACATGGAGGAGATGTAGCATTTATTTCTGCACAAACTGCAACTTCCACTATACATTAACTTGATATTCACAGAGCTAAACCAACTCTGTTTTCTGCACCACTTGCTTACTTGTTTCCTCACACACATTTGCTACTGCTTTCTCTCTCTTGCTTCACCACTCACTTCAGTGTCTTCGATGTTGCTAAATCCTACACACTGTTCCTTTAAAACATGAGGTGACAAGAGAAATGAAGAATCCATATTCATGCTGAGCTGTAAATATTATAAAGCTTAGCCTTGCACGAAATCAGTGTGCACGTCTACCCAACTCTTTTTCTTTACAACAGTAATCTCTGGATTTTGGAGAGCATGAAAAACACTGGCTGGCTCCTTACTGTGTTTATAAAATGCTCTATCCCTGGGCGCTGTCTGGGCCCAATGCTGGCCATATGCAGGTAAGTGTTTGTGTGTGCGTGTGTGTGTGTGTGTGTGTGTGTGTGTGTGTGTGTGTGTGTGTGTGTGTGTGTGTGTGTGTGTGTGTGTGTGTGTGTGTGTGGGATTGGGGTGGTGCAGATGCTGCAAGCAGCTGTAATGATGATGAAGCTGTGTTTGTTGTTGTAGCTGTGCTGTCGCTTGCAGCGAGCTGGTCAGGGCGGCGGCGGTCAGCACGGTGACAACACAGGTTAGAGAGATTATGGAAAAGGGCTGAATAATGAGACAGCGCTGGTGTGAATGAGTGAAAAAGCCTCCTCTCCCTGGCTGACCTCTGACCTGGCACTCAGAACAAATACTCTCCCTCTCGGTCAGCTGCACCAACACTCACCCAGATGCACAATGCCTCCTCAGAGGAGTCTGTTCATTCTTATTTATGGATTTCTCCTAATCCTCTTTTCGATTGGGAGTGCTAAAATTTGCATAGTTCCTGAGCCAAGATGTCAATAAATCTGTTCTCATCCTGCTGATTTTAACCAGAACTGAACAAAGCATAATTTCATGCACACCTTTTTGCTTGCTCGTGTATCAAGGTCATGGCCACAGTGTTGCTAGCTGGGGGCAATAAGAGGGGGCTAATTAGGAGGTAAATTTAGAGAGACCATTAGCAGCAAGTGTTGACTCAGGGTCCACTGGGGACAACAGCCACCCCTACCCTGTTTGGGTGTTCCTCCACCCTCCAGTCCAGCACTGAGAGCCCACTATATTCCCTGAGGTCATTTTTCACCCACAACAGCAAATGGTGTGGTAGAAGAGTGAGAATGGAGGGAGGAGTCCCGAGGGGAGAGGAGCCTGACAGCGAACCTAAGAACTTCCATTTATCAAAGCAGGCAGGAGAGAGCGAGAGCCATGGAAACTCTGAGTCGAACACCGAAAGAGCTTCTCTGTGCAGCCAGCAGAGAGGCTGAGATCCCCTCGACTGCTGCTGAAGGGGCAGAAAACACAGCTCACAAAGGCACAGAGAGGCTCTCCAATGCATATTCTAATCATGAGTTGGACGGAGGACAAAACACCCTGATTGTGTGCCCAAAAACACTGATTAAGATCTCAGCTGCCAGCTTAGGTAGAGGGCAGGAGTGGAAAGAGAGGAGAGAGAAGTTTTCAAAAGTCAAGTTTAACCCAGAGAAGAGAGGGGTGGAAGAAGTAATGAGTAAGCAAGATTTGGCGGTCAAACGCTAATGTATATACAGACAGACAAATTCACATGGTACACAAACCTGTATTTAAGAAACTACATGCTATATTTTGACTATATGTATGTCAAATGAGCAAATAAACACTATTCTATAAGACATACAAGATGCTCGCTACTTTTGTAAATGCACCAGATGCACAGTGGCATGTGCTTGTAGGCGGGAAGAAATAGTTCAGATCAGTTATGTCAAAAGATAATGAAGGGGGGTGTTGAGGACTCTAATGGCCTTTGGGAAGGAGCTGTGAGCTGGTGGTGATGGTTCAGATGCTCTGGAAATCTTCACCCTGATGGGATGTGGGCAAACTGTTTATTGGCTGGGTGGGAGGATTGTTTGCTTTTCTAGTGCAATGCTTTTGTAGCATTTATGGTGGTCACCATGTCTTCCTTGCAAATGCCCAAAAACCAAAAGCCATGTGAATTATGACTCTCACCTCTGAGATATTGTTATAAAGCCACAAGGTCTGCAGAAGGAGGGAGTCGAGGTGGACGGATGGGTCAACATATCACTGGACTTTGACACTAGAGAATGCTGATCTTTTCCTGTTTTCTATCGACAGGCAATGTCTTAACCATGACTAAGATGTTTCCCTAACCAAGTCCTTTTTGTACCCAATCAGAAAACACTCATATGTGTTGTTCTGGAGGTCATGAAAGATAAATTGTCTTTTCATTTGGATGATTTATTGTTTTGAATGAGTTGCAGTCTGCATTTCCTTTTCTAGACAGTGATGCAACTGATAATTTCTATGGTCGAAACATGGTGAAGATGGAGTGGACGTAACTGAAAGTAAGTAGAGACACCACTGTGCTTTTATGTGTAAGGGTTCAATCCTCCAGGCACTATTCGTCCAGATACGGCTGAACACCATCTGATATGGGATGTGACTGCAATTAAGACCAACATATTAAACGGGCCAAAACATTTTCTTCCTTTCCTCAATCAACCATTCATTCATTTTACAGCAGGCGATGGCCAAAGTCAGATAGATAAAATGCTGCGTCCTCTGTTTTACAAAATAAAACAGAATTATCTCTTAGCGAGGAGTGATGAGGAAACAAATGTCTCAACAATCATTTCTCACTTTCTTGTCCTGCATCAGCCTCCTCACAATTGTTTGAGCATTTCTGCCAGCCTCGCACACCATCCATTGCACAACATTGTACGGATTCTTTAAAAGATGTTGTGATGCATGCACATCTACCAATTATAGCATCTCCATCTATCTTAAATCTCTCCATTTGATTTATCACCTAGCTTCCTCTGACACCTTTCCTTTTCCTCAGCTTGTCTGATCCTGCCAGCATCCACTAGCTCCTGTCTGCATACCAACCTGTTGAGATAACACACGCTCCTTTCTTTAACACCCAGCATGCCACAGGTGGAAGAAGCAGGGTGATAGGGGAAATATGTGCATGATTGTTCAGTGATGATGTATTTTCCTGTGATTGTTTTTCACTCATTAAAAGGTATTTAACTCTAGCATGAATAAAAAGTTAACATTTATGTCTAATGAGATTCAGACACATGCTTCAGACTTAGGCTCCCATCAAAATATTGTGCAAGTTTTAAGCAAATTTCTCCATGGTTTAGTTAATAAAATGCTTGTAGTTATGGCATGTCATTGCTGCATCCCAGCTAAGATGGCATTTATGTTATTTTAATGAATGACACACACCATGTGGCGTTTTTGTCAGCTATCCTGAGACAGTGACAGAATGACAAGCAGCAAAGGCCACTGGCTAGAGCAGATGTGGGGATGTTTAGTATTATGTGTCTTCAAATAACCGGCCACCTAGAGAAACGGGGCAAATGTTTTTACTTTGCCAAGCGACAAAATTTACTCTTATTGCAAACATGCATTAACATAGTTGAATGGAAAAGGACTCAGTAAGCTCAGCTGGAGTATTTGGATTAAATGAGGTAATGAAAAATGTGGTATTCTTTGTTAAATGCACTGAAGTGCCTTGTATGTGCCTTACCCCATTTTTGGCTATAAAATGTGAATATTAAACACTCCCTCAATCCCAAATGGTCAGCCTAAGCAGCTAGTCAAGCTCCGAGGTCGCCAGCATCTGTTATCATACCTCAAGCCACTAATGGGCAAGCACCAGAAGCCCATCTGCCTCTGCATGGTCGACATAATACTGCATGCTCTGGTGCTGCACACATCCACTTGACCCAACGTGGCTGCTACACAAAGGCAAGGTCACCCCCCACCCAGGTACGTGTCAGTGCAGATCCCGGGTCGAGCCTCATGCACTAATACCATATGACAGGCAGGGGACAACCAGATAATGCTCAACAATCAGGCGGCTGGTTGTAGAGCAGCGTGGCATGGTCCTGTGGGGTGTTGGAGTCTAAGTGTGCAGCAAAGACCGGCTCATTTGTCTGACCGGCTTTGTGCTCAGTTAACAGCGAGTGGGAGTTTGCCACAAAGACTGAGACAGTCATGCATAACCATAAGACCAGCTGTCTTTTGGTGGGTCCACCACTTTAATCAAGACTGAAATATCTCAACGACGATGAGATGGATCCCATGGAATTCGGTGCATACGTTCATGGTCCCCAGAGGATGAGTAACTTTGGTGATCCTCTGAGTTTTCCTGATCCTGCCAGCGGCAGGTCAAAGTTTTCACTTACCCTGTGATCTCAACATCTATGAGATGGAACGGTACATCATTTAGCACAGACATTTATAGTTCCCATAGGATGTACACTAATGAACAAAGGGCGATCCCGTGACTATTCCTCTAGAGCCACCATAAGGTTCACATTTGTGTTTTTTAGTTAAATGGCCCAAGAACTATTGGAACGACTGCAGGATGAATTTTGTGATGAAGTTTGGTCTCCTTTTAGCACCATCACCAGGTCAAAATGTTCATTACTTTGCTTTATGACCAAAAACCTGCTAAACTAATGATAGCTGGTGAACATGGTGAACATTATACCTGCTAAGCATCATTATACTTCGCTGCACAGAGCTGCTAGCATGGCTGTAGACTCAGTTTTGTTTCTCAATACAGTATAAAATTCTGGCTAAGCTCACTTCCTTACTGTCTTTAAGTACTACAGAGATATCCAATAAAATCTAAAAATTTGGTTCAGTAGTTGCCACTCTTGGTTGATTGGCACTTATATGAATGTAAATGGTCAAGATTTCTCAAACAAACACTCCCTAAAGAGGGTTTCTTTACAAACAAATCAAACATAACATTCCTCTGGTAATCCACTCCATAAGTGGCTGAGTGTGCACCAGTGAACCAACAGATCAATATGGCATTGACCCCAGCAGATCATTCTGGAGGTAATTACACTCAGATCACAAACTCTGCCTTTCCAGTCTTTTCAGCTCTTCAATCACAAGCTTGGCTAAGAAAAATAAATTAACCAGGAACGTACTCGGAGTATATTCTCAAACAAAAAAACACACAGATATCCCCTATAGTTATTACAGGTAACTCCTGAGCTGTTATTACTTGGGAGCAGTCCAGAAACAATATTATGTTTTCTTCTTCTGGACTGGGTGAGAGTTGCTTGAGCCCAATACATGTGAGGTGTTATTTGCGAGTGGGCCCAACACTGGCTCTGCTTATAGTAAGTATCCTCTATCACTGAACCCTTCACAGAACAAGCAGCAGCTTCATCTGTATGTATCTGAGTCTGTTCTCTAGTGATTCTTTGGTGGTATGATGAGTTTCACGATCAAAATGTTCATGAACTGACTGCAAATTGATATTCTGACCAGACTGCTGACAGCAATAAATAACCGTTTTTTTAATTTTATTTTGGTACATGTATAAGCATGACATTTAATACAGCCTCATACAGATACACTCACAAAAAGAGCCCCATGCTCACGCAGAGATATTTGATCCAAACATTCAATACAACTCAGCAGGAAAGTTTGGAGAGAGCTGTGGGAAGAAAAGAAAGTAGGGAGACTGACTGCTGACTGGATGCTGTAAGACACAGAGTCCATGTTAACTTGTCCATTTGCTGTCTGTTTGGCATAAATGGGAGCAGAGGACTAGGGATGATGACTGTCAGTCAAGGGCATTCATCTTTTCTAAGTGGAAGAGTGGCTGCATGATGGGAGATGATGTTAGTGTCAATGGAGGGAGTTGGAGCAAAGTGGGGGAAGAGGTGGCAGAAAGGAATGCTATAGGACATTGTTATGGAAATGGTTTAGTTTGGGAACATATCTGAACTGTAATGACTGCAGCGAAAACAGAATATGAAGTCAAATTCTTGCTGTAATGAATCTTTCAGCTATCGCAAGATGCCAGATATTTCTTAAGTTGTTTTTTTAATTTTCGCATTTCATCATCATATGCCGCCTGTCTTGTTTCTAGGTCAAAGGGTCTCTGTGATAATTTGACAAGGTGATAGCTGGGCTTATCCAGGGAGTGCAGAAAGACCTACATCACAGAGTTGTAGGAAACAGCAAACAGGTGCAGGATTGAAGTGTAATCTCACAGGGCAGCAGTCAACCTAGACCAACATGAGCATTGGAGTTATGTTTGTTGAAGTATCCTCCAAAAAAGGAAGCACTGACTTCAGAACATGACCAGAGGAATGCTGCGTGTGATGCTCTTTCCCAGCAGGAACGACCTGCATTACTTAAAAATGAGGGGGCTTTACAGAAAATAATTACAGGCTGAAACAACCATTTACATTCCAATAGGTTAAATATGTGCTTTGAAAGCAAAAAAAGTCATTCAAGATGAAACATGTTGGCAGCCATTACAACTTAAATGGATAATGTGAATTGTCTGCTGAAGGCGGGCCCCACTCTCTCATCCCAGTCTGCAATTAAAGCAAAGCTACCCAAGGTCAGGCTGACTGACAGGCTGACAGACCTTTAGATTACTGTCCGTCTGTGTAATCCACAGCCTTTTTACTCCCTTCGCTGAGTGACGCTCTCACCCCTCCCATTTAAAACACCAGCGCCTGTTGATTCGGCTGCTTTCATGTTTGATGGACAGATGGGACATCCTACCCCGTGACCCCGCGACCTTCTTCTCACCCGTGACCATAAGGGTCGGTGTGGCTGCTTAGGGGCAGTGAGTGGAAAGAGGATATTTGAATGGCTCTAGTTAGTGAGAAAATCATATTAATAAGGATATATTTCCCAAATTGAACTGTGGGGTTGAACGGCGAGGCTCTGCAGATAAAGGAGGCACAAGTTGCAAGTGAAGGGAGTAAAAGATGGATACAATCATAAAAACAAAACAGAAGATAACATGTCTGCCCTACACAAATCAAATCAAGGCCTCTACTTCTCGTAAACTACATGGCAATTACTGCACACCAGGCATGAAATGGGCAAATAAGACTGTCCTCTGTTCAAATTATAGACTATGCACCCAAATACCAACAGCCAATCAGAAAATGTGTGATTTCTCTCTCTGGCATGTTATTGTTGGCAGTTCTGCTCTGTGAGATTTAGTATGCACACAAATGGATGTAGATAAGAAATGTTGAAATGACCTTTCCAACAGTTAAACAGTCATGAAGCAACACATTCAAAACCATAGCGGTAGTGTCTCATTACCACTTTTTACAGTAGGATGCAACATTTCATAACTATTTGGCTTCAGGCTCACACTTGTACTGAAAGCAACAAGTCTATACTATAACATCCAGGTGGAAGATGCTCAGACAGTTTTGAAAAAAGAAAGTATTAGCTGGAAGTTTTGATTGGAGAATGAGAGCGAGATAGTGAGATATAAAGAGAGGAAGGCAAGAGTCTTATCAGTTTGAAGGAAACATGCGTGACAGACGGGAAATCATAGTCACAGTCCCTCCATCCATCCTCACATGGGGTGTTGAAGGAGGCTGGTGATTGCACGGACACATGGAGGCTAAAAACCCTCTTATCTTACGCTGTCATACCTTCTCATAAATCACTGCGTAGCCATCTGCTCTGCACTGATAAGGCAACCAAACACACAGACTGATCCACACCAGGAATGAATAGAGTGAAAGACTTTTTTTTCTTTTACGAGTGGCCTCTCCCGCTCTCTCTCACACTCCCGTCTTCTATCTTCGTTATCTGTTTTTCATTCATCAGATCTGAAGACAAGTTTTTTTTTTTTTCTGCTTGGGGCTTGTTTGTTTGCAGCTTGCCATATTTTCTCTTAGTAGCTTTTCCAGCAGCCTGGTTATGATCATCTGAAGAACTGGTGAATCATTCCCAACACTCACACAAGAAAGAGTTGGGAGTGATCGATGAGTAATTGTCTTTTGATCGTCACGCAAACAGTTTCTGCAGTAAAAACACAGAGTAAAATGTGGCGACAGGCTTTTATTTCAACTGGATGAGCCAGGTGGATCTCACCGCCACAGGACTACTGCGATACCAAAAATGTGTCAAGAACATCTCATGATACAAAACAGTCCGATCAGATGATGGCATGTCTATGGCAAGTGATCTCCATAGCTGCTTCCTTGTCTTAATAGTTTGTCATGATGTGGATCGATGGTGAACATAGTCCGTGTGTTTATTACAAAATTATGAAAGTTAGCATTGAGATCATTTGCTTTTAATAGCATTAAAGGAATGACTCAATATTTGGAGAAACATATTGTCTATCTTGCCAAAAGTTAAATTTTTAAAAGACTGATGAAAATCACATACAGCGATGTGGAAAGAAAGGAGGTAATGTAGCTTCCTGAAAAGTGAAAAAATACCCTTTCCAACAACTTCACTCTGTTTTAATTACTTGTTGAGCCTTGTCTATACAATGTCATAATGAATCATTTAGGTTTTAGGAGCAGTTAATATCCTTTCAAACAATTTGGGCTGCACTCGCCGCTGGGTTCAGGGCACATCTGACTCAGTGTTCATAGAAGTCTCAAGGGACAGAACAAAAGTTTCCAAAACTTCTAGCAGGACTACATCATTTGGTTGTTGCCTGCAAAATAGATGTCCCATGCTAAGAAGTGCTAGCATTAGCCCTGCTAGCATACCTGATATGCCTACTTGGTTAAAATGTGTTTCCAAGACAGGGCTCTACTACTGTGGTCTTGATACAAGTGCAACTTTGTGTTGTACAGTTCAGGAAACTGAGACACACAGGATTATTTTTTCCTCCATTTTGACTTACGTGCCTGGCTCTCATTTCTATTGGCCATGTGGGTATTCATCACAGCACGCCGGGCAGGGCACTTGTGCTGTGCCTGACAGTGCAAACCACTGGAAATTATGGGTTTATGAGCGCAGTGGTGCCGTTGGGTTTGAAAGGGTCATTACATGTTTACAGGTAGTAGGGGTGCTAATTTTGAATTTTTTAACCGTTTAACTGATAGCGTTAATCGCTTAAAATGCTGAATACTGGTTAACAGTTAAACGGTTAATTATTAACATCCCTAAGGGGTACAGTATTTAACTCCATTATCAACAGAAATGGCACACCTGATGTACAACACTGTGTAGTGATGCTGAGCCCATGAACATATTGGTAGTTTGTCAAGAAATAACAAGGAATGCATGATTCATCTGCAGAACTTGAGCATGCATCACTGTACACACTTTGCATATAACAATATCTCTGCAACTATAAATTAAAACAATGTGACTTTTAGTCACACTGAACAATCCTATTATGGGTTAGGACGTGGAGGACGCCGGTTCAAATCCCCCATGGACCAAGACCAACTGGTTGCTGGAGAGGTGCCAGTTTACCTCTTGGGCACTGCCGAGGTGCCCCTGAGCAAGGCACCGAACCCCCAACTGCTCTGGGCGCTTGTCAGGAGCAGCCCCCTCACTCTGACATCTCTCCATTGACGCATGTATATGTACTGTGTGAACAACAGAGTGTAAAACTGAATTTCCCCACTGTGGGACTAATAAAGGAATATCTTCTTCTATACACCACAGCACACAGTGCGGATTAGTTCCTGTTGTTTTTAGGGTCTAATTTGCTCAAAATGCATTGCAATGGTTTGTGACTAATTAATCATGCATAGATGGACAGGACAGTGTAATCTGGCCACGCTGGTGAAAATGTACATTTCATGCTGTGCACCACTTCTTTATGCAAGTGACATTGGTACAATAAAAAGCCACAGACTAATGAATTCCAAGCTTTTTCTACATTCTAAATACGATTACACTTGAACAAAGCATCATTTAGGTTGGGGATCTTCCCAATGTCAAAAGACACTTTTTGTTTCCTCTGTGTGAGTCGACCACATTAAAACTCGATCTGTCAGCCATGGAAAAAAAGTTTGCGTCTCTGTGTTTGTGCCAGGAGGTGCTGCGTCCTATAAGCTCTCTGAGGGGCCGTCTATGGTCTTCCATCATTGTGGTGCACGGAGCACATGGTCCAGAGGAGCACATCGATTCATCTAACATGAAATCCTACAGAACATGAAAGCCCCGGATCACAGCCAAGCTTTGAGTGATGACTGTTTCAGCATTTGTGCCAAGAGGAGGAAAAGTGAGAGATGAGAACGATGAGAGACAGAAAGAGAGGGAGGAAGAGGAACGGATGGAGATGCTTTGAGCGTTAATGCCGCGCCTGTGCTGTATGCCACTCCCCCTCCGCTTCCCCCGGGACATGAATGAAGTGAATGAATGATGGACCCAGCCCACACAAACGCCCCTCTTCTATTGAGACCAAGCAGTCCATTCACGGGGATGAGTGAGGCGTCGACACCAACAACAACAATAACAACAGCAACATAGGAGGCCCTTGCTCCCATTTCTCATTCATACATATGTATGCAGTCACACGGACACACACATATGGCACAGATACCACGGACAACACTGCCAACATGCCATTAGGGACACCTAGAGAGGGTTCCTGAGAACAGGGCTGGCTAACAAAGCGTGGAGGCAAAGTGGGCGTGAACAGGGCAGGCATGGAGAAAAAAATCTTGGCATCACGTCAATGCAACCGCCACAATGATCAGGGATGAGAGGCCATCTCCTCCCCTCCACAATCAGCACATTATCAGGAAGCCCATCAGTGCATGAACCCAGAAAACAAGGCCTGGAAACCTCATGTTCCACCACATTCTGTCCTTCCTCCTCCTCCTCCTCCTCCTCCTTCACTCGGCTTTTCTCTGTTGTTCTTCCAGGATGGGATGGGTTCAGGGGGTTCTCGCCCACACAGGCGTGATCTCACTCAGAGGCCTGACCTTCAAACTCAGGCATTACTCGCCCGAAGCCACAGCGGCTAATGGAACGTGGGGAATACAAATCCGATTAAAGCCAGATCAATCTGACAAGGGAGGCTTTGCTATTTACCAAGCATTTACATCTCGAACCTTGAAGGTGGGCTTTGTAATGATGTTAGCATCTGACTGAGTGCTCAGTTTTCACCAATTATGCATCCTGCAGAGAGGATGTATGTATGTGGAGTGTAGGGCTAAAGCTACAAGATGAAATACAGCTCTGACAGGAGCAGGAGGAGGAAGAGGAATGTTCTGGCTTTTTAAATCCAATAGTGAGACACCACTACTGCAGCCTCCCACAGGATCATGGTCAAGCTCAACCACAGGCCTAATTTCTCTCATTATCACATGGACAGTCACTTGGTCTTCCTCCAACATACATACTGTTCACACACAGAGAGGATTGATGGACTATTAGTCTGAATCTCCCACACCTGAAACATTTCACGATGTTGTGGGTGTTCGAGTTTGCACAGCTTCTGCCTAAAAAACAACTATGACCTGTAATTTATGAGAGGAAGCACATCTTATAAAACTTTGCCAAACTGAGCAAGCTGCAGTAATTTGAACGTATAAACACTCCGCAAAAAGAAATATTTCTACATTAGCTCATTTTGAATTGTCAATGAATAGACGTGCGTTTCAGAACGCACTTTGGGCTTTAGTCCAAATATTCCCAGGTGCCAAAAACACTAAGAAAATCTGTATGACAATATGCAAGTGTGAAGTAAGTCAGCATTTTTCATTGACTCTAACATCGAACCTTGTGGTTGCGAGGTTATTGCCGGGGCATTGGCACAGAGCTGAACAGTCACTAGCTGAGGTAAACCATCTCAACCGACACTCATACACTGCTAATAGGAAGCAGACACACAATTTGTCCCGAGTATGCTTTTGCGCACCCACACTCCTCTCCTCCTTCTCCTTCTCAAATACCTCCATCTATCCACCGCGCTGGGGCTGAGACAGCAAACCTGACACTGATGCTCTGTAGTCCATTAGCACTCTCAGAGAGCCCTGTCTCAGTCTGCTCTATTGCTCCCTTCACATTTGCCTCCACTTACCCTATCTCCCTGATAGTCCTCACTTCGACTCTTGCACTGCTTATCTGACTCTCTCTGTGTCTCCTTCCCTTCCTTCTCTCCTCCTGGAAGATGTCTGAGCTGAACGAGACAAGCTCCTTGAGTTCAACATATCAGCCTCTGTCCATAGGGAGGAGAACAAGTCTGTAGTCACTCATGTACAATTCAGATAACATTAACGTGGTGAAGCTGCCGAAAATCCCCTTAGACACGTAATACCAACTATAGCTGCACAGATAACTCTCCTCTAGCCTGTCAAATGTAACATCAGACACACTTGTTATCACTGATAGGACCGCCAAACTGTTGTCTTTTCCAACAGTGTGAGCGCTCTGACTCCACAGTTGCTCCCCATCCAGCAGGGCAACAATAATGATTATTGGTTAGTCTATAAAATGTCAAAAAAGAGTGAAAAATGCTTAAAAAGCATAAAATACAAATGGTATTTTATTTGCAAAATTATAGTCAGCAAATGTTTGTATTTATGCTTGATAAACAACTTTGAGAAACAGTTAATCCATTATAAAAATTACTGACTGGCTAATCATCTTATAATTGTTTAAAACCTCTGATCCAGTTCCTGTCATGTGGTGACAAAGTAAAAGCCAGTGATCTTATTCACACAGTAGACAACTCTGAACTGTCAGGACAAAAACAGCTTTACTTGTTGTTTTAGCATAGATTACTATGCACCTAACACTTCACACTGCCCTTTGAAAATGCCACAAACTAACAGATTTTGGAGATATAAATGTGCGCTGCATATTTAAGAGGTGCAACTAATGATTTCCATCATCAATTAATCTATCAAGTACTTCTTCAATTTATCATTTGATCTATATGCCCGAAAATAGTAAAAACCTTACAGAGTCTATGATGAGGTCTTCAAACTGTTAGTTATTGTGTGACCAACTGTCCAAAATCCAAAAGCAATACATTTATGATGCCATAAAACTGAGAAACATGTCAAACAAAACAGCAAATGCTTTGCATTATTGCTTATTCAGTAGATTGAATGATTAATCGTTACTGAAATTGTTTGTCTTTGAAGGTTCACCTCAATCATGTAAGCGGTACAAAGTCAGGATAATCTGAATCACTGGACCCAAGTTTTGATTAAACATGTTTCACTGTTCGTACAAAAAGCTTTGATAGGAAATCAGAATTGTTGCCAATGTATTTTATTGGACGAATCAGCTGAAGGATTTGTTGAATAATTCTTTAAATGATTTGTTAGTTCAAGGAATACCGGTTGCCAGTATTACTTGCATTTTATGTCTATGTACTTGTACTTTTCTGTTCTTTATTGTGTACAGTGTAGCACTGAAGGAACATAATTTCTTTCCATTTTTTTTACCTTGAACCACAGATTACAATCAACTAAGCTAATACAAAAGTAGCTTTGCAAGTCGATATGATTTCCTCACGTGTTAAAGTAAACTCGCAAAACACACACACACACACACACACACACACACACACACACACACACACACACACACACACACACACACACACACACACACACACACACACACACAGTATAGTGTATGTAGCTATATATGACAGAGTGTGTATCCCATAGTTTTCCCACCCCAAGTGTTCACAGTGGCCACCATACGAAGGAGGTCAATGGCACAGCAGTAACATGATCTCAACACTGACAGACAAATGATAATGAATGATAGCTGTCTGAGTAAACAAGTAGAGAGGTGCCCTTGACCCGCTGTCTCCTTAATTTCAATCCAGGCTGCAACACCCCAACCCCCAGAGGGCTCACACACCATGGCCACATCTGGAGAGCACATCCAGTCGCAGCCTTCACTTATTCGCTCACTAAACTCTGAAAACCTCCCCGACGCTTTCACAAGACCATGCTGCAGCCTTATGGAAGTCTATTGTTTTAGCAAATTTATTTTCTCCTTCATCTTAACTATAAACCTTGAAGCCTTCACGCTGCTCTAATTCAGGGTTTGCTGAGAGTACACAAGACAGCCGACATCGGGGGAAATAAGCACAGTGCTGTGATTACATCCCACCTCTCCTCTGTGGAGAGAGAATCATTTGAACCCGATTTGGTTTGTGAGGAGTGACAGGTAGACGCTGCTATGGCAACCACACCAAAGCGGTGTCACATATAGCTCTTTACAGAAGCTCTGTGAGCACATACACACAAACACAAACAATGCACACACAACCATATGGACTTGACATGATGACTATTAAAAGACTTTCCCCCAGTCCTCTCTGTCACTTTGAATCTTTAGAGAACCACCTCTTATAAAAGCCATTACTCGCTCTCTAACTCCATCTCTCTAACCACAATAACCGTCGTCCTCTTCAACCCTGCTGCTCTTCTTCTGCAGGTGTTGAGCTTGATCATAGCCTGCATAATAATCTGCCTCTAATAATGATTATAATCACACATCAAGCATTATGGGCGCTGTAAAGTGCTCAGACAGAAAACAAAGACTACACTAACCACTCTAACTGCACAATCCAATCAAGGTCCTCAAACATGAGAGAGAAATGACACCGGTCTGATGTACCACTGTGGCTTACGCCTATTTTTATCCTGTCTGCCACATTTCGATCTAAAAAATTGGCTGCAGCAGGAAACCAAGAGACACAAACAGGATGCACCGTCTATCACACACTCACCTACACACACACATTCATCATAGTGTCTTTCACCCCCTGCTGAGTGTTGCCCCCCTTTACACAGCAGACAGAGAAAGAATGGCTATTATCGTATCTGCCAAAGCATCCCCTATGTGCAGTAAATTATAATTTACATATAACAAAAAACTATTAACACAGAATATTTATAAATAAAAGTGATTAACTATTTCGCATGCAACTGTGGTTAGTTGAAGCACTTACAAGGCTTGGATAGGAATCAAACTCTCAACACTGCAAAAGATGAGAAAGTGCATTAGAAAATCTCGAGTTCTCTGATGAAACGTCAGTCTGCATACATGATAGGGAGAAATGTCCAGCGTCAGCGAAATCTAGTGATTGATGGTTCATAGAAACCTGGTGAAACATGCAACGGTTTACATCTGGTTACTTTCACATTCTGCCTCAATGTCAGATGTAATCAGCAACTATGGTAAAGTGTTTTATTCTGTGTAGTGACGCTGACTGATACTCATGGGTACTGTAGTATTTAGAGCCATTTGTTGCATCAAACCAATGACAGAAACAGTATTGTTACATTATCCAGACTTTGGTAGTTCAAGTGGAGGAACATTGAGGGTGTTATTAAAAAAAAGGGAGTGCAAACAGTCGAAAAAAAATCCAGATCCAGAGGCTTTTACTTCTTTATTGTACATCGTGTACTTTGTTGGTTACCTGAGTTGGGACAAACAAAAATTTCCCAGGAAGCACATGCAGATAAAAACAAATATAAAGTCATCAAGACACAAGTTTTAGTACATCTTCAGTCTCACTGCAAGGTAAGAAGGTATGGGGGAGAGAGTTTAGGTTAATATGTGGATGTATAGTAGTTAGGGAGTTGCTCACACCAACAGTAACCTCATGTCATCGTTTGGCAGGTCCCTAATATTACATTACATATACCTCATTGTCTACACCACACACTTGTGACTCAAAAGGTTTCTCTCTATGTCTCTAGTCCTGACCAAACTTCTACACAATTGTCAAACTAACTTAGTCATTAAATATACACAGGAGATGTTTGTTTGCAGCTACAACACATCTCACAGAGGAGGGCAAGCTCATTCTGAGGAGGCTGGATGAGTGGATCTGCTCATCCCCCATACAAATAATTAAATCTATGATTAAAATGCCTAATAGCTAAAGACTGGAATAATAAATAGCAGAGTGATTTCATTTGGATGTTGTGCATTTGTATCACCACAGGGGGAGATTCCAGCATTAATAAGTGCTTATAGGCATGGGCTCTGCCAGAAGAAATATTCAAATCGTAGCAAACTGTTTTCAATCTTGAGCTTTGCACTGGGATGGGAGCAATGATTTGTATTTCTCTCTGTGACACCATAGAGCCATTTATTGAGTGAAAACGATTAAAAAAAAGGCAACACAATGATTGGAGGCACATTATTTCCTCTCAAGCCTGCGATCTAAGTTAGCTCTCTGCACGTTTGCTGCAAACCTTTCTGTGCATATATCCACCCACTCCTCCCTTATACATGCCCCTGCTCCCTCACCGCTGTGCCTTCCTCTCAAGGAAAGTCGGGGCACTTTAGAGACCACCCTGTCCCCTTTCACCTTATGAGTGTACTAAAACTGCCAATGTAGGCGGCATACTGGGTGCTCTCCTCCCTCACCTCACACTGGCAGCCTCTTATCAACAAGCAAATAGAGAGGGTGTGAGTGTAGAGTAAAGGCAGAGGAGGAGGACGACGACGACGAGGCAGAGGAGGAGGAGAGGGAGATAAAAAGAGAAAGAAACAGACAGCAAGGACACTATATTTAGCAATGGAGCTGTCGCCTTCTGTTTCTCTCTCCTGAATAATCATAGTTTGACAGCATGTATCCTGCAGAGCAGAGGTTGCTGGGATGCACTACCTCCCCTCCCCTCCTCCATCAACAGCATCTCTAGAGAGAAAGTAGCAAAGTATTGAAATAATTGCTGCAGGCTTGCGTGTCACAGCCACCACACATTACTCTGTGGAAACATTTTGCAGTGGCCCTGACATCCTCTAATGGAGATATTATGGGACGGAGGGAGGCAGCTTTGGACTGCTTTGCCAACAGGTACAATGTTGCATGCATGATGCATACCAAGAGAGCAAACTGCATCCAAGTACTGTATGTACGAATGAGCAGCAACGTGATCAAAAAGCATTCTACCATCCATAATTTCTAAGAATTTGAACGCACGTAGGAGAGGGACAGTAAAAGGCTGTGACAAACCCTCATGCAGTGATGATGATTATCTGCTGGGAAAGAAGTAAACAAGCACAGCTGGTAGGTAGAGGGGCACAGAGGATGTGAATTAGATAACACTGCATGTGAGTGGTTCAAATGGTGCACAGTGGACTCTAGCCAGTGCAAAAAGCTTATTTGCTTTTGTGGAAAAACTAGCACACCAGTGATGATGCTGGTTTCTGCTTGTTTCTCAAAAATAAACATGTCACTCATTTATTACTTTAGAAGAAATGTTGCTTCTGCACATCATTTATTTCCTAAAGCTTTAAATTTTTCTTTCATGGCCCCCAAATTGCTTCTGCTTCTTCCTGACAACAGTAAAATGTCAGTTTACAGAATTAAAAATCAATCTACAAACAATCTGCCTTGGTTCCCTCCATGTTTGTGCATGTTGACCACCTCTATATAATACTAAACTGCAAAGCAATAAGATTAGCGCCTGGCACTGTAGATGATTATTATCATTTCATACCAATAAATTAACGATTACATTGTGGCAATCTGCCACTGATGTTTCACAGTGCAATGCATGTCTCATTATGTTAAACATCTCTGATGATGCATGTAATATAATATACTGTAATGTGGTCTGATAATAGTATGGCTAATTAATGACATTACTTTTACAGCAGGAGGGTTTCTGGGTTATGAGAACAAGCAATCTCCCTGATGATTAGCACATCAAATACAGTCTGTTCACCTTTAGACATGTATCTAAATGACTTATGGTGATTTTTTAAACATGTTTTCTTTCTCCTTTTGTGTCTGTGGAATTGTTGCTTGTGAGCACTTTGCCTGTCAGGTTTATCTGGACTTCACTGGCCAGACTAAAGATCCATCCAGGGTAGAGTCTGGGGGTCATGTGCTAGCAGACTGGTTAGCTGTAGAGAAGCTTTCAGCAGCTCATTGATTGCAACAAGGCTCGGCTGAAGCACTTTGCTCTGTCTCCAGTATCACAATTATATATACTGTAAAATAAGTGAGGAGGCCGGGTGAGGTAAACTTTGCTTTGGCATCATTCTTACAACCTGGAAAAAGGTGTAACAGCTCAGTGCTTGACAAGGATGATTATGATTCAAATCTCTTTCAGCACACAAGTCAAAAGGACACCAAAAGTTCAGGACCACCTACACAGAGGAACGTCACACTGATATCACTTGAGGCAGACAAAGGGCCTTTCTCATGTACTATATATACACATACAGAACTTAATCTGTAAAAGATGAGGTCTATTGTTGTAGAGAACAAGTTCAAACTCAGTAGCAGCTCTTAATTATTCAAAGAATACAGAGGTGGAGAGGACATCTTACCATTTCAACCCTGAAAATTGTGAGGAGAGATGAGCCGATAGTGAAGTCTTTGTTCCGACATGACAATCATAGACGCATTACATGGGACACAAAGACAGTTGGCGGAAAGTGAAGATTGTCCCTGAGAATTACAGGACCGCTCGGTTTTGCCTGGCTTTCTTCCCAGAGCTAACCTTGCACCCAGGTGTTCCACTGAGGGTTGAAGAGGCCGAAGAAAAACAAAGTTAAACACTTTCAAATGGGCCCGAGGATTAGCGTAACAAGCTATTACTTGTTAATGTGGTGCCATTCTCCCACAGTTCGAGGGCAGTTAACCTCGGGTGTGACTGGCTTCTGTTTGAAGGGTCACAACCTCGCAGAGCCCCGCACACTAAAATAGCATGTGATTATAGACCTTGTTTAAAAGTAAATATAGGAGCTCTCAGCAGCTGATCTAAGCCAGCCTCGTCCAGTCTTATGAGAGAGAAATACATCTACATAATGTGATCTTTTGTTTAAGTTATATCATCCCATAACAATGTTATTTAAAAAAGACATTTTCATCAACTACACTTTTGAATCAAAGTGAAAAAAAGTTGCATGCATAGCATGCTGGTAAATTCATTTTTTTTTTGGAAAAAACACACAATGAGAGAATGAGAAATGCATTGCAGTGTGGTGTTTTATAAGTGTGTGTGCATATGTGCACTTCTTTTGAAGTCTGGGTTGATGATCTATCCCTCCGAGCTCTGAATGGACATTCCTTTCGTCTCCGTTTGCTCCCTCGGCCCTTATCACAGTTAATAACTCAGCTTGCACAAACACACTCAGTAGCTACTATAGACTAAATTATCAGCTTAGGTTGCTTGCTGTTGTTTACTTTGTAAGCCGTAGTTTTATGTAGTCTTGTGATGAAAATATACATACTGGGTTGTTGTTGGGTTTTTTAATTTGGGGATCCCACCGACTTGTTTAAATATAAACAAAAAAAATTAACATACTACAAGTAAACTGCACTAGTATACAAAATTTTATTTATTGAATTAAAGTGAAATGAATAAACAATTAATATGAATAAAAATATGTACAAAAACTGAAAAAGAAATTATTAATTCAAGTAATAAAGTTGGAGCCAAATACAAAAGTGCAGGACTTTCTTTTTCATTTAACCTGTGTTATCACTGTGATGTTACATGTGATCTGATTTGTTGAGGCTTTTATGCATGAAAATCCTTCAGTTATGCACATGAGTTCCAGGGAAACTGTACAAACAGTACAAAACAGACCCAGCCAAAAAGTATTGAGATTAATAAATGGCAGTGTATGTAGAAAGGGAATTCAAGGTAAAGATTTATAGTCACACTGAAATACGGTACTGATAACATCTATTGTATATGCCATACAAGATATTGCTTTTCTTTAGAGAAATGTGTATCTACTGTATGTATATAACCTCTTGTCTGTTGCTTTACAGAGGGCAAATAACTGAAAAGCAAACAAAGTGTTGAATATTTGTATCAAAGTTTTGGATTTCAGCCAAAAGCAGCAACATATTCTCCACCAGCTTTATAAACTGCAAATAATCAGCAGGATGTGATACCGTGTCATAACCTTTATGAATAAACATGTGGGCTGGGTCACAGACAGAAGCAAATTCAACAACGCAGTGATTCTATCAGCTGCTACAGTTGTGGCTTGTCTCCCTGTTTCATTTTATCATCAAAACTAAAATGCTTAGAAAAAAATTACCTTGGATTATTTTATCAGAAGGCACACATCTGTATGGCAGCACTAGAGAGATATCATGACAAAACCTAAAGCCAATTCTGTACACTGGCACATTAAAAAAAATATATATAAAAGCACATTACTGAGCAGCACAGTGCAAAACCAATACCATTAGGGGGTGCACAGCTTTAGGGTGCATTTCTAGTCTCCAGCTATCTGAAGTTGCTCTGCGAAGCATAAAGTAACCTCCAAAACTAATTAAGAGCAAAAAGGAACTCAATTAAAAGAAGTAGAAAATAAATTAACTCTTTTCTACCAAGTAAATGTAAGACCAGTGGAGGGTGAAATCCAACTCGATTAGAGATGAAGAAAAGGAGATGGGATGTTGAGGGAGAAAACAAACAGGTAAGCAAAATGTCTGAACTGCAGGAAGAAATTGGGAAATTCACAAAGCCCCTCAGCTAAAAGTGTTAATCAGCTTGGGAAAAGATCGCAACATGGAGTAACAACAAGCAGGTGAAAGCAAAGACGTTATTTCTGCTATTCCAGGGCAGATTAGATATTACTAGAAACACGTCACACGACATTTCTGACACGACATGTCAGAAATGTCATGCAAAAACATAATTTTCCACAGCTCTACTAATATTTCACGTGTGATTTCACTGCCATGATTTGCAGAGAAACCTCAAGTTCCCATTCCTAACTCTTCCTCATGACAGATGCTTGTTAAAGTTTTCTTCAGAGACACCATAAAACCTCGAGAGCTTAACATGGACACGATGGCCACGCCAGCACTGGAATGACAAAGCACCGGAGACTGCACACCGCTGAGACCTATTTTAACAGGACAGTTCAACACACACAGGGTCTCATGTGGCACTGGCAAACATTCATAACATGCTGGATCTGCGCCTTGAGTGTGTGCCCAGCCAAGTGTTAAATCTGACTTGATTTCAGAAGGGAGCCGAGGTCGCACAAAGGCCTGTTTGGGGAACTAATGGCAGCCAGGCGATTAAATGAAGACATTTTCTCTGGTCCTGAATAGTCAGGACATCTGCAGCACATCTCCTCATCCCTCTCATCTCACACCAACACACAATCAAACTCTCTGTCAGGCAGTGAGGGAATACACGTCAGGCTTGCCAAGCCCTGAATTCAGCTAGTGCCAATAGTTTACCCATGACAAGACAGAGAAATAAAAGACTGATGACAGAAGCGACCATTACGCCGGTGATCAAATCTACATGTCTGTAGAGAAACACGGAGCTGAACAAAGTGGGTCACAGACACAGCAAGTATTCTGAGTGCCTTACCTTTGAAGGACAGGAAGATCCTGGGAGCAGAGAGGGGCTCGTTGGAGGCAGGCAGCGCCCTGGACGATAAGGCCAGCAGGGCCAGTAGCCAGCAAATTTTGTCCCACAACATTGTCCCTCTGTTTGTTAACAGAGAAGAAGGAGAGTCCAGGAGCTGAGGGACAGAGAGGGACGAGTGTCACACAAGAAGCCTGCACTTCCACCTCAAAAACCAACTGCAGCAACAGTTCTCGGCCACTGAGCTACTGCACGTAGTGTAGTCTTAGTACCGTTTTTTGATACTGAAGTTAACACAGACCATCAAGCAGGGACTCAAAGCAAAAACTGGATCAGTCATGTACCTGAAGTGATCTGCCTACTGGAAGGGTATCTAATGGGGGAGTATAATAAGGGCTGCAACTAACAACTATTTTCATTTTTGATTATTTTTCTTGATTAATCAATCAGTTGTTTGGTCTATAAAATGTCAGAAAATGGTGAAAAAAGAACGATCAGTAAAGAAACCAGAAAATATTCATTTAAGAAGCTGGAATCAGAGAATTTTGACTTTTTTTTTTTAATTACTCAAATCAATGACTTGACTATCAAAACAGCTGGTGATTCATTAAATAGCTGACAACTAATATATTAATCAATTAAATGTTCCAGGTAAATATTTAAAATTTTGACCAGGTAATTCCATTAGAGTGTGAAATACAAAGTAACTTGAACCTGAAACCGGAGGGCTGTAGGAGTCTGGAAATAAACTCTGCTGGTTCAGCATTGATTTTCCATCATTGCTACTGTATTTTATGATGAATCCCTCATTGCAATGATGTGCCTCTCCTCACCGCCCACAGTTATTCTTGCCTCTGTCTGCTGCTGTGGGGCAAACGGTGGGATTGGATGGAGTCTCCTTCCAGCTGGGAAGGAGAGCCAGAAGGAGCCACCGCTGCTCCCTGTACATCCCCACTCACTGCCAATCCACTCTTTTCACACAAATGGACACAAAACGTGTTCATGAAAGCGGCTGGTCAAGAAATATCAACACTGTTACACATCGAGAGCTGAATTTCACCACGGAGCTGCTCGTTTAGCGTGACGCGCAGTGGCAGTGCTCTCATCACAAAGCGCATCAGCGTGCTGATATCAGCCACAAAGGGAGCTGAAGTTAATAATATCCCCATAAAGACGCTCCAAGTTATCAGCGTGCGGACGAGAGGGCAGAAAAAAAAAAGCTTGTACAATGAACTGACTGTGGAGACAAAACCATTTTAGCGAGGGTTTTCTGCTGTAATTATACATGCATGGCCCTGATCTACAGCTCGTAAACGTGGATCTGAGTCTGAGGTCAAACTGTCAGTCAGGGTTTAAGATCAAGTTCCACACTGAGCCCTAAAGGCACAACTCCAAAGCAGACCGTTAACCAAAATAAAGCGTGACTGGTCTTTGACTTATGAGGACATGAACATGAACCACGTGTCATTTATGAGAGGATTTCAGATTGAGAAAAGTAGCGTTGAGGACTAGTTACACATTCAGTTTCTGTGAATAGCAGATTGTGAAGTTCGCCTCCAGCATCACATGCAACCAAAACTTTCAGTGTCCACCAAATACACACGCACACACGCTGCCCTTTGCTCTTGTATTTGTGTATTTGAGCGGACTGCTCATTTATGCGCCAGAGAAAACACATCAAAATTTAAATATAGGCAAACTGAAGTATGTTGCTTAAAATCAACTGTTCTGAATATTCAGGACACCATTATCTGACAGAACTTTACAGACATTTTAAAAACAGAGCCCTTATCTTGCACACACGCAGCACGCATGCATCATTGCTTTTTCTCTACTCCACCAAATGTGCCTTCCCTCACATTTATGAGCACATCTGCCTCAATACAAATCATTTATCTGACATGTCACGTATCAAAAACACTTGCAGTATGACCTACCTTCTAGTTCCGTCCAGTGAATATTGTGATAAAGCTGGTCAACATTTAAAACCATCCACCCCAGATCCTTTGAGCTCCTCTGCCCGCACGCAGGAGTATCAGCGTATCCGCCGCAGATCTTGCACGATTATCCCCAGAGCCAAACAAAGCTTGGATTGAAATTAACTTTACACAGCCGCCTTAACTTGAAATGATCTCTAAATCGCATCAACAGATTCTGTACTTTCCACTTAAGGAGGTTAGAAACAAAGAGTTGCTCCTGGAGAAGAGGCGCTTCCACCACGCGGAGCGGCGCTCAACCGTGTAGTGCAGGAAGGCAGCTTGTGCTCTGCAGGTGGATCCACTGGCGTCTGGACACACCCATGGGGGAGGGAACCTACCTTGGCATCCCTGCGCTCTGTCCCGCCCCAACATTTAGGTAAACGCACTTAAAAAGATGAGGAACAAACTATACATGGGATAAAGGGCAGCTGAAGGAGTCATATCCCTTCAACATTAGGAAGAATTGTGCAAAACGTTCTGCTTCAATCAAAACATATGTTCCCTTGAAATAAATAAATAACATTTATATTTTAAATCTAGTTTTAGGGGGGCGCAAAAGCTCACAGAGGCTGCACTAAGATTTGTTTGCTCTTACGTCATCCCGACTGACAGCGCCATTGCAAACCATAGCACCTCTGGTTCCCCCTCAGCTTAATACTGTTAGCTCTGCCAGCATTATTGCCATTGTTTTCACTGTAGCTACCAGCTCAGCCATTGTCTTGTTGAGAGCCATGCAGAGGTAACAGAAATGGTCCCAATCTTGCATTTAGCACCTTTAATAGCATCTGGCAATTGATATTTGTGTATACATCCTTAGTGTCTTAGTATTTCCCTCTGACCAGTAATTATCGTATAACATCTCCGGTATGGTCAGATTTGGAATATGAGTTTTTCGTTTTTCTCATTAAGTGTGGGAACAGTTTCATTTAGGCTACTTCTGTTTCTGTTGAAATGAAATGCTCAAATGAAACCAAAAGCTTTTAGTTGGATAGAATTGTGGAGTTTGTTTTCATTGCCATTGCCATTTGTCTTTGTCACCAGACACATTAAGATCACGATTAAGATAAAGATAGATTAAGATAAAACAAGCAAAGGCAAGAGCTCCCAAACAGTGAAGCGGTTCCAATTAAAATATCCCCATAATGTCTTTATTGCAGACTAAACAATGCAAAATACACATACTGTCATACAGGACACACGGGAAGCTGTGTTAATGTAATTTTGGCTATTTTTTTTGCCTCAGAGAAGTAATATTCGCCTGTGACAAATCCACAAGCATGCAACCTGTGTCCAAACTGCATTCAACAATGAGGTCTAAAATATTGAATTCAGATGTTCTATAGATGATGGGGGGATGAATGTCCAGTACCAAAATAGGACTGAGGTCATTTCACAACTTGATGATTAACTTGCGACTGCCAGCTACTGATTTTTTATTTGCTGGCTGGTGCCAACATTGAGTTGTTCTGAGAAGCTTTCAGATGCCACGTCTGAGCCAAACAATTGTTCAGTATCTGCTGGTACTGACAATCTCACAGTATGGAACAGTGTTTGCTTTTTGAATGAGATGTGAATCATTTATTTTTACTCAGGAGTGTAGACGATTGAATAAAACCAATGATTTCAGATGAGGAGAAACATTTTTATTTGATGCAAACAGCTGCTGCGTGACTCTTCGGCACCACAAGAATGTGGGCGCACGTTCACGTAAGAAACAGTTGAAAAGTGGCCAGATGGAGATAAGGTAGATTTATTCCAACACCTCAGCGACCTGACAGAGGATCACTGCCTCTCGCCTCAGATAGGCATCAGATATTCATGGGCAAATGGAGCCTTAAATCTTTTAATCTCATTCGATCCCTCCCCTGATCACACTGGCTTATTTCACTTCTTATCCAGTCAACGCACAAGGTAGCTGATGCCCTGTGTGCATGCTTATTATTCCATAAATGATAGAAATACTAGCGTAGGTTTGTCTTGCTTACATTACTATTGCAGAAATGTTTTCAATCCGATAGGTATTTGGAGGATACAATGACTTTCTCTCATTGAATTGTGGCTGTGGAGCCGATTTACTGCTTCCTTTGTTAGTTCACAGGAATCATGTTACAATGACAAACCCATAAAACCTGCACCACTGCATCTGGGTGGTAATTTAACTGAAAATTACTTACCATTTAAAATAACAATTTGGTGATGAATGACTTTGCATGGTTATTTTGTCATTTATTTTGTCAAAAATATGTATGCTTTCGATCTTTTTCCAACATTTTTGTTGCAGGGAATAAATTGGATTCATCACAAAAAGGCACCTTTATTTTAAATAGGAACAAAAAGATACCGGATCTCTGGCTGTGAGTTTTCTGTTCTTTGAAAGACAATCATTACATTAGTCTATGCAAAAGAGGTTTCGCAGTATGACTCCAAGCTTTGATGCTCATAGCAGAGAAAGGAAGAGAGAGCTCAGCATCAGCATTTGCCATTAAAAGTGTTAAATTTCCCTTGATACCGGCAAAAAGCTGTGGGAAACAATTACCCCCACGCTGACGAGCTCATGCACACAAGGTGGAAGATATTGATATTTCTTTTTTAGACCATCTGAATCTTGAAAAATCATCTTTTTCTCACAAACTGCTTAACATGTGCTGGTGGGCGTTCATGTTTGAAGGGTGGTCTGAGCACCACACTGTACAGAGCCAACAACTTTCATAAATATCTGGAGCACAACTCCCAATCCCTCCGGACCCACCAAGAATAAAACAGTCAAACAATAAAATCTCTGCCCAAACTTCACATATCAGCAGTTCAAACAATTTCCAATCAAAATGTGTGAGGGCCAGCCAAGTGTAATTGTGTCATTACCAATATTCTTTTTGTTTCCCAGCTCTGCTGCTATTTTCTCTTTCTCTCTTTCTTTCTTTTTTGTCTTCCCTCATCTGTCTTGTAGCCAACAGCTGCATGTTGTTTCCTATATATCTTTTTAATCAACAATATTATTCCCATCTTCAGGCCTCTGGTGGCCTCACCATCTGTCACTTGCGTGAGACAAGAGGAAAGCAATTATTGAATCCTGGCTTTGAGGAGCGCCCGCTTTCGTAAAAGTCCCTCATGCTTTCCAGTTTTTCCTCCAGCGTTGCTTTCTCTAGCAGCTATGTGAGGAGTACAATGTGAAAGATAATGTTGAAACCAAAGATCATCGAGTGCCAAACCGCAGCAGCAACACATTTAGAGGATTTCTGCCACCAAAAAAAAAAAAAAAGTGACTTTCAGGCCTTTTTGTTCTGCAGAGGAGATGCCAGGTTTATAAATTAGTTTGAATACTGCTGATTGGAGACTTTATTCTTCCTTCTCTTGAGAAGTGTTATGTCTGTGATGTCATGTCACTTCTAATGCTTTGCTTTTTTCAGCCAGACTGAACCTGTCAATTTTAACAGTTTGAGTTTGCCACCTATGAACATATCTATTTAAAAAATGTTGGCATTTTCCTTGAGGACATGAACACAACACTACATAGATTATTGTTTTCTCTGTGAAACGCTTTACCTTCATTTATCCACTGCAACTCTATAAGAGGGAAATGATACACCACATTAACATCTACTTACTGTAGAAGACACTGATGGTTTTCATGGAAACAGGTGCCAGAGGGGAATACAAATCCAGGCAGTATAAGAGCAGAGGTCACACTCATATGAGTTTCATTACATTCAATGAATTTCCCTTCTAACCTTTTGCCATCGATGGCTCCACCAGCCACGGAAAGTAATTATTAACAGGCTGTGACAACCTTAACCTCTGTCTGTGGCTCCGCCACATGATGGGGAGGCAATTAACAGCTGTTCATTACTGATGAGGTGAAGAAACAAGTGCACCCGCACACTGCTGTGCACATCTGTATGCACGCACACATCTAAATGACATGGGCAGATGTAAATGTACACAACTGACCACAGGCACATTATACTAGCAGCACACACACACTAAGGATGCCATGACACACAGAATGGCCCTCAGCGCTCTCGGAGGGACACATCATTTGTGTGGAATTTAATGAGGGCGCATGTACTCATCCCTCCACCTCACCAGGAGAGCTGTTACCTTTTGGTGTGATAAGATATTAAAAATTCACACTGTTTCCGCAGCGCTTTGACTGGTACAGCAGCACGCTCATTAGCATTTAAATGGGAAAAAGATAACGTCGCACTTCGCAGTCATACCTCCATCACAAAGCTGGCGACGGAGGAGAAAACTTGAGCCAGGCCCTGAAAACTTTGGCTGTATTTAGACATATGAGATTGGAAATAGTGCCACCTTATTACTAATATTGTGTCATTGAGTGTTTTATTTGCTTTTATACCTCATAGATACTGTAACTTCAGTGTATCTAACTTTACACATACAATTTAAGCAAAATTTATATTGTTTTATTTTATATTGTGTAACATTGTGGTTTAGTTGGCTTAGAACAAACCTTTCATATCTACATAATGAGTGGGGACAACAGACAAACAAAACACTGACTTGAGAGAGCCTTTTACATTTGTACGTTACCTGAAGACCACCACAATTCCCTGTCATGCTTGTGAAAATGCAGTAATGTGAGTTGCAGAGAAAACCGTGGTATCACCAGCTGCCATCTGATTTCTGGAAGGGCATTCAGTTGGTTGCAATCTGCAGCCCTCCAGACGCTGCCAAATCCTACACACTGTACCTTTAAGGCAAGCCTAAATCTCCACAGCTGGTGAAATTTTAAATTCCCATGTCAAATTTCATATGTGAGCAGTGATTTATTAGGAATTAGAGGACAGTTTCCTTTATGTGTTTAGTAGCAAAATAATACAAGTGTTAACTGAGTGTAAAAACTCAGAAAAACTCAGTCAGAAATGCTGACTCTGAGGTCAGCCTCTTTTTGTTGGAGCAGTTCCAGACAGTAATATTAGAGCCACAGTTCTTTGTTTTCTCTTAATAAATACAGCAATATTTATCTATTATTCTTCAGCTACATTCATGCCTGCAGGAGAGACATCCAGCCCCTGCGTGGAGATTCCCATTCAGACCATATACTGTTAGGTTGTGAGTGAACCTGAACTACATTTTAGGTATTTTTGTTGGCCTGGCATGATGCTGGCAATGTTGACTTTAACAATGTAATAGTCAAGACACTGTGAAGCTGCAACAATGGTCTCTCTGTGATGCTAATAGATGTGGAAGACTTTTCTTCATGCATATTATTCTCATCCACATCTCTCTCTGTGTGGCGTGATTGTCATTTTTCTGCTTGTATTTGTCACTCAGTCTTTTGTCACAGGAGCTGACTGTGACTCAGCTGGAGCTTTGCGGGGCTAAAAATGGGACAGCTGTCTTTTTTTAAATGACACAACTTTGTCTCATTGTATCTGGCTCACATATCTCCTGCCTGGGAAACGGAGGGAGGAGGGCAGCTGTGAAGGGATGATTTGGTATGAATTAAAGCTGTTTCCTAACAGGCTCCATGGGGTCTGATCCTGTCCCCTGCTTGTCTGGCAGATTCTCTCCACCAGTATCAACCAGAGGAGAACATGTATTACATTACATCAGCTCTTTTTCCCTTTCTTCACAGTAAAATGTACTGTGAGCATAAACAATGGTTTTATATTTAGCATGACTTTGTGGTTAGAGGTGCCCTGGCCATGCTACCTTGGTTGGTTGGTTGGGAGGGGGTTTGTGTAATAGTTTTCCCATGCAGCGTTGTTGGCGTGGGCCTCCTGAGGGTCCAGTCTGTCAGTGTCATTCTGCATTGGCATCCAGCCGCAGGTCTCTAACCAGAGGGAGAGACTGAAAACAGCGAGAGGAAATGACTGTGCTTTTTGTTCTACGTTGCACTCGAAAGCGGTCAGCTTTTGTAGTTGGACTCAGTCTAATGTAGTCTGTGGTCTGATAGGGGAATACATGGGACTTTTGTGTTTTTGCCAAGACCCACAGTGAAAGTCTTCTCAATAGTTTCTCGCTTTTTTTTTCCCGCATTATGTTTGATTGCAGCGAGTGAAAGACTGAAAAGAAGCGTTGGCTTACTTTGACAAAATACTTTTCAACACAGACTTGTTCCTTCGCTTCTTCTTCTGATGTTTTTTTCTTAACCCTTCCTCTTTTCCGTCTGATTTGTATGGAGAGAAATATTAGATCTAACTTCAGATAAGAACAATTAAGAAGGTTTGTGGAGATGCAGATCTAGCTGGTGTAGTCTCCTCTACCAGGTCACTCGTTTTTAGTATAGGTCTGACAGCAGAGTCGGTCAGTCAATGTTTGGAGAAGAAGAAGAAGAAGAAGATCAACCTTTATTAGTCCCACAGTGGGGAAATTCAATTTACACTCTGTTGGTTTTTTAACTTATACATGGTACATGCAGACCTGAAACACACATACATGCAGTAATGGAGAGATGTCAGAGTGAGGGGGCTGCTCCTGACAAGCGCCCCGAGCAGTTGGGGGTTTGGTGCCTTGCTCAGGGGCACCTCGGCAGTGCCCAAGAGGTAAACTGGCACCTCTCCAGCTACCAGTTCACACTCAGTTTTTTGGTCCATGTCGGGACTTGAACCGGTGACCCTCCGGTTCCCAAGCCAACTCCCTACAGACTGAGCTACTGCCGCCCCCACTGTGGACTATGGTCCACACTGAAATATAATATAATATAAATATAAAATATATAATAACTGTTAGATTGGCATTCATGGTTCCCAGAGGATAAATCCTAATAACCTTGATGATCCCCTCTATGCCACCTCACATTTGTAGTTTTGAGTGAAATGTCTCAATAGCTACTGGAAGGGTTGCCATGGAATTTGGCTCACACATTCAT